>OY744517.1:43354144-43374944 GCA_963556195.1 Sepiola atlantica
CAAAAATTCATTTAACTCAAAATAATTTCCGTGACTGAACTAGTAATTAAAAAAAAAGTATTAATTTTCATGTAGCAAACAATTAGGAAATAAAAACTATACCATTTGGTATATTTAAAAGTACTTGTTCTGTTGACCTAAGAATGAGATAAAATCTGGGACAGTAGAGGGAGATGTGTGCAGAACAAGAGACTTCGATGGTTTGGTCACATTGAAAGAATGCATGAGAGTTCTTGGGTGAGTAGATGTAGAACAGTTACAGTAGCAGGTCCAGTTCACAAGGGAAGGCTACGGAAAACATGGGAGGAAGTGACTTGAAAGAAAAAGGGATAAATAAAGACGTGGGCAGAGATACGTTAGTTTGGAAGACAATTTCTTAAAGCCATCCAAAATATGTAAACATGTAAAATGGATGTTACATCGAATATGATGATGATGCTCATGTGATGTGAAAATTTTTCTTGTATGAAAATGAAAATTTAAAAAATAAAAAATGCACCAAATGTTTAGAAATATGTCCTATGTTTACAAATGGACCATAAAAATGTTTTAAAATATGTCCTATGTTTAGAAATGGACCGTAAAAATGTTTAGAAAAATGTCCTATGTTTAGAAATGGACCGTAAAAATATTTAGAAATATGTCCTATGTTTAGAAATGGACCGTAAAAATGTTTAGAAATATGTCCTATGTTTAGAAATGGACTGTAAAATGTTTAGAAATATGTCCTATGTTTAGAAATGGACCGTAAAAATGTTTAGAAATATGTCCTATGTTTAGAAATTGACCGTAAAAATGTTTAAAAATATGTCCTATGTTTAGAAATGGACCGTAAAAAATGTTTAGAAATGGACCGTAAAAATGTTTTAAAATATGTCCTATGTTTAGAAATGGACCGTAAAAATGTTTAAAAATATGTCCTATGTTTAGAAATGGACCGTAAAAATGTTTAAAAATATGTCCTGTTTAAAAATGGACCGTAAAAATGTTTTTAAATATGTCCTATGTTTAGAAATTGACCGTAAAAATGTTTAAAAATATGTCCTATGTTTAGAAATTGACCGTAAAAATGTTTAAAAATATGTCCTGTTTAAAAATGGACCGTAAAAATGTTTAAAAATATGTCCTATGTTTAGAAATGGACGGTAAAATGTTTAAAAATATGTCCTATGTTTAGAAATGGACCGTAAAAATGTTTAGAAATATGTCCTATGTTTAGAAATGGACCGTAAAAATGTTTTATAATATGTCTTATGCGTAGAAATGGACCGTAAAAATGTGTTGGAATTTCGTTAAAGTTTTGATTTGTCTGTATAATCAGAGTTTCTCCAATCTGAGACCGCTTTGTTCTTTGAAAAGTTATTTATCAGCGTAATGCCAAATGCTTTTATCACCACATCACTATATAATGATGATAAAAAAATAGTAAGCATTTGAAATGGAAGATAAATGTATGAAGCAAATCTGTATTTAATGAAAAATTTTGGTTTGGTTTTTTTTTACGACATATCAACCTCTTATGGTTAAGTATTGGACAGTAAATAAATAAATAAGTAGATCACATTCGTTATTCCACCTTAAAATCCTGGAAGCTATATATATTAAGTCATTCAAACCCTCCCTTTGTAAACAAAAGGAGTGGCTTCTAGGACTCAATGTGATCCACTTGTTACCCCCCCCCCCCAATTTTTTTTCCTCCCTAAACTTGTCACTGGTCTTTATTCTACTTTTTAAAGTTTTTAGTCATAATGCTTGAATTATTTCCATGTATTTACTCTGATGAGTGTGGAAGAAAGCTGGCTTAGTATATTCATGTATTTTTTTCCCTCTCGTTTTCACACTTTCAATTTCACCCCCCCCCCCAAAAAAAAAAATGTCACAAACGTCATATTCCTTGCTTTAATAAAATTTTGTACCACTAGAAATTTATTTAAATAAAAAATGAAAAAACAACAACAACGGCATGTAGTTGTATTAGTAATTTTTCACTTTTTACTTCTCCGAAGACAAGGAAGTGGATCTTTTCGTGGTTCTGAACAGCCAAAAGTCGTTTGTTTCATGATGTTTTCTTTAAAAAACAAAAAAAAAATCAAAACAACAACAATAATAACGGTGTGGAGACGTGTGTAATGATAAATGAGAACAGATGTAACTTGAGAAAGCTTTATTCAACATACAATGTCGGTACAATATTAGTGCTGCTATTTATATTGTTTAGTAAAAGCATAGAGAGTTCTTCAAAGGGGAGATAACTCAAAATAGGGAGAGTTATTCGCAATTGTTCATTACAACATGTTTGGAATTTTCGCTCCACTTTGAAAACAAAGAAAGTAAATATCCACCGGAGACTTCTCCACTTACAGTCTCCTTTATAAATGTTAGTGGTTTGACTTCAGGCTAGCGACCTGTCCCTGTAAACTATTCTTGCTACGAGAAAAGTCTGCCAAATTCAAATTCTTATGAATGCTATGAATCACTTTGACTGCCTCATGTGTCTCAGGACATGGGACCACCTAAGTTGAAGTAATGGTTGTAAAGAAACCAAACAAAAGTCGATTAGTTACATTAATGAACGCCAGGTTTATTTGTATGATCAGCAGTGAATGATTTGAACCAATAAAGCCCACATTGATGTAAATGCGTTTGTCAGTGCAACACCAAATGCTTCAATAAGTGCATCCCATTAATTCTTTAAAAGAAAATATGACCCCCCTAAAGGTGTGAATGTGCTCGTTATAATACAACTTCCTATTCCAGTGGCTTCTTTCCAAGAACTGCAGGCTTGTGGAACTCTCTTCCTGCTGACTGATTTTCTTCCTACTTATAGCCCTGGTCTTTTCAAGAGTAAGGTAAATAGGCATCTCCTGTCTTTGCGATAATTGTTGTTCGTTCTTTTTAGTTCCTTACATCAAGAGGCGGCATGCTTTGTCTTGACAGATACACACACATATATATATGTATGTCTTACAGAAGATCAAAACAACATTGGTACCGTGGGTTTCAAATCAACAAATGATCGCACCTTGATGACTCTTCAGCCGTTAGTGATTTGAAACCGACGGTACTAATGTCGTTCTGATCTTATGCAATACATATAAATACTATGCTCTTATTTTTTAATTTTTCTTAATAATCGAACACTGTTTGAATTCTCTCCCTCTGATCTTACAAAGTTTATATATATATATATATATATATATATATATGTTGCAGCAAAATCCAAAAAGAAAACGAAATAAGTAATAAAAACTTAAGTTGTATATGCAGAGACCCGACAGTTTATTTAGCAACAGTTAGAGTTACATACTACGTTATTTTTCACTGTAACTGCTACCGGAAACGACCATCTCTATGCAAGCATGTCCTTGTCTGTAACGACGAATGTCTTCCCGACGACAGCCTTCAGAGTCGATCGTGTTGTAGGCGTGCTTGTTGGTCTTGGCCTCGATACGCCCCAAGAGGGTTACAGTCACGTGAGGAGGGGGGGGCACAAGTCCGGCGACAAGTGGTTAAGGAACATTGTTGGGTGGCAACACCTGGGTCGTCTTGTCCTTGTGTGCAGGAGCAGAGTCCTGCTGTAAAACGTAGGGGCGTCCGGCACCAATCTCGTTTATCCAGGGCTTCACCGTGCTCCTCAGCACCTCTTTGTAGATCTCTGTGGTAACTCTCAGGCTCTTTTGAACGAAGAACGGTGGTATGCCCCCTCCCCCTCGCTGGAGATAGCACCAAGAAACATGATGGAGTGAAACTTTGTATGCTTCACAACGTGAACCTCCTCGATGACTTTGCAGATCCACCTGTCGTTATGCCTGTTGCTCGTCTGGTCCTGATCGAAATTTTCTTCATTCATTTTCGGATCCGTGCTTGAGCTCGTTCAAATAAGCCGTCCCTATTTGTTGTAAATTTGTTTTTCCATCACTTTCTTTCTTTGTTAACTATATTGCACAATTGCCAATTGAATTAATTCAACAGAAAAAAAATCTAATTCATGCACAAATAAGAATGTAAAAATTCATGTATTTTTTTTAAAGAACAATGCTGTTTTATAATGAACTAGACGACCCTACCCAACGAGTGTAATAGTACGTGGGGGAGGGGAATCTATTGCATTTAACAGGTTAATTTTAAAAAATGGCATTACACTTGCTAAAGTGGTTTTTAAGTTTATTACTTTGAATATTTGTAAAACAAATAATAATTTTTTGCATGAAGTTGGTGGAGGATAATTTATTTAAAACAAATGATTTTCTTTTTTTACTTTTGATATCTTTTTTTTGAGATAGAAAAACACAACAGGTGACATGTTGAAGTTTTATAAAAAAGAAGTTTTATAAACAAAAAAATATATCACACAAAACTTAAACTCCTGATCTCCTGACAAGGTTAGAATTCTTGTCAACACTTAAAAGCATTTGTAGAAATTTAAACAAAACAAGACAAGAGACAGCAAAAGAGTATTTTTTAGCATCAAGTTTTAAAAAAAGGAGATGAATACTTTTCTGTGACAGATTAAAAATATGTTCAAACTTTTCTAAACAAGAAATACACTTTAAGAAAAAATAAATATTCTACACTTTATAATAAAGAGACATATATATATATATATATATATATATATATATATGAGAGAGAGAGAGAGAGAGAGAGAGAGAGAGAGAGAGAGAGAGATTTTGATGATTCACTAATTTTTATTGTATTCTTAGTATTGTAATGAGGATTAAAGTCTTCTGGAGGTTGAAGTTTCAATCCCCACTACAGGCGATACTAACAAAAAATAAAATAAAAATTACTTGAGACTTCTACTCAGTCATGGCTAACGGAACGAGAACAATCTACTCCCGTAGATTAAATAAAAGGGTGCAGTTCAAAATTCTGTATAGATTCCCGAGTCTGACAAGATGCCTCTGAAGAAGGTTGGAGATTACATCAGCCGAAGTGTTGTGAGACCCAAGATGAAAAACTTGTTTAAATAATCCAAATGGACAAAATTAGTTGATTCATAAAAGTTTTTTTTTTTTTAAATATGTTTAATATTAAAAATAGAAGATGTTGCCAAGTCTGCTGCAAAAAAAGGTAGGCTCCCTCTATCGGGCTAGAAAACTTCTCACATCTGCCAGTCGCCCATTCATAGCGTATTGTTGCCATATCAGGGCTGGTGCACCAACCACTAGTCTCTCCCTCTTGGACAAAGTGCGAAAAAGAATTTCTAACCTAATAGGTCATGCACTGCCTCATAAACTCCAGCCCCTGTCCCATCGCCACAATATTGCATCCCTGTACTTGTTTTACGAGTACTTCAATGGAATGTGTTCCGATGAACATACTGAGTTTGTACCTCTTCAACGAAAATACCCCCGACCTACCTGTCTAGAAGCAAAATCCCACCCATTCACTGTAGAGGTCTCTATACATGAGGAAAGTTTCAGCTGTCATAGATTTTGCAAGTTGATGATAGATATTGTAGTTAACTCAAAAAGAGTTTTCTAATTAATTTAAATTAGTATATATATATATATATATATATATATATATATATATATATATATATATATACATACACACTGATGATTCCGCAAGGACATAGTGTATACATATGTAAATAATATTTAAATATTTATAATTACAATCATTATTTGTAGCCCCCTTTAATGAGTAAATTAAAGAAGCCATCAACAGCTATAATGCATGTTCCTTCCTGTTGAACACTGTTATGACGGCCGACTAGCTGTCCGCCTCTTTGACACATACATAGAATTTATTTCTGATCTCGTCAGTAGCCATTTACGGTTAGCAGGCTCAGAATTGAAGTTAAATGTGACTCTTGTTCTGGGGTTCGAATCTTACGCCTGGTGTGAATGGTTAATCTCTACACTGATGATTCTGCACGGATGAAACGTATAAGTATGTAGATAATATTTATATATTTATTATTAAAAATAATTATATATATTTTTAAAGCAGTAAGGAGACCAATAAATAAAGACTTTTCTTTTTTTTAATAAAATATTATTTATTTATAATTCAAATTTTCGACTCATAAAAAATCTTCATCAGGAGGATACAGACAATTTTTTTTCTTGTAAGCAACATGTTGTCACTTAGTTTTGAACTTCTGTTCTTTTTGAAGTCTGGTGTGTAATGTCCGATAAAAGTGGCTTTGGTGTAAGTTATGAGTAAAATATTTGCATCGCTTGAATGCATTTAAATTTGTAATTTTTTAAACGGTAAAGAGACCAATAGAATGCAAACTTTAAAAAAAAAAAAATTATTTATTTAAAATTCAAATTTTCGATTCATAAAAGAATGTTCATCAGGAGGATACAGAATATATTTTTCTTTTTCTTTTTTTAAGCGACATGTTTTTACTTAGTCTTGAACTTCTGTCCTTGTTGAAAAAAAGAGAGGGTGTGTGGTTGAGTTTATTTTATTCTATCGTTTGTGTATTTTGTTTTATTGTTTATTTATTTTTTATTCTTATTATTACTATTATTTACTCATTTATTTATTTTTTTATTAATTTATTTTCATTTAATTATGGAATACTTTTAATATGTTAGTACCTGTGTTGAAAGCTATTTACTCCTGAAGATGACTAAGAAAGTCGAAAGCTCTGAAAAAAAAAAAAGATTGAATTAAGAACAATCGGTGAAATACTCTACGGACTGCCACCTGAAACCAGAAGGATAGCTCGACAGTTTGAAAATCTCACGAAGAAGATTTACAAACGAGAAAGTTCCGTGACGTTCAACAACGATTGCTTGGATAATGACTTGCTACCTAAGTATATATATATATATATATATATATATATATATATATATATATATATTGTTGGTGATTTTATTATTCCATTAATTGCGACAAAATATATGCTGTTTCATTAGCGCCCACAATGAACGCCAACTTTTCAAGCGACAAGGGTTTGGATTCCATTGTCGCTTGAAAAGTTGGCGTTCATTGTGGGCGCTAATGAAACAGCATATATTTTGTCGCAATTAATGGAATAATAAAATCACCAACAAAAAATATATTTTGCTCTGAATTTTCATTGAGCACTCTCATAAACCCGGTTTCAACTTCCTTCGGATTTATACCCCCTGGATATTTGTAACAAGTTAATTATATATATATACATATATATATATATATATATATATATATATATATATATATATATGTCTTTGGTTTAGTTTGGTAGAAAGAAATCCAACAGAGTGCTCAATTATTTAATAATATTTATCTATTAATTGTGTTACAAAAGATCAAATCAACATGATACCATCGGTTTCGAGCAAAAAACGAAACATACTGCTTCAGTTGGTTTGATTTTAACCTAAACAAACTGACACCGGCTCTCTTCAGTCATATTTGAAAGTTGATGAAGTCACGTGTCAATATGGGAGAATTGTACACCGTTATTTAAAAAGATTCTTCATTCATTTATTCTTTTAGGTAATTATATATATATATATATATATATAGCATTAAAAACAGTCTAAGCGGATCAACCAGTATTTTGACGTTAACACGTCATGACAGGACAGTAAAGTGACCTAAGAAATAAAAATTTTCCACGAGAAATCAAACAGAACAAAATCGGCCAGTTGAAAATTAACTATATTAAACATGTCATTTATTTTTCCTATGAGTAGACAGCCCCTCTTACCTACCCCAATACATTTAGCCACGCAAAACGTATAATACTTTCTTATCCTCACCTTACTTTGTATTGAGCACTTTTGAAAAAAATATTGTTTTTAAGTTAATGTTAACAATTTATTTTAACTTATATATATATATATATTAGAGAGAGAGAGAGAGAGAGAGAGAGATAACTGATACTCTTTAATGAATAAATTTGTCATAATTTTGATAAAGTGTCATTTTTTTATTTATTTACCTCCTCTCCAGGAGGTTAGGCACAAGGCCAGTTTTATCTTACTCCCACAAGGTAAGATATGACCCAAGGTCGGACCGAGAAAGTGGGATTTGAAAAACCAGCACCCGAGAAGGTGAGCACTCTGGCCATTAAAAAATGCCTGCGCAGCCCCGTCGGCATTCCCCGGTAGGGGCGCCTCAGGCAGTAAGCAATAAACTTACTCCTCCCCAAAGAGGGGAGGCAAAGCCTGGGAGGGTAGACCTCCTAGAACTGCACAGGACAAACCCACAGACCGGTGGAATCAAGCCCCGAAGGACAAGACAACACCGGTCTATAGGGTGCAGTATCCATCGGAACAGATACTACACTTTCTTCCTAGTCGTAAAGCGTCATTTTTATATCAGCACATCCAACATTTCTGTCGATTTTTATACATACTATTTTTTATTATATGAAACCGGATTTCTTGATAATTGTGGCAGCCATTTTTCTTTTATAAATATATATCAACTTCCGGTTATATATAGATTTTTTTAAAATCCTATTTTCTTTTTCTTTTATATTTAAAAATATTTTTAAAAGTGCATAGTAGTACGTGACTTCACATAGAATTTTATTCTTTGAAGAATTCTTTTAGCGTGAAAAACATTTCCCTCATTTTTGTCTCCAAAAAGATTTCTCAACAAGATTTATAGCAGAAAATAGTGAATTCAACATTATTAATCCAATAACATGTTTCTATAATATGTTTTCTAATGTGCCTTTTACATGAAACTTAAATTTTAAATGTGCACACGTGAATGTAAGCATATTTTGTATCCAGCTGAAACTGTTTTTAATGCCTTTCGAAGCTGGACAGAAGAATATGTTTCAAAGTGAGACAACACCTTTTTTATAATGAACGGACATTGTATATTTGTTTTTCTCGAAAATAAAGATGCTTTTCTCCATTTTTTTTTCTTTCAAAAAAGTTTACCTAACTTTTAATAAAGAAACCGTTGTCCGACGCAAACGAAATATTTGCATAGAGTTTTTATAAGTCATTCTTATTGATCTAACACTGTACTTGTTATCCTGTATACAGCTGAAAGGTCATCGAGTAGACTGTCAGAGGTGGATTCATGTCTGTCTTCTGGGTAAGCACAGATTAGAATAGTGTTTCTTTATCTCCATACTTTCCATATACATTTTCGGTGCTTTTTAGGAATAGGTATACAGAGAATTGCAGTCGTGACGTAAGCAGTTCTGACTACAAACGGATAAAGTCGAATCAAGTTTCGACTTTTACCGAAATATACAAATAAAAAATGCACTGTTACATGGCAGACGATTATTTTTTAATCAATTAGAAAAATCAAGTTCCGACTTTTACATAACTTTTTGTATACTCTTATTACTTTTGCAACTTTACATTTGGAATTTTTGGATACATTTTCATTTACCTTTGCTAGAAGGGTTGGGTTAGGGTTAGTTTAGGGTAAAAAAGAAAACCCAGTTCGGTTCCATATTGTGTAGAAGTACTGAGCCAACAATTTCTTTCATTAAATAACTTCTTCCGGTTTATTCAGATAATTTTGTTAATATTGGAAGTCTTCGGTGAAATTCAAAATTAATAATATTAGTACTGGAATTTTCTTGGATACCTATTCCTAAAAAAGTACCAGGCCCGTAATTTAAATTGATAGTTAACTGTAGAGCACCGGGCCTGGTACATTTTTTAGGAATAGGTATCCAAGAAAATTCCATTACATTTGCCCAGCACAGAAGTTATCTTAAGGATAAACCGTTGCAGAAGCATGGATGTCTTGGATCACAGGAAGATTGACCGGTCAAGGAAAACTTGGAAGCAAGTGATTGGACAAGACTGTACAGAGTGGAATTTGGAGACAGTTGACCCGTTGAATTGTGAAAACTGGAGAGTGAGCTTGCAAGATATTAGAAATGCCTGACTCTTGAACAGAGGAAAATGATGTTAAATGAAAAAAAAGAAGATTTGATTTTAATCTTGACGACCGAAAACTAAAGATAAGAAGAGAATTGACTGAGAAAATGCAGGAACGATCAGCCACGTCTGCGTGTTGCCTTGTTTTATGGTTGCACCACATCTACATGTACCCCATGTGTGGAGAACAGGTTTTCCAGATAAAGATTCTTTTAGCAGGGACAGACCTCAAAATTAGCAAATTATAATAAAATGTAGCCTCAAATACCACTAACTGAAGTGTCGACTTTTTTTTAAAATCATAGTTCACCCCAAACAAGGCAGGCCGTCTCTGTAGACGTAAGGGGCTACGGAAAAAAAGAGTGAAAGTTTTTTTTTTGGGGGGGGGGGGGGGTCAACCTAAATTAGGAGCTGCGCAGCGAGATGTCTGTTTACATTAGTTTTAAATTTCTGCATGTCAGTAACGTCAGGAAAGCAGGGAGCAAGTTCTAGAGTCCAGCAGTACGAGGAAAGAAGCTTTTGGAGTAGAAAGCTCTTCAGCATCTAGGGACCGCTACAGTGTATGGATGGGATTTGGCAGATTGTCGGGTGGGTCTAGTGAATTTACATCGTGGGGGTACCAGAGCAGCAAGTTCATCAAAGCACATTCCATTGAAGTACTTGTAAAACAGGCACAAGGAAGCAACATTGCGGTGATGGGACAGGGGCTGGAGCTTGGTGGATAGTGAAGGACCTATCAAGTTGGCAACTCTTTTTTGGACATTGTCTAAGAGGGAGAGACTAGCGGATGATGCACCAGCCCAGATGTGGCAACAATACTCCATGCATGGGTGGATGGTGGCTTTGTAGAGATACAGGATAATGTCAGGTGTGAGAAGTTTACTGGCACGGTAGAGGGAGCCCACCTTCTTTGCAGCAATCCTGGCAATGTTTTCGATGTATTTATTCCAATTCTGTCGTCTAGATGGTAGAGTTTCGATCCTGCCTTAAGGCAGTGGCTTATCTAGCCGCACTTAAGAGCTGTGATACAGCGAAACAGTCTACCTGTGGATGACTAAATATGTGTCTCTTCTTAGCTTAAGCTTTCTGGTAAGTGAAATCGCCAACTGTCACTAGCGTATAAACAAATGCAGCTTTCGGCATTTGACAATGTTTATCATTGTGATTTCGCTTACTCTCAGCAGCAGCCAGATGATGGGCAAGTGGTTAGAAGCGCCGACTGTCGTCTAGACGTTCGAGTTTCAATCCCGGTTTGAGGTAGTTGCTTGTCTAACCGCACTAAAGAGCAGTGATACAGCCTTTAGATGACTATATATAGAGAGAGATTTGTTTGGTATGCTTCTAGAGATGTATTTTGAGATTATTGGTGGTATATGAAGCATAAAAACGATGTTGTTGTTTTAATAATTTTTTAATTCAATATTTCAAACGACCTGCATTATTCATCGGGAATAATCGGAGAGAAAAGAAGGAAAGAAAAAAAAATCGGAAATGAGATAACCTCCATGCGGGGTTTGAGTGTACTAGAAATTTTTTTTTGGGGAGGGGGGGGGGGGTGAGGAGGGAATTGTCTAGGTGTTGTTAAAATGTTTAGATACTGCCATTATTTTTTATTCTTATAAAAAATGTGGTTGTTTCCAGTCGTCTTGTATTACTACTTGCCATTGGAATCAAGCAATGCCGACTCAGGAGAGCGGTTGTTGGGATTGCGCAACCCTTGCAATTACAAAATTTATGCGCGGGTCACACCTGGTGGGGTACTCATACGTCGAAATCGACGGGAGAGAGTCGATCATGTAATAATTCAAGTATAATTATCGTGTGATGGAATCTGCAGGATTATAACTTTACTTTGCCACTTCCATTATGGCTACGGTTACTGAGTCATGAGAAAAAACGGCCAATGTCGGTGTACTTTGTGTTTAGAATCTTGTGTTCTGTTGGGATGGGGTGAATCTGTGTTTTTTAATTAATACCTTTAAAAGTCAGATAAGTGTAGTTAGACTGTGTCGAAAGGTTGTTGTTTTTTTCAATTTATATTTTAAAAAGATGTACATATGATTGGTGTCGCATAACAATACGTACAATATCGCGTGAATTGTAAATAAAAGAAGTAACAATGTATTATCTAAGATTCTGATGTCTAGAAAAAAAAACGCTATATTCGGGATGATTAATGTATCTACTTGTTTACATTGGTTCGTACAAGGTCGGAGGTTACATCGGCCGAAACGTTGTGAGAATAACATCCAAGATGAGAACAGTAGTCTGAATAATTTAAATAATACAAGTCTGAACTAATGTCTGTAGTGAGGATTGAACCTTCAACCTCTAGAAGACTAAGAATAAAATAATGACTTATTGAAGACTTCTATCCGGTCATGGCTGGCGGAATGAGAACAATCTACCCCTGTAGATTAAATGAAGGGTTCAGTTTGAAGTTTAGTATAGATTCTTTAGTTCAACAATATGCACCTGAATAAAAGTAGAGGTTACGTTGGCAGAAACGTTGTGAAAATAACATCCAAGATGAACATAGTCTGAATAATCCAAATTATCAATCCGGATCTACAAATTTTATAACAATTTAATCCAAATAATCCAAATTATCAATCTGCATCTACAAATTTTTAGAATAATTTAATCCAAATTATCAATCCACATCTACAAATATTAGAATAATTTAATCCAAATTACCAATCCACATCTACAAATGTTAGAATAATTTAATCCAAATTATCAATCCACATGTACAAATTTTAGAATAATTTAATCCAAATTATCAATCCACATCTACAAATTTTAGAATAATTTAATCCAAATAATCCAAATTATCAATCCACATCTACAAATTTTTAGAATAATTTAATCCAAATTATCAATCCACATCTACAAATTTTAGAATAATTTAATCCAAATAATCCAAATTATCAATCCACATCTACAAATTTTTAGAATAATTTAATCCAAATTATCAATCCACATCTACAAATTTTAGAATAATTTAATTCAAATAATCCAAATAATCAATCTGCATCTACAAATTTTAGAATAATTTAATCCAAATGATCCAAATTATCAATCCGCATCTACAAATATTAAAATAATTTAATCCAAATTATCAATCCACATCTACAAATTTTAGAATAATTTAATCCAAATAATCCAAATTATCAATCCACATCTACAAATTTTTAGAATAATTTAATCCAAATTATCAATCCACATCTACAAATTTTAGAATAATTTAATTCAAATGATCCAAATAATCAATCTGCATCTACAAATTTTAGAATAATTTAATCCAAATGATCCAAATTATCAATCCGCATCTACAAATTTTAAAATAATTTAATCCAAATAATCTAAATTATCAATCTGCATCTACAAATTTTAGAAATATAAAATTCTTTTTTATTTCGGTTTTTAATTAATTTATTTATTTATTGTTTGTTAGATTCATTGAAGAATGGAGTATTTTAAACTTTAACGCAAGTGAATTCGCAATCTTCAGAGCCTGCCAATAGTCTGAGGTCTTCAACTTGGCTCTGGTTTTTACAAAGTAGACGAACAATCACCTCATGTCAAGCCTTTCTTTCTTTTTTCTACCCGATTTGGCTGTGGTGTTATAAGCGGTGAGTGTTGCCGGGTTATTTCGGTCAAGCAAAACCAGTAAAGATTCATTTCAATAGTTTTATCATGAAGCAGTGATTGAGGAGGGTTAGGGTTTCTGATGCCAGTTGGAATTAACAAGGTGATTCAACCACAAAGATAATTCAAATCTATCTTGAGTCTCTCTCTCTCAGTGTGTGTGTGTTTAGAACACTCCCTCTTCTACTGCCTTTTGGCTGTTCATCTATTCTTTCTTATTCTCTCTCTCTCCTTCTCAATCTTTTGGCTGGAGATTTCTTTATTCAATTTATTTCTGTCAATCTCCTCTTTCGGTTATTGATTTGTTCGCTTTCTTTTTATTTCTTTCTTTCTCTCTCTCTCCCATCCTCTTTCTCCTTTGAGCCATTGATTTGTTTAATTATCTCTCTTTTTCTCTCTTTTTAAAGTTATAAAATTGCTATACGGACCCCCCTCCTCTCTCTCTCTCTCTCTCTGTCTGTCTGTTCTTTCCTTTGAGTTTGTTACGCTTTCATTTTTGCACTGTGGAATTGTTATATTCTTTCTTTCTTTCTTTCTCTCTCTCTCTCTCTCTCTCTCTCTTTCTTCCATATTCTATCTATTTTTGGCTATGCATTTTTGTTCACTTTTTATCTTTTTTTTTGGGGGGGGGGGGGTTCATGAAATTGGTAGATCCTATTTATCTACTTCCCACAGAGTAAAATGTGATACAAGGTCGGAGAGTGTGAATTGAGAAGTCAGTACTCTAGAGGAAGAGTACTTAGGACCTTAAAAAATTGCCTGGACAGCCCAGTCGGCATTCCCCGGTAGGGGCGCCTCAGGCGATTAGCAACAAACCAACCCCCTCCCAAAAGGTGAGAACGCAAAGCCTGGGAGGGTGGACCTCTAAGAACTGCACAGGACAGACCCATAGACCGGCATAAATCAAGCCCCGAAGGCCAAGACAATACCAGTCTATGGGGTGTAGCATCCATCGGAACAGATACTACACTTTGATCTTGGCTTTGATCTTCTTTGAAATTGGTAGATATCTCTTTTGTTTCTATTCATTCAACCCTAACCCTGCCACCATCTCTCTTTCTCTTCCCCTTTCATTCTCTCTTTCTCTTATTCTTACGTTCGTTTACTTTTTTCTCACACACACTTTCTTTTTAGGCCATTGATTCTCTCTCTCTCTCTCTCTCTCTCTCTCTCTCTCTCTCTCTCTCCTTCCTTGTTCTGTTCTTTTTTCCATAGTTGGCTTCTGCCTCCCACATCCACTCAATCTATACTGATTCAACAACTCTTTAATATTTCTGAGAGCATTTAGAGGAAGAGTGACACTTTTTTCTTGGGTATATAATTTACATTTGTGTGTCTGTTAACACCATGAACACATATGTAAATTAGATAGCAAAATAATAAGTCCCTTAGGTTACTGAACAGTCATTCTGTTCCACCTTCCCGGCTGCTTATCTCTCCTATGTTTTCCTCATTCTTATTTATGATACAAACATTTATTTATCTATCTATTTATTTATATATATACAGGACCGGCAGGGCAGTTATAAAAGGGGGGGGGGCTCTCCCAAAAAGTGGGGGGCCCGGTTAAACACATGCATATATAACTTCATTATTGATGACCGTAAAGTGGGGGAGGGGGGCAAGTCAAAAAGTGTGTGTGTGGGGGGTGGGGGTGGGGGTGGGGTTGAACGCCCCCCCCCGGTGCCGCCGTCCATGATATATATATATATATATATATATTATTAATTTTGAAAGTGATGACCAGAAGAATGAAGTATTTAGGATAGCTAAACAGATGGCAAAGACAAATATAGCATATTGCTTGCTTGCTTGGAAATGTCATTATGAGAAGGAGAATATTGACATTTAATGGAACCGAGGACATCTAGAAGTTGCAGAAAAAGTATCTAGACCAGTTATTTATCTACCTCCCACAGCGGTAAGATGTGACACAAGGTCGGGAAAGTGGGATTTTATAAGCCAGCGCCTGAGAAGGTGAGCACTCTGACTGTTTAAAAATTGCTTGAGCAGCTCCGTCAGTATTCTCCGGGAAGAGCGCCTCAGGCAGTAAGCAATAAACTTACTCCTCCTCAAAGAAGGGAGGCAAAGCCTGGGAGGGTGGACTTCCTAGAACTGCACAGGACCAGTCTCGTGCAGTATCTAGACCAGCCATAAGAATTGAGAAAGAAATGATATGGGAAGGTGTAAGATGAAGAAGTCTAAAGTTGCAGGACCCTCAGGTATTGTTGCAGAAGTGTTGAATGATGCAGGTGCAACAGACATTGAGATGACCACAAACTTGACAAATCAGATACTGAAAGAAGGGGGCTTGTTCCAAAAGCCAGGGATCTCAGTACAATTGTGAACTGTTACAAGGGGGAAATGAGGAGCGATGGATAAAGGCCCTGAAAGTGGTTGAAAGAACAATTTAGCAACAAATAAGAAATCAAATGAAATGCAGTTTGGTTTCATGCCTGGACTAGGTACAATTGAGATACTATATGCTTTCTTTTGATATTGCCTTTCCCTCTACATGGAATGTGCTCCAATGAACTTGCTGCTCTATTGGCCCACCCTCTCGATGTAAATACACTAGACCAACCCGACAATCAGTTAAATTCCATCCATTCAGTGTGGAGGTCCCCAGATGCCGGAGAGCCTTCTACTCCAATAGCTTCTTTCCTCGTTCTGCCGGCCCCTGGAACTCCCTCACTGCTCCCTGTTTCCCCGACTGTACCAAAATGCAGAAGTTTAAAACTAATGTAAACAGACATCTCGCTGCACAGCTCCCAACTTAGGATGACCCTCAAAACTTCCACCCTAATTCTCAGTAGCACCTTACATCTATTTACGGCCTGTCTGTTTACGGTGAACTATGATGAATATATATATATATATATATATATATATATATATATATATATATTGTGTGTATTTAGGCAGAATATTTTCATTTAGGCAAACATTATTAAATAACATGGAGTGGTTTTGTTTGATGCTACTTTTTTAAATTTTTTCAATTTTCCGAATTGTCCATCTAATGTTTCAGTCAAATTGATGTAAATATGATCCATGGCAGAGTTAGAATCCGATCTTAACCTCTTGAGATCGGATTCTAACTCTGCCTGATGAGATCTCAGTTTATATTAACTGTTGATCGATAACATCGACATGCCAGTGTCGCAGATTTTGTACATGTCTGTGTAAATAAAAATTATCATATATAAAGCTCTATTTTGATATTGAGCACTTTTTATAAACCCAGTTAAAATTCTTTGGATTACCACCTTGTGGATATTTTTTTACCTGGATTATTACCATTATTATATATATATATATATATATATATATATATATATATATATATATATATATATATATTAGAAATAGTCTATTGTCAAAATTAGATGTAACAGATCATAATATTAAATAAGAAGTATGTAAATCCTCTATGATGATATTAGGGTAAGGTTAAGGTAAGCAACGAATTTGGATCCCTAATTAATATTTAATTGTTGCCGTCTCTACTTATTTCATGTATATGATTGAGAGGTCAAAATCCCAAGTCAGCCCCACAACACAACACAAGTGAAACCTAAGCCGGTTCTGCAACAGTACATCTGAAGAGGTTCAGGATTCACAGAGATATGTCCAACTATTTAGCACCACAAGAGACCAAACATCAAAGGTTCCACGCGGCAAATAAATAACGATGCCCATCTAAAAGGTTCGGAAATGGACTAATTATATTTCACTTCAAAGCCGACTGATAACATTTATACTCAATTTTATACATAACAATTGATCGACATCTTTCATCAGGTTGGCTAGATTTGTCTACCAATTTACATTAATGCTTTCAACAATCATTTATCCGCTGACAAGGATATTTTAAGAGCATTAAATGGCATCGCAAAAGAGAGTTCTGACAATTAGTATATATATATATATATATATATATATATATATATATATATATATATATATATATATATATATATATACCAGCTAAAGTACACGTCTTCAACTTTATAGCCACAATTAGAAGTTAAGAACATCTATTAAATATTTTTCATCCATTTTTTTTTAATAAATAACATATTTAGGTTTATGATGAAGATGATGATCAATATTGGTGAGGAAATAGCTGGAACGCTATGGCAAAAAAGAAATTAAAAAGAAAATAGATAGATAAATAAGAGAGGGAGATAGATAGATAGAGAGAGAGGTAGAGAGAGAGAGAGAGAGAGAGAGAAAGAGGTAGAGGTAGAGGGGGAAATAGATAGAGATAGATAGATAGATAGAGAGAGACGGGGGAATCGATAGAGAGATAGAGAGGAGATAGATAGAGAGGTAGAGAGAGGGGGGGAATAGATAGATAGAGAGGTAGAGAGAGGGGGGGATAGATAGAGAGGTAGAGAAGGTGGATAGATAGATAGATAGATAGTTAGATAGAGATAGATAGATAGATAGATAGATAGAGATAGATAGATAGATAGAGAGAGATGGGGGAGTAGATAGCGAGATAGAGAGGAGATAGATAGAGAGGTAGAGAGAGAGGGGGGGAATAGATAGATAGATAGAGAGGTAGATAGAGAGGTAGAGAGAGAGAGGGGGGGGAATAGATAGAGAGGTAGAGAGGGGAGATAGATAGATAGAGATGGACGGATAGATAGATAGATAGATAGATAGAGATGGACGGATAGATAGATAGATAGATAGATAGAGATGGGGGAATCGATAGCGAGATAGAGAGGAGATAGAGAGGTAGAGAGAGAAGGGGGGGAATAGATAGATAGATAGAGAGAGAGGGGGGGGGAATAGATAGATAGATAGAGAGGTAGATAGAGAGGTAGGTAGAGAGGGAGGAATAGATAGAGAGGTAGAGAGGGGGATAGATAGAGAGAGAGATAGATAGATAGATAGATAGAGATGGACGGATAGATAGATAGATAGATAGATAGATAGATAGATAGATAGATAGATAGATAGATTATGCGACCCGTCAACAATGCTCGGGGAAAAAAACGAGCCACTCAAAAGCCTTCTTTCCGTTCACACCCTTGCCCCCCATAGTACTATTTTTTTAATGTATTTGAAATTCTATAACAACGGTTTTGCTCTTTTCGAGATTTTAAAAATCTTAACCCTTAAATGCTTTTTCTTTCAAATATGACACATTCCAACAAAATGCCTATTTAATATAATATTCAACGAAAATGTGTCAAACGGCAACTTGTTTCACATCTGCAACGAGCCTGTTGGCAAGCGTGAGTAGGTATTAGTATGATGTTGCATCAGCAAACTCGCTAAATACGTAATCAGTATCTTCGATGATGAACCTTTTCATGCTTAATATTTTGAAGCGTTAACCTTAAATGTTTTGGGTTTCAAATATGACACGTTCCAACAAAATGCTTATTTAACGAAAAACGAAAACTGTATCAAACTGCAACTTGTTTCACATCTGCAACGAGCCTATTTGCAAGTGTGAGTAGGTATTAGTATGATGTTGCATCAGCACACTCACTAAATATGTAATGAGTATCTTCAATGATGAAATTTTTTCCAAACAAATATTAAAAAACAAATTTTTTTGTTATAAACAGAGCAAATGTTATAAGTATTTTATTGTTGAAATAAAACTATTCTAAATACATATGTGAGAATAGCAGTTATAAGTGTATATTTGTAAATATCAATTTATTAGAAGTTTAAAACGAATGAATTATGTAAATTAGAAAAAACGCTGGTTGTTTGTGCGAGTTTTCGTAGCACTATATATACTACTTGTGTGTTCGAATCGCAGTCTTGCCGTCAAATTTGTTTATCCTTTAATTATGTTATTTAATTAATCTAAATTAAGTAATTAGTAGTTTCCTAATGTAATTCTTAAGTTTACAAAGATTAGCCCCCCCCCCCCCAATGTAATTCTTAAGTTTACAAAGATTACTACCCCCCCCAATGTAATTCTTAAGTTTACAAAGATTAGCCCCCCCCCTTAATGTAATTCTTAAGTTTACAAAGATTAGCCCCCCCCCAATGTAATTCTTAAGTTTACAAAGATTAGCCCCCCCCAATGTAATTCTTAAGTTTACAAAGATTAGCCCCCCCAATGTAATTCTTAAGTTTACAAAGATTAGCCCCCCCCCCAATGTAATTCTTAAGTTTACAAAGATTAGCCCCCCCCCCAATGTAATTCTTAAGTTTACAAAGATTAGCCCCCCCCCCAATGTAATTCTTAAGTTTACAAAGATTAGCCCCCCCTAATGTAATTCTTAAAGTTTACAAAGATTAGCCCCCCCAATGTAATTCTTAAGTTTACAAAGATTAGCCCCCCCCCCAATGTAATTCTTAAGTTTACAAAGATTAGCCCCCCTCCCCCCAAAGTAATTCTTAAGTTTACAAAGATTACCCCCCCAATGTAATTCTTAAGTTTACAAAGATTAGCCCCCCCTAATGTAATTCTTAAGTTTACAAAGATTAGGCCCCCCCCAATGTAATTCTTAAGTTTACAAAGATTAGCCCCCCCCAATGTAATTCTTAAGTTTACAAAGATTAGCCCCCCCCCAATGTAATTCTTAAGTTTACAAAGATTACTACTCCCCCCCCCCCCAATGTAATTCTTAAGTTTACAAAGATTAGCCCCCCCTAATGTAATTCTTAAGTTTACAAAGATTAGCCCCCCCTCCCACAATGTAATTCTTATGTTTACAAAGATTAGCCCCCCCCCCCACAATGTAATTCTTATGTTTACAAAGATTAGCCCCCCCCCCCACAATGTAATTCTTATGTTTACAAAGATTAGCACCCCCTTATGTAATTCTTATGTTTACAAAGATTAGCCCCCTCAATGTAATTCTTACGTTTACAAAAATTCTCGTCGACGGACAGACAGACAGAGAAGGTGCTAATTTTGCCATATAAGAATTCTGAATTCAATAGAGATTACTGACATTAATCGAAAAAGCAATGAAGCATTAACCATTTGTGCGTGTCATGGTGTTCGAGCATTTTATTCTTTTCGCCAACGTTAATGACTGATGTTAGTAAGAAAATGTATAATATCATTAATATGAATATCTTTGTGACCCTTTTGAAGAAGCCTATATTTGGAAAACTCATTCCAAGGCAGCAGTAAATTACAAAGGAAAGATAAATAAATGTCTTTGAATGTATTTGCGTGTCAAGAGTGTGTTTTAAAAACGGAAGCGAAGATTTGTGATGTATTGCTACACCTAACAAAAATGATTTCTTTAAAATTTCCTATTGTATATAAATATATATATATATATATATGCATATATATATACATATACAATACATATATATATATACATAGATAC
>OY744517.1:43375144-43382644 GCA_963556195.1 Sepiola atlantica
TATATTATACATATATATATTATACATATATATATACATATATATATATATACATATATATATACATATATATATATATATATATACATATATGTATACATATATATATCTATACATATATATATACATATATATATATATATATATATCTATACATATATATATACATATATATATACATATATATATATATACATATATATATACATATATATATACATATATATATACATATATATATACATATATATATATACATATACATATATATATATACATATATATATATATACATATACATATATATATACATATACACATATATATATACATATATATATATACATATATATATATACATATATATATATACATATATATATACATATATATATACATATACATATATATATAACATATATATATATATATATACATATATATATACATATATATATATATACATACATATATATATATATATACATATATATATACATATATATATATATACATACATATATATACACATATACATATACATATATTTACATATACATATATATATATATATATATACATATATATACATATACATATATATACATATATATAAAAATGTTTGGAGGTACAAAATTTAGTAAGATTGAGTGATGTGTTGATATATATACATACATATATATATATATATATGTGTGTGAAAAGATGACAGACGGAAAATAAGTCAAATTGCAGGAGAAAAACAAAAACCAGAGATTTTTTGACCGGTTTCGTTCGTGGGGAACGTCTTCAGAAGATGTTCTGAAGACGTTCTCTACGAACGAAATTGGTAAAAAAAATCTCTTGTTTTATTTTTTCTCCTGCACTTTCACTTGTTATCCGTCTGTCATCTTTTCACACATTTTGTCCATCACGACACTTCATTTTCATGAATTATCGTATACCTAACCCCATATATATATATATATATATATATATATATATATATATATTTTATGCAAACATTGTTAAAAATAACAGAATTCGTTTGTTTAATTATACCTTTTTTCATTTTTTCAATTTTCCTGATGGTCTTTTTGTATTAAAATCAAAAAAATTAATAAATGTTCCATAGGTTTAACGACCGTTTTTGAATTTTTTGGTGTTGGTATCGTGATGTAATGTTTTAGTATTTTAAACTTGTATGTGTCTATATTGAAAAGGGGGGGGGCAGTCATATATATATATATATATATATATATATATGTATATATGTATATATATATATATACATACACACATGCACGGGTTCGTTCTTTTTACATCTAACTGACTTCATATGCGCATTTTTGACTGCATTTTGAAATTCTCTTCTATTCTCCACCGTTTTTGTTCATTTGTTTTTCTCACTTAAGATGATTCGGCGAATAATCGAAAACGTTCGTGATACCTATGAAACATACATTAATTTCTTTTGGTTCAGGCACAAAAATGATCATCAGAAAAATTTGAAAAATAAAAAAAAGGTATACTCAAGCATAGAATTCTGTTATGTTTAATAATGTTTGGTTAAATGAAAGAACGCTGCCTAAATGCACACAATATATACAGGTATTTTATTTACCTCCTCTCCAAGAGATTTAGACACAAGGTCAGGTGTGGGTTTTGATGAAAGTGTTTCTATGGAACGAACTGGATTCGAACCTGGCACACCCAGGTTCTCAGTCCGCGTCGTTAACCACTAAGCCACCGTGCTATCCCCAGCCATCGTCCTCGAGTAGCTTTTGGTCCTTGATAAGAGGTGACTCGTTTATAAAGAAAAAAGTATGTGTGTGTGTGTGTTTATACACACACTCCATTCACACACATGCACAGCATAATATGGAGATGCTTGTGGTATTAAAATTAACATAGAAGATAGAAGCACTACACCAATGCGAGATTCTCGCTTTGACAAAAATGTCTGTGAATCCCCGGGATAAAATCTGCTTGCTATTTTGCCAATGCAGAGACATCAGTATCTTTAGTTCAATAAGTACACACGGTTCGATAATCTTGTTTATTTGTTTTGGGTTTTTTTTTAAAACTATTTTTTTTATCTATCTTTTCCCATTAATATTTGCACTTAATCAACCCTTCTCTGAATGTCTACTTTGCTCTGGATGTCAGAACAAAACAACAAAAAGAAAATCATCATCCTTTTTAAACCCACCAATCAGATGCGTGCTCGTTCGCTAACGGCCTTCAAGGTAGAAACATACCTTTCTTTTCATTGAGAGCCATCCAATATAGAATCACTAACCTGATTCCAAAAATCAATAAAATGAAAATGAGGCAGAGATTTTTGGTGAACACCTCTTCGTATCGCCACTAGTTTTGATTGTATCAGAAAATTTTCATCCATCAGAAATTTATACGTTTTACTTTGTATCTATGGAAGCCCTAAATAACACAATGATAACCAGTACATTAAATTCTTAAATAAACACACTTAAACAATGTATATACTATTAACAAGTTATGTTTTTTTTTAGTTTTTCTGTTCATATGCAAATAGAAACAGGTGATTGGTTGTCAAAAAAGGAGTAGGCAGAGTACACATTACTAAAGCAGTAGGTTTTACAACGTCAATACATGAGTAGAATTCGGTACATTCGGACTACTGTTCTCAAGTAGAACAGTAGTCCGAATATACCAAATTCTACAAATTATCAACCCTCATCTCAAAAATTCTGAAACAATGTCAATATATGAGTTTGAATCTCACATAAGTCTAAATTATTTTTTTTTAACTGGATATTGTTGTGGCCTTTAAGGGCCGGAAGAAATAACACGAAGAGGAGGTAATTAAGAAGAAATTGTATTAACATAAAGTACAGAAGTAATGGGTTGACAGAGGCTGCTTCCCCACTTTACTTCTCACTTCTACTGATTAGTTATAACAACTCCATGAAGAGAGTCAAGAAGAGTCTATACAGTGACAGAATAGAGTATATCACCATAACAGATATATATTTTATAAATCTAAAGAAATTAACATAAAATTTAAAACAAAAAAACATTACATGAAAGTTTTTTTCGACTAAGCGTTGTGACCTTGAAGGGCCGATAATAATTAAGACAACACGGTGGTCTATTTACAAGAGTGTATTTATCTTTTCGGCCAGGTTTGCTCCACTTTTCAAACTTTGAGTAGTGGTAGCAAAACAATAGCACCTTCTTTTGTGCAACAGTCCATGTTTGGGTTTTTAAGCCTCTTATGTTTCTTCTTTTTGTTGCTGCATTTGAGGAAGATAGGGGACCAGGACCTTTTGTCTCAAGGCCTGATGGCTGACCCTGTTTGGCCTCTGTATTGGCTGGAGCACCATTTCCAGAGGCAGTAAGGTTCACACCATCGCCTGGTGTATGAACGGGTTGATAGGCCCTTCTTATCATGGGTGCCGGCCTGCCAGTATTTAATTTTGTTTTTATTCATATTTTTTATCATTCATTTCCTCATTGTCAACGGCTTCTAATTCTTTATTCGAAGCTGCCCTCTATTAATAGAGGGGGTACCCCCGTCCGCAACTGGGGGACGTGCTGGATGGCTTGAGGAGACAGCACACCATTTTTTTTTAATATTTGGTCAGGGTTAGGGTTAGGCTTTACTTCAAATAAAAAGTATCCTCATGTCAGGTTCTCTGACAAACCCCTGTACAGAGAGACCGAAGACACCCGAGGGTGGTGTCTAGTAGGCATTCAAGTCCTCCCCTATTTACAGAAGTACAGAATAGTATGTTACAGAAAGTCTGCGTCCGATACTGTGACTATAACTGCCACCATGACTACTACGACACTTCGCCATAACTATTCTTAGTCTTTGGAAGAGTCCATCCACTCCTGAAATAAGGTAGATCACCATCACACAATAACACTAAGTTACCTCTTGTTTATAATCCGCAAAACTAGACATAAATTATATTCGGCATTAATTCAGAGAGAATTATTTTTGCTTAAAAACAATTTCTTATGTCAACAAAAACAATATGTAATTACATTCATCGTAGTTACTTACTCTCTTAAGTAGCTGATTTTTTCATGAAATTTCACAAATACCTTTCTTTCTGGCTTAAAAACAATTTATAATTTTTTTTTGTCAATAAAAACAATACGTAATTGCATTCATCGTAGTTACTTACTCTCTTCTGAAAATACTAAGGAGCACATTTTTTTCACGAAAATTTCACAGATATTTTTCTTCGTACGAGCTACAAAGCGGTAGAAACAAGGTAAAGATGGAAACTGACATACCCAGGTAGTGTACCAACACCGCTCAAAGAGCGGGTATAAACTAATAATATATATATAAAAAAAAGATATCTTAATGATTTGTTGATAGACTTTTATTCTCTTCTTTTAATATTTTCGTACATTGGAATATTAATACAAACAAAAATAACTACATAGCGCCCTGGAGGCCTATTGGCAAATGTTTGATTTTCAGAGATCTTCTAAGGAAATTAAATCAACTATATTTGAAAATAGTTAGAATAAAGGGGACCCAAATTCTTTGTGTAAGTAAGTTCTGGAATATTTGTTGGTTTGGTTGCGTACAGTTTGGATTTGACGAATCCCCAAAGGAAAAAATTGCAGGGAGTAAGGTCGGGGGAGCGAGGCGGCCAAGGCATATTTGGTCGTCTGCGGCCCATCCATCGCTCAGACAGTGTGTCATCGAGCCAGTGGTGCACTTGCAGGCCCCAATGGGGTAGGGCACCTTTCTGCATGATTAGCAGCTCATTGTCCATTCCACTTTGCACCACATCAGGCCAGAACTCGTCTCGCAGCATTGTCAAATATCGTACGCTATTCCAGAACTTTCAGAAAGAATTTGGGCCGCCGTTAGAAAAATTACAGTCGAAAATGCGACAGAAAGTTGCCCTTGAATATTGCGAAAGATTGAACAAAATCATTGGAAATGACGGAAATCAAAGTGCACTCAATGTACAACACTTGTAGAGATTATTAGATTGGGTTAGTTTTCAGAAGAGATGGAGAAAACCTACAGATAATTTGGACCATCCGTAACTATAAAAGTCTGATTTTAAAAAAATTTTTTTAACTTGAATTCACCCGAGACAAGGCAAGTTGCCACTCAAACGTAAGGGGATTAGGGGCCAGGAATTATTAGAGGATTAGGGGAGAGCATCCTAATCGATAAGTTGTTACACTCAAATTTTAGCATGTCGGTAGAGTCAGGAAAACAAGGAGCAGGGAGGGAGTTCCAAAGGCTGGCACCTTGAGGAAAGAAGCTATCAGAGTAAAAAGCCCTCCGGCATCTGGGGGACCTCCACAGTGAATGGATGGGATTTAACTGATTGTCGAGTTGGGCGGGTGTATTTACATCGAGGTGAAACCAGAGCAGCCAGTTCATCGGAGCACATTCCATTGGGTCGACGGTAGAGAATGCAAGATCACAAGATGATTCCTCGTGTATGAATCTTATTAAGCTTAAGCAGGCTGCTTGTTCATGCAGTGAACGGGCGATGGTTAAATAATTGCCAAGTAGACCGACAGAAAATAGTTCACTGATGTAACTGCTACATGATGCCTTGCTTAGGCATTTAGCCGATGAAACAAGAGAAACTTTATTGATAGTAGCAGCACAAAAGAATACAATTTGAAAGAACATGAAAATGCAAAAATAGATTATATGATTGATGAACTTGAACGAGAATGTCTTTGTTATGCTGCCAGAGTGGATAGTGAGAGACGTATTAGATCAACGACTCTTTTTTGGACCCTGTCTAAGAGGGAGAGACGAGTGGTTGGTGCACCAGCCGAGATGTGACAACAGTATTTTAATGGTTCTAGAAAGAGCTTCAACTTGCTGATTGTAAAAAAACAACATTTTATCTTATATAACATGTTTTTATGTTAAAACCTGTGCATTATTTACTTTGTTTGTTTGTTTGAAGTTCATTCAAGAGTTTTGATAAAGTTCTGCTTAGTGGAGCCTGGTTCCATGTTAAAACACCATTTGAATCACTTCACAGGAATATGACAACAAAAGTACCTGCGCGTTCCTTTTTTATTGTTCTACACTGAATATAAAATAAAGTCAAACATACTTTGATGTACAAACAAAGCATTCAAATGCTTACAGATAAATACACAGAGTGATTCGAATCTGGTGCTTCAGAATATGTGTTTATATAAGCTGGTCTGCTTTTAGAGTCAATTTCATCCTTTTTCTTTGTGTGTTTAATGTCTAATGCGTACAAACAATTTTCATCGAAGTTGAATGAGCAATCGTAAAAATGGCAGTCATATTGAATGGAGTTTTTTTTTAATCTTTTCCAATATGACCATTTGTTTAGACAGTAACCAAATTTCGTTTCTTCTTCTTCTTAATAACAATAACAATAATAATAACAATAATAATAATAACAATAATAATAATAATAATAATAATAATAATAAGGGAACTGAAAGGAATATGGAGCATGAAGAAGGTTAGTATAATACCAATAATCGTAGGAGCAATCCCAAAAAACATGGAGAAAAGACTGGGAGAAATTGG
The DNA here is from genome assembly GCA_963556195.1 of Sepiola atlantica. NCBI lineage: Eukaryota > Metazoa > Mollusca > Cephalopoda > Sepiida > Sepiolidae > Sepiola > Sepiola atlantica. Next base: position 43,381,683 of record OY744517.1, read on the forward strand.
AATCAAAGGGACCATCGAAACCATACAAAGGACGGCAATGATCAAAACAGCTGCAATCTTAAGGAGAATCCTCGAATGCGGAAACCAACCCGCATAAGCTACAAAGGGTAACAAGTCACAAGGAATTTACAACAGGAGAAAACAAAACCACACGAAGAACACAACACGAACCAAGGAACAGAAACTGCAAGAAACATCACTTCATAATTCCCCCCCCACCAATAAATTACACCGGCCTCAGCTATCACTACACAAAAATGAACCAAAGAAACAGAAATTACAAGAAACACTATAAACTCCCCCCCCCCCAAATTTTTTTTAAATTAAAAAGAATTTTTAAATAATTTTAAAAAATAAAAAGGAAAAATTAAAAAAAATAATAATAATTTGAAAATTAAAAAGAAATTAAAATTAAAAAAAAAAATTATTTTAATTTATTTTTTAATTTTTTATTTATTTATTTTTTTAAATGATGTCAGCCTAGGCCGGCACCAGACAAAATATTTGAAGAGGGTCGAGAAGGATGAGAAGACCGAAGAGGGACAACACAAACCAGACCTCCACTGGAAAAGTGCAGAGAATGCTGGGATCTTGGGGAGGTTTATTGTCACTCAAATCCCAGAGAATACCAATGGTCCTTACCAGCGAGAAATCAATGGTAAGCGGCTGTTGCGATACCGCAAGGTTATTTGTGGTGGTTATCGAAAAGAGGTGGAGAATACAGGCTTGTTGTCACTCAACTAACCTATCTCTGTCCAGGTCTTTATGTATCCCCCTTTCTCTCAAATTCATCCGTATCACTTCCTTCCATCTTTTCCTTAGCCTTCCCCTGCCAACTGACCTTGCTACCTAAAGTGTTCTACATCTACTAACCCCAGCACATCTATCCATTCTTTTATCATCTACCAATCTAAGCATGCTCATCCATTTTTTCAATGTGACCAAACCAACAAAGTCTCCTT
>OY744517.1:43387644-43485144 GCA_963556195.1 Sepiola atlantica
TTCAAGTTTTTCTGTTAGGCAAAGGTAGCAAGGTGAGTTTAGGGAACCACAAGTGCTAGTTCTTCTAATTGTGTTCCAAGTTACTGTTGGTGATAGGTTATTGTTATATAGTTCCCAGTAATATATAGAAAGTGAGGTTCTTTTTTGATATGTAGGGTTATTAAAAGAACACTTATGTCCAGTATATCTTTCTTTGAAGGTATTACCAGCCATACCTATGTAGAATTTTTTCAGGGTTGGGTTTTCTTTAGTAGAGATGGTTGCTTGATATACTGATTGGGTTATTTGGCAATTATGTTGTAATGGGCATTCTTTTTTGTTTGTGCAGTTACAGGCCTTGGTATTTGCTGTTTTAGTTGCAGTAGTTTTTTCATTTAGAATTTTGTTGTTATGTTTTTTTATTATTTTTTCTAAATTTTCACCACAGCTATAGCTTAATTTGAGGGTGTTTTTATTAAAGATTTTATGCAGTATATTGTTGGGAGGGAAGTGTAGATTGATTAAGTCTAAGAATCTTTTACCGAGTTTGGTTTTAACCATGTTGTTATATGGGGGTGTGAACCAGATAATTTTTCTACCCCTATTTTTGCGTCTGTTGTTGGGAGGTGTAGGTTTGGTGAATTTAATTTGGGTGTTTTTGTATCCACTTTGCTTTAACGCTTTATTGTAAAAGTCCTTGTGTTTGTTGAAAATTTCTTCATTAGAGGAGTTATCACTAATTCTTTTTTCGATTGATCTGGGGATGTGTTGAATAATGGTTTTTGGGTGGTTAGAGAGTGGGTGGACATAGATCGGGTTGGCATTGTCTTTAGTATACGGTTCATAAGTTTCTTTATCTAAGTTGAATGTTGCGTCTAGAAAATTAACTATTTTAATGTTAGATGTTATTTCTACTTTGAGATCTAATCTTTTCATTTCTCTAAGGATAATTTTTTTTACTCTTTCACATTTTTGTCCATTTGAGTTCTTTACTATTAGTAATCTGTCATCCCTATATAGGCCTATATCTTCAATGCTAATGTTTTTTGTGAGATTATATAGTATGTAAAGACCAACTAGATCAGTGACTTCTGCTGAGTCCAGGGAACCCATAGAAACATCAAAAGATCCAAATTGATTACTTTTAGTCCATTGTTCATGTTTACAGATTAGTACTGTATTTCTGCATTTTCTAATTATATTGATTTCATCTACAGAAATATCAGATAGAAGTGTGGCAAAATCGATAACGTTTTCAAAAGTATATATATATATATATGTTACTATATATATATATATGTTACTATATTACTATATATATATATATATATATGTTACTATATATATATATATATATGTTACTATATTACTATATATATATATGTTACTATATTACTATATATATATATGTTACTATATTACTATATATATTACTATATATATACATATATATTGCTATATATATATATATTACTATATATATATATATATATTACTATATATATATATATATATATATATTACTATATATATATATATATATATATATTACTATATATATATATATATATATATTACTATATATATATATATATAAATATATATATATTATATATATATATATATATATAACTATATATATATATATAACTATATATATATATATATATATATATATATATAACTATATATATATAACTATATATATATATATATATATATATATATATATATATATATATATTACTATATATATATATATATATACAAAAATAATGTTTTCTAAATGAGGGTACGTTCCTTAGGGCTAATACGGCTCATGCTTGCTTCGGAAGGGGTCCTTTACTTATTCTAGAAAAAATCAATAAATAAAAAAGTTATGAATTTTTAAAAATAGGACCCTTATTTTTGTCCACCCTATATATATATATATATTACTATATATATATTACTATATATTACTATATATATATATTACTATATATATATATTACTATATATATATATATATATATATATATATTACTATATATATATATATATATATATATATATATATTACTATATATATATATATATATATATATATTACTATATATATATATATATATATATATTACTATATATATATATTACTATATATATATATATATATTACTATATATATTACTATATATATATATATATATATTACTATATATATTACTATATATATATATATATATATTACTATATATATATATTACTATATATATATATATATATTACTATATATATATATTACTATATATATATTACTATATACATATTACTATATATATATATATATATTACTATATATATATATTACTATATATATATATATTACTATATATATATTACTATATATATATATATATATTACTATATATATATATATTACTATATATATATACATTACTATATATATATATATATATATATATATATATATATAACTATATATATATATATATATATATATATTACTATATATATATATATATATATTAAAAACTAAAAGTCGAATGAGAAATGAAGGGGGGAGAAAAAAAAAAAAATAAAATAAAACTTATTTCAGTTGGAGGAAACGAATGAGAAGAGGAAAAAAAAAAAAAAAAAAAAAAAAAATTAAATCTCTCAACGTTATGGTGGCTTTGAATCATTAAAGATCTCCAACTGATGTTTCAAAATCTTTTGTCTACACAGGCTAGGTCGATAGTTGTTAATGACTAAATCCTCAAGAATATTGAGATGGTAGTTCGACCTGGCACTGTGTAAAACAGAAAACCACCCATCGGAATACCTGTCAGAACAACTATTTGTACTAACGAGGTGATTACCGATGGCTGATTCCTGTGCCTGGAAGTTCCCGGATGATCTCGAAACCTTGTGTAGGCGAATATCACGTGGTATGTGTTGGGATATTCTAAATTCTAATCTTTGGGATGTCTTGCCAACGTAGTCAGCTCCACACTGACACATGAATTTATAAACTACAGAATTCTTTTGAATGGCTGGCAAAACATCCTTACGAAAAGAAGAGAAAAAGGTTCGAGTCGTGTAAACTACCCTCAACATGGTTGCCGGAAAACAACGTTGAGTAGAAGAAGAAATCCTTTTAACAATGTCAAGGCCGTCAGAACCCAACCAAGGGAGTTTCAAATAAATAGGGCAACGTGACGGGCCAATAAATTTACCACCATTAAATAAAGCAACTTTACGTGCAATGGTGCCTTTTATAGTATTGATGGGATATCCATTAGCAAGAAAAATATTAGTAATCTCACCAAGTTCTGCATCGAGTCGTGTTGGTGAACAAATCATAAGAGCTCGATGAGTGAGAGTACCAATAAGATTTATTTTTCTTGCTCTTGGGGCGAAGGAAAACCAATTTAGATAAAGGCCTGTAAATGTTGGTTTTCTATACACACAGGTTTCAAATGATAAACCAGATTTAGACACTAAAACATCGAGGAATGGTAAGGAACCACAATCCTCGACTTCCATAGTGAATTGCAACGATGGATGCAAGTCACAAAGAAGAAGAAGAAACTGTTCAGCATCACTCCGAGAGGGAAAACAAGCAAAAGTGTCATCAACGTAACGTGTGTAGAAAGCCGGCTTGGTCACCTTGGAAAATAATTGGTTTTCCAAAAATCCAACGAAAATGTTGGCTAACGATGGACCAAGAGGGCTGCCCATGGATATACCATCAATTTGCCGATACATTATATTATTGAAACTGAAGGAAACTGATTTAGTAGCAAGTTCCATCAGTTCAACAAAAATTCGTTCAGGAAACTGTGGAGACTTTAAGGGGCCACGATAAAGATAATCTGCACATATACCAATGGTTTCATCCAAAGGTACATTGGTAAACAGACTACTAATGTCAAAGGAAGCCAAGAACTCGGTGTCCTTTGAGAGAGATAATTTGTGTATAGAAGACACAAATTGGAAGGAATCAGAGATACAATAGTCCGAATAAAAAGTAAGTACGGGCTTAAGAATATTAACTAACCATTTACCAAGTGCATGTTGTGCAGAACCCAACATTGATAGAATAGGCCGTAAAGGAACGTTAGGTTTATGAACCTTGGGTAAGCCGTACATTCTAGGCCTTTGAGAGCCGATAGGTCGTATTCCTTCATATATCTCTTTAGAAATAAACTTGCTTTTATAAAGTTGAAGAAGCCTTTTCTGGATTTTTATTTCCATACGAAAAGTGTCATCGTGGCTTAAATCACCCATCTTGAAAAATTTATTTTTATCATCCAAAATGTTACACATTTTGGAGATATAATCTACTTGGTTCAGGATTACAACGCCTGAACCTTTGTCTGGACGAGTGATATAAATATCAGAGTTCGACTTAAGTAATTTCGCAGTTTCAAAATGATTTTTCTGCCAAATACAATCGCTAGATTTAGTACGTATAGCAGAAAACCTCCGACCTAATTCACCCAACTGGATTTTAACGCTAGTTAATTCATCAGTGGAAATAGGCGAATGTCTTTTTAGTTGAGAATATAATAGTTCAATCTCACTAAATATGTTGATTTTATCAACACGGAGGGGAGGAATGCAAAATTCTAAGCCGGCAGACAAGACAAATTTTTCAGTATTTGATAGAGCATAAGACGAATAATTAAATATATGTTTATCCGAATATGCTCTAGTGCCGAACTTCTTGGTAATCAAATTCTGCAAATATTTATTATATGAAGAATTGGTTTTGTTGAGGGTGAAAATATCGCCATTAGACAGAAACTTTGAAAAGCGAAGTTTGTCAAAGAAAGAAAATTCCTTCCAAACCATAGCCCAAAGTATAAGATATTTACTTCGTAACGAACTATAAGAATCGGAGTTAAATAGGATTTCGTCTTGTAAAAATACACGTTGAACTGCCAACGAATTTCTACATTTAATTTTAGAAATTCGGTGACAGATATAACCGGGAGCTACATGATTTAAGCGGCAAGATTTGAGAAAATTTATCCTACACCTCAAAACGATTAATTTATTTTTAATGCGTATGACGTTATTTAACGTTTTGATGAATTGGGGGTTGTACCGACCTCGAAAATATGTAAGTAAATTACGTGTACAACAGAATGGTAGGATTAATTTTAGAGGAAGCATTATTAAAATCAATGAAAAAGACGAGTGGGAAAAAAAAAAAAAAAAAAAGGAAAATTGTTAAAATTACCTTAAGGCCTTGTCGTCTGACCCTCTGAGAGAAAACGTCAGAATGGTAAATTAAAAACTAAAAGTCGAATGAGAAATGAAGGGGGGAGAAAAAAAAAAAAAAAAAAAAAAAAAAAACTTATTTCAGTTGGAAGAAACGAATGAGAAGAGGAAAAAAAAAAAAAAAAAAAAAAAAAAAAAAAAAATTAAATCTCTCAACGTTATGGTGGCTTTGAATCATTAAAGATCTCCAACTGATGTTTCAAAATCTTTTGTCTACACAGGCTAGGTCGATAGTTGTTAATGACTAACGCCTCAAGAATATTGAGATGGTAGTTCGACCTGGCACTGTGTAAAACAGAAAACCACCCATCGGAATACCTGTCAGAACAACTATTTGTACTAACGAGGTGATTACCGATGGCTGATTCCTGTGCCTGGAAGTTCCCGGATGATCTCGAAACCTTGTGTAGGCGAATATCACGTGGTATGTGTTGGGATATTCTAAATTCTAATCTTTGGGATGTCTTGCCAACGTAGTCAGCTCCACACTGACACATGAATTTATAAACTACAGAATTCTTTTGAATGGCTGGCAAAACATCCTTACGAAAAGAAGAGAAAAAGGTATATTCGTTTCCTCCAACTGAAATAAGTTTTATTTTATTTTTTTTTTTTTTCTCCCCCCTTCATTTCTCATTCGACTTTTAGTTTTTAATTTACCATTCTGACGTTTCCTCTCAGAGGGTCAGACGACAAGGCCTTAAGGTAATTTTAACAATTTTCCTTTTTTTTTTTTTTATTTTCCCACTCGTCTTTTTCATTGATTTTAATAATGCTTCCTCTAAAATTAATCCTACCATTCTGTTGTACACGTAATTTACTTATATATATATTACTATATATATATATATATATATATTACTATATATATATATATATATATATTACTATATATATATATATATATATATATATTACTATATATATATATTACTATATATATATATATATATATTACTATATATATATATTACTATATATATATATATATATATTACTATATATATATATATATATATATTACTATATATATATATATTACTATATATATATATATATATATATTACTATATATATATATATATATATTACTATATATATATATATATATTACTATATATATATATATATATATTACTATATATATATATATATATATTACTATATATATATATATATATTACTATATATATATATATATTACTATATATATATATATATATATTACTATATATATATATATATATATATATATATTACTATATATATATATATATATATATATATTACTATATATATATATATATATATATTACTATATATATATATATATATTACTATATATATATATATATATATATATTACTATATATATATATATATATATATATATATATATTACTATATATATATATTGTAGGGAAACGCGGGACTTACCTAACTAGCATGTGTGCATAGTTCAATGGGTCGGTCGTGGAAGTAAATGAATGAAGAAGAAAGAAACAAAAATGGCTGCCTTGTCTCTTTATATGCCTGCAATGTGACCACCTGATATGTAAATGAGATGCTCCTGGTTGGAGATAAAAGAGGGTTGATTTGTTGTTTTGGAACGTTCACTTTGAAGTTGGATTTCAAAGAGATAAGTAAGATATACAGAGGTTGGAAGTTATAAGCTATTTCGGCACTTGGTGTGTGGTGACTTGAAAGGCAGAAAATGGACAAATTCGATTTTTGCTTGATACCTGAGTTTGATGGATCTACTGCTGGGCCGTCTGTTGTTGAATGGGTTGAAAAGGCTGAGAAGATCTGTACACTGTGCAGAATTAAAGAACCAGCCACAGTCATTCCTCTGAGGTTAATCGGAGGGGCCTATGCAGTCTACCAGCAACTCAGGGATGAACCAGACTGGGATACAATCAAACATGGCCTGTATACAGCATTTGGTACAGATCCGTTTGTTGCATGGCAACAGTTTACGAGCCGGCGACTTCAGGCCAAGGAAACGGTTGATGTGTACCTAGCTGACCTACGAAAGTTGTCGGTACCATTTGGTGGAGTCAGCGATAAGATATTAAGATGTGCATTTTTAGTAGGCTTACCTGAGGAGGTCAGCAGACTGTTGCGGACATCGTCACGAATTGATGAATTGACAACGGACGAGTTATTAGCCCGAGCTCGAAACATCTGCAAGGAACATGAGCCAATTGCAGCAGCAACTAGTATTCAACATGCAGCAGTCGAACCACATGGAGGCAAGGTAGATTCTCTCCCAGATAGTAATAAGCGTGTAGGCCCAGTGTGCTATAAATGTGGGGAAATCAATCATTTTGCTAAGGAGTGCCGAAGTGATAGGAGGTGTGTATATCCACGAGCACAGAGAACGGTACAGTGCTATCGCTGCAATAAGTTTGGGCACATATCTCGCAACTGTTCGGGAAACGAGGTTGGGGGCAAGGTACTATCGCCACCCTTGCCCCTTGCCAACCAATAAACACAGGATCACCGGTCATTGGCGTTAAAATCGACGATGTGAAGTGTTCAGCACTCATAGACACGGGGTGTTCCCGGTCTATAGTTAGTGCACATTACTGTCGGATGTGGCGGGAGAAACCAGTCGGTATTATGACAATCAATGGTTTATCCCGAGCATGTTGTGGTGAAGGGACAGTCACGATTTGTACTGAGAAGGGTGACACAGCCAAAGTTGATGTTCTGGTGATGCAAGAAAAACCCCTTGGCTATGACATGTTGCTTGGAATTGATGCGATACAAGCACTAGGAGGCGTCATAATCACAGCGACTGGAGGTGTAATGCTTGGAGAAGGGAAAGAAGTCTGTGCAGCCGTGTCTATTGAAGAAAAGGACTTCTGTGCTACGTTTGACGACAACGAAAAGGCGTGGACTGCAAAGTGGAAATGGACTATGAGCCAGGCACCAGATCGACTGTGCAACACCATTCCAGAGTATGAAGTTTCCACAAAGAATAGGGCCGCATATGAAGAAGAACTTCAGATATGGATTGAAAACGGATGGTTAATACCGTACCCACAGGAACGTCTGGGACCACCCAAAGGATTAATTCCGCTCATGGCTGTTGAACAACCTACTAAAGACAAAATTCGACCCGTAATGGATTACCGAGAATTGAATCACCACGTTGATGCTTTCACTGGAAATGCAGATGTGTGCGCTGCTAGACTACGAGAGTGGCGTCAGAAAGGGAGTAATGTAGCACTGTTGGATTTGAAGAGAGCCTACCTGCAGATACGTGTCCATGAGTCATTATGGCCATTTCAGACGGTGATAATCAAGGGAAAACGATATTGTTTGACACGTTTAGGTTTTGGCCTGAATGTAGCACCCTTAATAATGACAGCTATTATTAAAACTGTTTTGATGCAGGATGAGACCACAGCAAAAGCTGCTTCAGCTTATATTGATGACATTTACATTGATGAGGATATAATGTCTGCAGATGTGGTTCGAACAAAACTGGAATCGTTTGGGTTAATAAGCAAAGACCCTAAGCGCCTAAAGGATGGGGCGCCCATGTTAGGGCTAGAGGTCTATGAGAAGGGCAATACTTTGCGATGGAAGCGAGGGAGCGCAATTCCAGAGTAACCCAGTGTATTGACAAGACGCATTGTGTTTTCTATTTGCGGTAAATTAGTAGGACATCTACCTGTTTGTGGATGGCTCCGATCGGCAACAGGAGTGTTAAAACGACGAGTAACTGCAGTAACCACAGGATGGGATGACATGGTGGATGATAATGCTCTCCGGCAAATGATGGCTGAAACGTTGTCCAGAGTACATAGGAACGATTCTGCCCAGGGTGAGTGGCAAGTATCTGGAAACGAAGTGAATGCATGGGTTGACGCAAGTTCACTGGCTACAGGTGTCGTGTTGGAACAATTAGGAGCTGTCGTGGAAGATGCGTGCTGGCTTCGTCCGAAAAATGATGCCCAGCATATAAATTTGGCAGAACTCGATGCCACGTTAAAAGGGCTTAATCTTGCATTGCAATGGCAGGCCAAGGTTGTGCATCTTCACACTGACTCATTGTGTGTTTACCACTGGTTGACCGACACCTTAACTGGGAAGGCCCGGGTTAAGACTAGAGCGGCAAGTGAGATGTTAGTACGTAGGAGACTGGAAATAATAAAGCGTCTAGTTGACGAATACAGCTTGCAGGTGGACATTACTTTAGTTTTGTCAATGCAGAATTTGGCTGATAGCCTGACGAGAGTACCAAAGAGGTGGATTGATGTAATGAGGCAGGGATCTGATCCTCCACAACAGACATGCGCGACCGTAACAGATCAATTGACACCTGACCAGATCCGTATGATACATCAGCAGAGTGGACATCCCGGAATTCGGAGGACAACATATTTTGTCCGAAGAGTGTGTCCTTCAACTACAAGAGCATCAATCAAGGCAGCTATACGCTCGTGTGAAGAGTGTCAGCGAATTGATCCGGCACCATCCCAATGGCAAAAAGGAAAGCTTGAGGTGGAGGACAACTGGTATCGAGTAGGAATGGACATAATGCATTATGAGGGCAAGCACTTTTTGACCCAACAGATTGTGGACCAACACGTTTCACAATATGGCGCCTGTTGACACGACAGGATGCATTTAGCATTATACGACAGTTGAGAGCTGTCTTTTTTTAACGTGGTGCCCCGCTTGAAATTCTGACTGATAACGCCACTACATTTCGATGTCAAGAATTTCAGAAATTCACGCAGGAATGGGGGATTAGAATGCGTTACCGATGCGCATATTTTCCCGAAGGTAACGGTATAGCGGAGCGGTGTCACCGCACCATTAAAAGAATTGTGGCCAGGACACAGTGTTCTATTCCAGAAGCGGTGTACTGGTATAATATGACACCAAAGGACGATGCAACACCAGAAACTGCCCCAGCTAATGGGATTTACCGCTATGAACAGCGTATAAAAGGTATTGATGTCACGCCATCAGAGGTTGGCGTTGTCAATACACCATATCAAGTGGGAGACAGTGTTTGGGTGAAACCCCCAAATGCTAGGTGCACTGAAAAATTTTGCAGAGGAGAAATAGATAAAATCATAAGTCCTCAGACCATGTTGATTGATGGTGTACCACGGCATGTAAAAGATATCCGCCCCTGTTATACCTCTCCTGATTCTGAGGAAGATCACATACAGTTCAGGGATGATCCTGACTGCCTACTACCCCTACCGGTGAGCGTAAAAACACTACCTACAGAACCAGATGAGGGAATGATGGAACATACTGAGGAAGATGGGACCGAGGAAGTGATGCCTCCGGTTCTTCGAAGGAGTACCCGACAAAGACGGATACTGCCCCCATGCCCTGATTGTGAAACACCGCATAGGGAACCATGAGAGGAGATAATGGAACAGATTGGTGGCAATAACGGTGGTAATGAGGAAGATGGCAATGAGGAAGTGCTGCCCCCGATTCTTCGAAGGAGTACCCGACAAAGACGGATACTGCCCCCATGCCCTGATTGTGAAACACCGCATAGGGAACCACGAGAGGAGATAATGGAACAGATTGGTGGCAATAACGGTGGTAATGAGGAAGATGGCAATGAGGAAGTGCTACCCCCGATTCTTCGAAGAAATACTCGACAACGACGGCCACCCCCCTGCCCTGTGTGTGATCATGAGATCAGGGGGGAGTGTAGGGAAACGTGGGACTTACCTAACTAGCATGTGTGCATAGTTCAATGGGTCGGTCGTGGAAGTAAATGAATGAAGAAGAAAGAAACAAAAATGGCTGCCTTGTCTCTTTATATGCCTGCAATGTGACCACCTGATATGTAAATGAGATGCTCCTGGTTGGAGATAAAAGAGGGTTGATTTGTTGTTTTGGAACGTTCACTTTGAAGTTGGATTTCAAAGAGATAAGTAAGATATACAGAGGTTGGAAGTTATATATATATTACTATATATATATATATTACTATATATATATATATATATTACTATATATATATTACTATATATATATATATATACAGGGTGTCTCAAAAAAATGTACTCACTCTTAGAATGACGAGAAAACCTTTATTTACCTTGGTGCGCGTTATCAGCTTTGTTTGAACAATAATGATCATCAGTTTGAACATTTGCGAACATGATTCTTCAATTACATCTGTCTCATGTATTCGATGCTATTTCATTTCACTCTATGTTCATAAATAAAAGTTTTCTCGTCATTCTACGAGTGAGTACATTTTTTTGAGACACCCTGTATATTACTATATATATATATATATATATATATATATATATTACTATATATGGATCAAGAGAAGAATAGGGACCCCAGATCATTAACACAAGACGCGGGACATATTTTAGAATCACCGGTTGACCTCGCAATACACGTGGTCTCTATTTACAAAACACTTGTAAATAGATCTTTTATAACATGTTAATATTTATTTTAAGGCAGAGAGTTCATAAATAAAACAAATAAATATTAACATGTTTTCTTTTAAAACATGTTTTTGTGTCACTATTTACAAAACAACTTTTCTTTTAACATGTATACGCTTTTTTAAAAATCGGCTGACTTGTAATCTGTCGTTTTGCAATAAACAAAACAATTTATCATTTTTTTTTTACTTTTATTTACTAAATAAAAAACAAATTTTAAACGCAATTCTATATTTCGTGTTGTGTATTTTAAGAAAAAGTGGATACTTTTTTTTCTTTTCATAGGGAGGCGAGTAACTAGCGAAGTTTTATTCATTTGTTTATAATTGTTGCTTACAGAAAAAAAAGGGAAAAACTTCACGAGGGCAGAAATGGGGGGGGGTATGAAATATTTATCACCGTACTTAAGTAATCTTTCGTTTTGTAGGGAAAAATCAAGCTTCCCAAAAAGGGGCACTCTGGATCTTACCTCAGTTTAGAAGGATTTTTCCATACTACACATTGCTCCTAGCCTGAGGAGGCAAAACGGATGATTACGCAAGTTATTTTAATAAATAAACGAAATATATACGCTTTTGAAAAAATCGGCTGACTTGTAATCTTTCGTTTTGCCTCCCCACGAGGGCGGAGTTAGACTTCAAAAATCAGTTTCTAAACGGAAGCAATTTAAAATTTATGAAGTTTTTTCCTTTTTTTTTTCTGTAAGCAACAATTATAAACAAATAAATAAAACTTCGCTAGTTACTCGCCTCCCTATGAAAAGAAAAAAAAGTATCCACTTTTTCTTAAAATACACAACACGAAATATAGAATTGCGTTTAAAATTTGTTTTTTATTTAGTAAATAAAAGTAAAAAAAAAATGATAAATTGTTTTGTTTATTGCAAAACGACAGATTACAAGTCAGCCGATTTTTAAAAAAGCGTATACATGTTAAAAGAAAAGTTGTTTTGTAAATAGTGACACAAAAACATGTTTTAAAAGAAAACATGTTAATATTTATTTGTTTTATTTATGAACTCTCTGCCTTAAAATAAATATTAACATGTTATAAAAGATCTATTTACAAGTGTTTTGTAAATAGAGACCACGTGTATTGCGAGGTCAACCGGTGATTCTAAAATATGTCCCGCGTCTTGTGTTAATGATCTGGGGTCCCTATTCTTCTCTTGATCCCTATATATATATTACTTTGTACGTGTCTGTATTAATAAAAATAATCATTATATATATATATATATATATATATATATATATATATATATATATATATATATATATCACATAAAACCTTAAGTAATTCAGGGATATTCATTATAAAACACTTTTATTTGCATACAATTGTTTCTGCCCTTCTTAAAAACATACATTTTCAGGATACACAATATTATCGATTTTTTTCTTGAGGCTTCCTCAGTGCATAATATTTCACCAATCAGGTTGAAAAAACACTGAAGTGCATCTAATATTAAATTATTCTTATATAATTTCTTTTTTCTGACAACATTTTTCTAATGGCGATACTTGGTTGGTCCTAATTCCGAATATGAATGTTTCTATCGTGATCTGGCCATGTACGTTCCTCTTTTTCTTGTTGATTTCATCGATAAGCATCAATAAAAACGTACATCAAAAGTTAAACATTCAAGTGATAAACATTTTGTTTGGATACAAATTTCTTTTTTCTTTCTTTTCTATCCGTCCTTCAAAAGTTACACATTCAAGTGATAAACATTTCCACCACCGTTTGGAGCAAAATTTTTTTTTTCTTCTTTTCTATCCGTCCTTCAAAAGTTACACATTCAAGTGATAAACATTTTGTTTGGATACAAACTTCTTTTTTCTTTCTTTTCTATCGTCCTTCAAACGTTACACATTCAAGTGATAAACATTTCCACCACCAGCAAGATTTCTTTTCTATCCGTCCTTCATTTTAACACCGTTCTTCACATTTTACTCGGTATGAAATAGAAAAACTGCTAGCTAGTTACATTTTGAATGCCCTTATGAGTAAAACCTTTGTTTTAGCAAAATATATATCTATATATTAATAATACGCGAGCGTCTACCTACCTGTGTCACGCTCTGACACCCCTTTTTAAGAAAATGGGATTGCCCGATCGCCGGAGATTTATTTATTTATTTAAAAAAAAATTTTTTAACAGTGACCTTAATATACATCGAAGAGAAGACAGAGTTAGTACTTACTTTTGCCCCGGACAACGGGGAGAGAGGGTGCGGGGCGAGCGGGAAGAGAGTGAGGCGAGTGAGAGGGAGGGGGCGACCACGCGGAAAACACAGCTTTTGCTGTTTAATACAAATAAATATGTATACTTCCATCCAGTCACATAAAAGTTAGCGAGTAAAATATGTTTCTAGCCACCGGAATATTATTAACAGTAAATTATACAGATTGATGAAGAAAACACCGTGGAATTTCCACGGGGCCCGCTAGTATATACAAATGAATAAATGCAAATGTTGAGCCAAATTTCTACCACTGACGGTAATGTCCAGATATCCTATTTCAAGTTAATTAAACCTTACAGAATAAACACACCAACGTTTTTATATACTGCTTATGTATATGCGATATCAGTCGCAAGGTTAACTAATTTGCATATTCGTTTTAAAAAAGAACATTTTATTAATTAACTATCATTTGTTATTGTTTTTTAATTCAATGATTGTTTTGATTTTGATATAACAAATAGTTTTGTTTCAAAGTTTTGTTTTATTATCTGAATAAATATTTAGTATTTGTGTTCAAATGTTCTTTTCTTTAGAAAAATACTCGTCCCAAGACGGGTAAAATGAATTATCCAAACCGAACAGTTTCGCAACACTTTTATGAAACCCTTACGAAGATTAAAATCAAAGTATAATGATTACTAAACCTTATGTCTAGAATCCTTATATTGATTTTGATCAAAATCCATTGCATGATTTTGATTCTAGAAGCTGTCTAAAATATAAGACTTAAACTTATGGGGTCATAAGATGAGATTGGAATTCAAGGAAGCTTATTTAATTGGTGTCTAATGACTAAGGATCAAATTTAATGCAAATCTGAAATATTTGAGTTTGCAAATGGGAGGTTGTACCCATATTGTGTCTCCTAAAATCCCTTTCAAATACTTCAAAGAACTTGAAATTTGGGGAATATTTATTAATTAATGTCTAATACTTATTGTTAAAATTTCACAAGATTCAGAGATATCTGAATTTTGATTAAGAGGTTACCCCATTTGCCTAAAACTAAATTAAACTAAATATAGCCCACATTACTCACCCTTACCCCTATCAGGTGTGTTCCAAAATTCATAAAATCAGTTAATTAGTTTAGATGTTAATCTTATACATACAAATATATAAGCTTATATATATATATCTAGGCAGCATCTTCTCTTGCAAGCAAGTATTGTTTAATATAAGAGACAACTCATGTCTAGATATCCTTTGGTAGATCCTTTCAATAGTCCGAATCAGGATCTTAGTAGAAAATACCAAAATCTTAGAATTTAGTACTAACAAACAAAACTCCATATATTAGAAGCCCTATATATAAAAACCAAAAAAACCCTAATTAATAGAATTAACTTTAATATCAGTAATAATATTCTAAAATGTCTATAGCTCTAAATATAGTTTCGTACTTAGTACATAATTCCCGCCAAAAACCTTCTATAAATACTTACACATGGTCTATACCTGATTAACCTCATTCCCCGAAGATGGACCCAGATGAGTCCGAAAGTACTTGGGAGACAAATCCAAATTATGGCAAATTCATCAGCCAATTCCCCTCTGAAACTATAATCCTGATTCGGACTATTGAAAGGATCTACCAAAGGATATCTAGACATGAGTTGTCTTTTATATTCAACAATATATATATATATATATATATATATATATATATAGCACTGGATAAAGTGAAAGAATAAAATAAGGTGCGAATCAAATTTTATTAGAATTCAATGTGCAAGCAAAGTACTTTAAAGTCGTTTTTGGACAACCATTCGCCACCTGGATTGTTTTTTAATCAACCTTTTTGATATCTTTCTTGAAGCTGTTTTAAACTTGATGACTTGGATGAACTGTATAAGTTTAACAAATATATTTGATGTTTTATATACTTTTATATATATTTTTTTAATATATTTTAAAAATATATTTTCAAAGTTTAATTTTATTACCTGCAGTAATGTCATTGCGGTAATGGTCCTCTGAGGAGAAGATTTTCTTTGAAAACTTATGAGTTAAGGACTTTAAAGTACTTTACTTGAACATTGAATTGTAATAAAATTTGATTCGCACCTTATTTTATTCTTTCACTTTATCTATTGCTATTAATGCTCTATCCAGAATATTGAGTTTCAGTTTGGTCTGGATGTTCACTAATTAAAGATATTAGTTGTCTTTTATATCTTTTGTTGGATTACCTTATATATATATATATGTAAAAATAAAAATGTATTAAGGATAAGCAATTAAACAACTAGCAAAAATAAACTCAAAAACTCATTTTGTATAGTTCTCCGAAATATTTCAGTCGTCTATAATACGACCATTCTCAATCGGTTGGTGAACTTTAATTGGTTAAAGTTTAATTATTAAAGTTCACCAACCGATTGAAAATGGTCGTATTATAGACGACTGAAATATTTCGGAGAACTATACAAAATGAGTTTTTGAGTTTATTTTTGCTAGTTGTTTAATTGCTTATCCTTTATTCTATTTTTATTTTTACATTCTGTCCGAAACATTGTTTCTTTTTCCTCATATATATATATATATATATATATATATATATATATATATATATATATGTGTGTGTGTGTGTGGAGCGTGTGTGTGTTTGAACTTTGTAAGCGTTGTTTTGAGCTGAGTTATAGTGTTAAGTTCGAAATCAGATCCCACTTTATTATCATAAATCGAACGTCCCCAAGGCATTACATTACACTTGATATCAGCTTGCATGTACACCTGTGACCAAGTCCATAAGAGTTATATGGGTGTCCTCAAGATATTATATCACAATGTGAGTATATAGAAAGGAAGCAATGATAAGGGAACTTCTTGATACAAGTGGCAATTTATGTCCAACTGGAATGAATCTGCAGCACTCGGAGAGTCTTTCAGAGTGAATATTAGAGTGAAGGTCTCTCTTGAAGACAAGGCTTTTGAAGACAAGGCTTTTGAAGACAAGGCTTTTGACGATATCCTTGGCGAACATAAGAACCTATTTTGCTCTGAGTAATCATCTAAGTGAAGTCACTTGGATAAATCTTTATCCATGCTAAGTCATGTCAAAGAATTACATCACCACACAAGCCAGACCAATCAGCTGAAGTGTTATAAATGTGTCTTGGCCTTTTACCTGAGAGCAAAGTGTAGTATCTGTTCTGATACTACACTTAATCTGTTCTGTCTGCACTCAATAAAGGAGAAATCCTTATAGACTGAGGCAATTTTTATGTTTTTTCACAATCCAGTATGCACCATTTTGGGGAGCTAGATTTTCCCCATATTAAAAACCGAAATTGTGACTAACTCTGCCCTTGTGGAGGATATAAGGAAATTGGGAGATTAAACAACCCACTGATGCTATAAATAGCCATAATGTCTTTCTTTTTTTAGTTTAATAATACATGAATTTATTTACATTGTTAACTTGATTCGAACTGTTATCTTCTTCATGGTCATTGTGTACACAATGTGTCGGCTATTTTGTTCAGAAAATTTGAACTGAACTATTTATTTATTTATTCTGTTCTCGTTGCTTTTAGATAATTTGTATCACTTAATTTGTTTTTTCTTAAATTCGTTCATCAGAAATTGAAATCACAAACTCCAGGAACATCTTATCAAGTGGCTTTGTCTGAAATATAAAATCTCTGTCATCAGCGACCAGTGTCTAATTGACATAGCTCACAAAGAACAGCCCAGTAGTTGCAAATTGGTAACTGGCCCTCGGCTAGCAAGGCCACTGCAATCGGGTTTTACATACAGCACCTACTAAATGGTCACCCATCTAACTACTTATTATCACATTTTTTATAACTATCTAACTACTTTGAAAACCTCATTTGTTTCCCAGATTTAAATTGTCCATTGTCCGTTGACCAGGGTCAATGTTGATTAACTTGCGGGGTATAACAGTCTTTCAAATGATCGTGATCTCATGGGATCCATTGTGTCAACATGAATATAGCCGCATATATTTCGCATTTCCATTAAACTATATTGAAATATCATCAAGATATTTCCATTAAACTACAAGGACATGATATCAAGGTATTTCGTATATCCTTAGAACTACAAGAAATTTATATCAAGGTTTCAACATTCAAACTAATATCAAATATTTCGTATTTCTATTAAACTACAAAAAATGATATAATTTTTGTTTGTTTCAGAATTTTTCAGATGAGGATCAACCCTTCTTTATTCAGATTATTTGGACTACCATTCTCATCTTGTTCACAACGTTTCGGTCGATGTAACTTCCGACCTTCTTCTGTTAGGGAAGATGACAGATAATGCCTAGTATTTCCAAATGGTCACCCATTTTGTACTGGCCATGCTCAACTTCGGTGATCTAATGGGAACCGGTATGTCAATGTGATTATGCTAACCCTAACCCATTAACTATGAGGTCATATCCATATGGCTTAACGGTTAAAGGTTCAATTCATACTATAGATAATGATAACTAAGAATAGCAAAAATGAGCACTTCTATGGTTGACAGAATGAGAACAATCTACACTTGTGGCTTAAATAAAGGGTTCCGTTCGGAATTTCGTTCCCACAACTAGAAAGTTTACAAATTCGAAAAGAGGCACCCAACGAAGGTTAGAGGTTAAATCGTCCGAAACATTGTAAATATAATCAAGATAAGAATAGTATTCGAGATAATCCAATTAAATTTGCTTATATCTTCAATATAAACTGTTGGATCTGAATTTTATGATTTGTATCATAGCACGGTACTAATAAGATTTGTGACTGAAACCCAACCAAGTATTGTTGTTGTTTCTTGGCTAATTGTACTGTTGATAGTTCCTGGTTAGTCGTCGTTAACACACATAAGACACCACAAAGAAGAAAACATGTATTTGCTTTTGACTGTAAAAAATGTTTTCTTCTGCTTTATTGATGCAAAATTATGTTGACAGTTCGTTCATGGTTTATTTTAGAGATTGTTACACCCCGCAATTTGTCAACAAGCATGTGTGTACCTGTCTCTTCAATCGTCAGTATACTTATTATAGTCATGTATGCCCGTGTTCGTATCTGTTTGCATTTACCTAACTTTAACGTAATCTATCTTTGTGGCAAGCAAAGCAGTTCACTTCGTTTCGAATTCTATTTTCTCGTTTTTGTGGTTTCCTGTCTATCTATTAAACTATGTTGCTTGTATCATGGTTTACGTCATACACATCTTTTAATTAATTCTGAATCAGATATTTGTGTGAAAACTATTTATCAAATTTTTAATAACTATCAAACTACTATAAAACCTCATTTGTTTACCAGATTTAAATTGTCCATTGTCCGTTGACTGATGCCATAAAGTCCTAATACACAATTGGGTTTTAAAATTCCAAAACGACTGCATTTCTATAATTCAATTTTTTATTGGTTTCAAGTCCTTTGTCAGTAATTTATGCTAAATTATACATCTTCTCATTGTGTTACAGATTTACATAAACATGGTGAAAAGGAATAGCTTACCTGTTTTCATCATAACTTGGTATAGTAAAAAATGATAACACGTACCTGAAATACAAACAGAAAATATCATTAACATTGGTTTCTTAAAATATCGTAAAATATTATAAAATAGATTTTTGTATGAAATTTAAGTTGCCCTCAAGTAGAAAAATATAGTAAAAAAGGGAGATTGTTTTTATTTTATTTAACACTGCATTTACTGGATTTGTCTGCTCCACTTCCTTTATCGAAACTACAATGTTGTTTACAATCTGAAAGAAAATCATACATTAATTGAGTTCATTTATATTTTTGAGAAAAAAAAAAAATGACGTCAAAATCTCTCAATTTATGCAGAAATCTGAAAATAAATTTCATTAGAAATAATTTCTTTATTAAATTGTTCAGAAAATGTTGTCCGATTTTTCGTTAAAGTGGTTTTAAATTGAGATTTTTAGTCCAGGACGACAGTAAACAATGCATTGGTACTGCAGTTTATTCTACCCAACTATTTAATGAAGGACGGTTATATGGATCCATAACTTTCACAAGGGTATTAGTGAAATAGCCCTAATAGAAATCAAACCGACTACGCCGAGCCGACAGTCCGCACCTGTAACCACTACATCATTCCACTTCGACATTTGAATTTATTTATTTATTTTATATTCTGGAGTTTTTATTGCTATTGTTTGTATGAAATATGGCATCTTATGTTCCTAATTGAACTTACATTATTTTTCCAGATATTTTTAAAGACGCTTTTTTTTTTGCACAATTTTATCGACTGATGTGGCACGCGTGAATAAATTTCCCATAATTTCTTTCAATTTTGAAGAATATAAGACATCAATATCGAATCTTGAGTGTTATCACAACGTTTCGGCTGCTGTAACCTCCGACCTTCTTCAGGTGTATCTCTTCGAACTCGAGAATATTTCTGTCGAACTTGCAAGGACCCGTGCCGCAGTGGATATAGTACTAAGTTAAATTCAGTTCCAAGCGATAGTCATCTGAAGGTTCAATCCTCAGTGCGGGAGATACAAAGACC
Organism: Sepiola atlantica; assembly: GCA_963556195.1. Taxonomy (NCBI): domain Eukaryota; kingdom Metazoa; phylum Mollusca; class Cephalopoda; order Sepiida; family Sepiolidae; genus Sepiola; species Sepiola atlantica. The sequence continues at coordinate 43,408,124 of OY744517.1, forward strand.
TGCGAATTACTGAAGACTTCTCCCAGTCATGGCTGTCGGAACAGGAGCATGTTACCCCCGCGGATTAAATAAAGGGTTCCGTTTGAAGTTAGAGGCAACTACTCTTGTAGTATGACCAATAGAAGTCTTTTTAAAGGCATATTTTTTGTTTTCTGTAGAAGGAATCATAATCGAAGACATGAATAATGAGATCGTGAAAATGAAATAAATTCTGATATATATATATATATATATATATATATATATATGGTACACATATTATATTAGTTTCTGTAGATGTAAATCCGTTGAAACTCCAGTATTTATAAAAAGTTCTCAATAACAAGTAGAGCTGTTCTTTAGTATAAATTAAACAAAAAAAAACAATAAAAATAATCTCTCTCTCTCTCTCTCTATATATATATATATATATATATATATATATATATAGTATAATTTTTTCTTTATACAAACATTATTGGTTACATATGTGCATACATGTTTCGGCTGTACTCTTTACAGCTGAAGAGGTTGACTTTCTGTGAAGAGTACAACCGAAACATGTATGCACATATGTAACCAATAATGTTTGTATAAAGAAAAAATTATACTATATATATATATATATATATATATATATATATATATATATATATATATATATATATATATATATATAGAGAGAGAGAGAGAGAGAGAGAGAGAGAGAGAGAGATTATTTTTATTGTTTTTACTTTTTTTTGGTGGGGGGGCGGCACACACTATGCTGACAGCGTAGAGATAAAAGTAAAGAATAATGGTAATCTTGAAAAATTACAAAAATCAATTTTAATCAGTGCAAGATTTCGATCGATACATTTCTGAAAGGTCAGTTGTACTTTATTCAATAAACTAACAAAAAGAAAGAAAAAAAAGCACAACACATTTTTATGTTATCTTGGTTATCCAAAGAAACAAAACAGAATCGCTGCATGATTTTAATTTAACAAAAACCAAATTAGATTTCATCATGATTTTGTCACCACAACAAAATTAGCCACTCTTTTGTATCTTCAGAGATTTCAGTTGTTAGCTAATTGGAGTATCGTTTCATACGCAGAGTTATTAGATTGGTTAAAATATTCAATTTTTTTTTTAAATTAAATATTTTATAATGGGCGCCATTCTGTTTTGTTAAATAATTGGAATATGGTTTTATATGCAGACTTATTAGATTGGTTGAAATATTCAATTTTTTTTTTGATTAAATATTTTATAATGGGTGCCATTTTGTTTTGTTAATTAATTTGAATATGGTTTTATATGCAGACTTATTAGATTGGTTGAAATATTCAATTTTTTTTTTAATTAAATATTTTATAATGGGTGCCATTTTGTTTTGTTAATTAATTTGAATATGGTTTTATATGCAGACTTATTAGATTGGCTGAAATATTCAATTTTTTTTTTTTATTAAATATTTTATAATGGGTGCCATTTTGTTTTGTTAATTAATTTGAATATGGTTTTATATGCAGACTTATTAGATTGGTTGAAATATTCAATTTTTTTTTTGATTAAATATTTTATAATGGGTGCCATTTTGTTTTGTTAATTAATTTGAATATGGTTTTATATGCAGACTTATTAGATTGGTTGAAATATTCAATTTTTTTTTGATTAAATATTTTATAATGGGTGCCATTTTGTTTTGTTAATTAATTTGAATATGGTTTTATATGCAGACTTATTAGATTGGTTGAAATATTCAATTTTTTTAATTAAATATTTTATAATGGGTGCCATTTTGTCTTGTTAATTAATTGGAATATGGTTTTATATGCAGACTTATTAGATTGGTTGAAATATTCAATTTTTTTTTTGATTAAATATTTTATAATGGGTGCCATTTTGTTTTGTTAATTAATTTGAATATGGTTTTATATGCAGACTTATTAGATTGGTTGAAATATTCAATTTTTTTTTTAATTAAATATTTTATAATGGGTGCCATTTTGTTTTGTTAATTAATTTGAATATGGTTTTATATGCAGACTTATTAGATTGGTTGAAATATTCAATTTTTTTTTTGATTAAATATTTTATAATGGGTGCCATTTTGTTTTGTTAATTAATTTGAATATGGTTTCATATGCAGACTTATTAGATTGGTTGAAATATTCAATTTTTTTTTTTATTAAATATTTTATAATGGGGGCTATTTTGTTTTGTTAATTAATTTGAATATGGTTTTATATGCAGACTTATTAGATTGGTTGAAATATTCATTTTTTTTTTTCAAATTAAATATTTTATAATGGCCGCCATTTCATTTTAATAGTGGGTTGATGAAATATTTTCAATACTATCTCATCTATTTTAACTTTGAATACATTTCAATTGTGATGACCCCTAGTCTTGACCAAATTGTTAAAAATTCTGAATATTTGTATTATTTGGATTATTATTCTCACCTTGGATGTTATTCTCACAACGTTTCGGCCAATGTAACCTCCAACCTTCTTTCGGTGTGTTTTTACAAAATTTCGAACTGAACCCATTATGTAATTCACGAGGATAGATTGTTCTTCTTCCATCAGCCATGACCAAGTAGAAGTCCTACGTAATTTTTATTTTATTCTTAGTTAGTATCGCCTGTAGTGAAGATTGAACCTTCAACCTTCAGAAGTCTGTCAAAGAACTGATTATTGCTTAACAACTGTTTCCGTCGTACGATGTGTCCATTACTTAAGATTTCTACCCCCCCCCCGGTCATGGCTGACAGAAGAAGAACACTCTACCCCCATTGTTTAAATAGAAAGGTTCAGTTCGACATTCCATAAGGATGCCAGAGTTTGATGAGATGCACCTGACAAAGATCAGTAGTTTCATTGCTGTAAGAATAACATCCAAGGTGAGAATAGTAGTCCACATGATACAAATTATCCATCTGCATCTAAAAAATTCTGAAACTACTCAGAAAATTTCTTATTCATTAGCAAAAAATATCTCAAACTCGGCTTCATTTTTTTCTGACCATAAATAAGTGTCACCAAAGGTTGCAAATTCCTCAATAATTTGTAACGGGACGCCAATTTAACCACAGTGAATTTATTCATTTGTTAAAAGGGGACATTTTTTTTACCGATGGGTCACTTACTTATTAAGGCCCGGAAGCCACTTGAGGATAAGAGTTAAAGAGATTGTCAGTTGGACGATGATTGCCACCACGAGAGGACAAAAAAAAAAATGATCCAAATGGGCAGAAGATTACTTAAAAGGAATTGATTATCTAAGAGGAGGGTTCAACAAGTATTTGTTCACATTAGACTTGAAGACGACCATGCTGTAGTTGGTTGGGAAGCAGACACGTGGTATTTTGTTCCACAGATGAGATGTTCTAAAAAAGAAACTTTGTTCATGGAAGCTCCGTTTGATTTTTGGTAAAGAGAAAAAAAAGTTCTTTGCCGTGGTTGTAGAGAGACGAGTTCTTGCTGTGTTTACAGGGGAGACGAAGGATTTGAGCTCACTCGAGCACATACCATACACATAACGATAGAGTAGAAAAAGACTAGCAACATCTCTTCTGTGTGAAAGAGGCTGAAGGGACGAGGAGAGACCATTCCCCACTAGATTGTGCAGTCAAGAAAGAATGCTCCCCAGATGGGCAGTAGTACGCCATCGTTAATAAATACTTCTAGTAAAATTGCAGCATGTAGCAAACTTGGGATGCTGGATATCATAGGAGGTTCAAAATAATAACACTAGGACTACTACTTAATAATAATTATAATAATGGGAGAAATTGGAATCAAAGGGATCATTGAAACCATACAAAGGACGGCAATGATCAAAACAGCTGCAATCTTAAGGAAAATCCTCGAATGTGGAAACCAACCCGCATAAGCTACGAAGGGTAACCAGTCACATGGAATTTACAACAAGAAGAAAACAAAACCACAAGAAAAAATATGGAGCATGAAGAAAGTCAGTATAATACCAATAATTGTAGGAGCACTAGGAACAATCCCAAAAAACCTGGAAGAAAGACTGGGAGAAATTGGAATCAAAGGGATCATTGAAACTATACAAAGGATGACAATGATCAAAACGGCTGCGATCCACAAATGGGAAACCAACCCGCATAAGTTACGAAGGGTCACAAGGAATCTACAACAGGAAGAAAACAAAACCACAGAAAGAACACCACACCACAAACCAATGAACAGAAAATGCAAGAAACATCACTTCATAAGCTTCCCTAGCCCCCAATAAATTACACCGGCCTCAGCTGACACCACACAAAAATGAACCAGTGAATAGAAATTGCAAGAAACACCATAAGCTTGTGGAAGCTTATTGCCACCCAAATCCAAGAGAAGACCAATGGTCCTTACCAGCGAGAAATCAATGATAAGCACCTGTTGCGATACTGCAAGGTTATTTGCGGTGGTTATCGAAAAGAGGTGGAGAATATTGGAAATCTGGGGAGACATGTTATCACTCAGATTCCAGGGAATACCACCGATTGTTGTCGCTGAGCAATCACTGATGATGATCTGTGTGAGAACTATTAGTGAGTAATAATAATAATAATAAAGTCAAAAACTATTGGCCTGAATTGCACCAAATTTAGTATAAAAAAGCCTTATTAAGACATATGGTATGTGATTGAAATAAAATCATAATACTACTAACTAGCCTAAATGACGCACAGAGGGTGGCTTTTAAGCTACCCCTAATGTAAAGCAGCATCAGCAATTCTTTCGTGGCCTGTCTCCTTTGTTTTGCTTACTGATGAAATTGCGCATAATTGGCAGTTATCATATCATCCAATTATCAAATCTCAATTCTGTTCTGATTCCGAATCTGCCTTGTCGTAAGATCTTCAATATGCCGAGTCATTCATTACAAAGTTGATCAGTGCAATGCCAAATGATTACAGGTCACGTTTACAAAGTCGAGGACAGTTAATGCAACATCGTATTCAAGATTCACAGTATCATCATTTTCAATCTATTCGATAAAACCAGTCTCATTAACATCATCAATATTTTATAAGAGGCTGAGAGATACCAAAGGCTCTGATTGGTTGAGCATGATGATGTCTGATTCAGAGTTTTGTTTTTAAATAGTCAGTAGTTAAATTAAGATGGCATGTTGACATCATTGAGTGAGCTTCTCTCTCACCAGTGTCACCTAAAGAAGAAAATAGATATTGAGAGGTCCTAGAAATTTATGATGCAAGTACAGGCCGGTAATGATGGTTTGCATTATTTAATAAATTAATATTATTACAGTAGAAAGGGGTAGACATATTATAAACCATTGTTTTGTAAAAGTATTATTTTTTTGTTGAGAAAACCATAACAATGTGTGTGTAAAAATAAATAACATTTATTTTAATCTAAGCTTTTGAAAATTAGAATTTTCCTTGTCAAAAAAATGTTTTTTTCTTTTGTTTTTTCATTATATTATTATATAATATAATTATAATATTCTTGTGTTTTCATCCAGTTTTAAGAAATATAGAAAGAGAGCAATATAGTCAGCATATGGAGGGTTAGGAGTTAGGGTAAGGGTTAAGAGTTAGGATTAGGGCTAGCGTAAGGGTTAGGAGTTAGGGTACGGGTTAGGAGTTAGGGTTAGGGATAGGAGTTAGGGTTAGGAGTTAGGGTTAGGTTAAGGGATAGGAGTTAGGGTTAGGGCTAGGGTAAGGGTTAGGGATAGATTAGGAGTTAGGGCTAGGTTTTGAGTTAGGGTTAGGAGTCAACATATGGAGGGTTAGGGCTAGGGTAAGGGCTAGAGTAAGGGATAGGAGTTAGGGTTAGGGATAGGGTTAGGGTTTGAGTTAGGGCTAGGGTTAGGGTTAGGGTTAGAGTTAGGGTTAGGGTTAGAGTTAGGGTTAGGGGTTAGCGTTAGGGTAAGGAGTTAGTGTTAGGGTAAGGAGTTAGCGTTAGGGATACCAGATAAAAAAGAGAGCAAACTATTACACCCTAGAGGCTGCTGATGTTAGATAAACAAAGAGAACTATATATTCGGCAGACCAACGAAAATACTAATTTAAGTGTGATATACTGTCGAAAATGTTATTTCAAACGTAAGTGTTACAGACCGACGCATGGACCTACCGACAAAGCCTTTCATAGAGATGCGAGGATAGATCTCAAGAGAGAAAGAAAAATATAGTTTATTGGAAAATAAACGAAATAAAACAAACTGATAAAAGTAGGTGAAGACAATATAGTTTAACACCTACACTGGTATGACTTTAACAATCCCCAATCATTTACTTGAAATCATGGAATGGTAAAGCTTTAGCCGCACTGACAGACATCAACTCAATCAATATTAGATTCAAATATGTTCATCACTCTTTTTTTTATTGGTAAGACGCATCTATTTAGCACAGGTGTGTCATGCTTAAGTTTGAAATTGTATTTTCATCGCAAAGATTAAACGGCTGTATATTAGAAATATCCATTCGTGTTAGTTGTCCATTGGAGCACAGGGTGGAGCAGGTGCTAGTATGATTGCAAGAGTTAGGAGTGGATTGAATAAGTTCAGGGAACTTCTGCCATTACTAACCAGCAAAGCGTTACCACTGTTGGCCAAAGGAAGTGTCTAAGGGATGTGTACGCAGTGTGATTATGTATGGAAGTAAACCCTAGGCTAGTGAGGGTTGAAGACATGCGTTGCATGGAGAGAAATGATATGAGAATGATACGATAGATGCATAATGTGAGTCTTAAAGACAAGCTTAGTTTTATGATTACATCTGGGCAGTATAGGGAGATGTGTGTAGAACAGGAGACTTCAATGGTCTAGTCACACTGAAAAAATGGATGAGAGTTCTTGGGTAAGTAGATGTAGAAGAGTCGAGATAGCAGGCTCAGTTGTTAGGGAAGCCAAGGAAAAGATGAGAAGAAATGATAGTGATGGATTTGAGAGAAAGAGGTATAAATAACGACCTGGCCAGAGATGGGTTAGTCAATTTCTAAAAGCCATCGAACACAGGCCAGCATGTAAAATGGATGAAAGATGATGAAGTTGCATGATAACAAAAAGGGAGAGGAAGGTAGAATCACTTGAAAACAAGGTAGTCTGAGGCTAAATAATCGAACCTAAAGCTGAAACCTTAGCATGGCAGTGATGGACCTACCTCAAGGGACACACATCCATGCATAACATGGCACTTGAGAAAACCCTGAGATTTAGCGAGTGCTGATGGAGAAGCCTCTCAAGCAGCTACCTCTTTGTTCGGTCTTTGGTCCTCGAAAAAGCACAAACCAGAAAAGCATTATAGTCTCGCTCTCTACAAAGGATACTTACTATGTTCGTTATCTCTCAGTTATCAGATAAACCAAGCCTTTTAGGTAACTTTTAATGCCACAAAGACAAAGCTACTTTCCTTCAATACCTACAAGAAACCTCTTCAACCATCGATTGTCATGGCAAATAACACCCTACCTGAGAGTTCATCATTCAAACTCCGGGGCCTAACTTTCACAGATAGCATGAATTGGAATAAATACATCGAAAATATTGCCAGGGCTGCTGCAAAGAAGGTGGGCTCCCTCTACCGTGCCAGTAAACTTCTCACACCTGACATTATCCTATATCCCTACAAAGCCACCATCCGCCCATGCATGGAGTATTGTTGCCACATCTGGGCTGGTGCATCATCCGCTAGTCTCTCGCTCTTAGACAAGGTCCAAAAAAGAGTTGCTAACTTTATAGGTCCTTCACTATCCACCAAGATCCAGCCTCTGTCCCATCGCCACAATGTTGCATCCTTGTGCCTGTTTTACAAGTACTTCAATGGATTGTGCTCTGATGAGCTTGCTGCTCTGGTACCCCCACTAACGTAAATTCATTAGACCAACCCGACAATCTGCCAAATCCCATCCATACACTGTGGAGGTCCCCAGATGCCGAAGAGCATTCTACTCCAAAAGCTTCTTTCCTCGTGCTGCTGGACTCTGGAACTCCCTCCCTGCTTCCTGTTTTCCTGACGTTACTGACATGCAGAAATTTAAAACTAATGTAAACAGACATCTCGCTGCGCAGCTCCTAATTTAGGTTGAACCCCCCCCCCCCTTTTTTTCCTCAGTAGCCCTTACATCTACAGTGGCGGCCTGCCTTGTTTGGGGTGAACTATGATGAAAAAGCCTTAAAGAGACCCCACCCCCAGCATTAAATCCCCTGGACTCAAAACAGGCTAGTCAATAGGTAATCCCTTCAAGAGAAAGAAGAGGTTACAAGGCTGGCTGACAAAAAAGTGTACTCTTAAACTGGTTGAGTGGCTGAGCAGAAACCAATGTTTTTATCGTGACACCACCAGAAGAAAAATATAACAATTCTCTTTTTTGTTTCGTTTTTCAAATATGATGAATAGTGATTTTATTGCATTTTTATTTTCATAAAACTTCTGCTACATTTGTTGTCTTATACTTTGTACAGATGTTTTCACCTTTTTAAAATGAATTCCACCATCTTTAAAAGAAAGGATAAACACTGAACGTGCAAAAAAGTTTCGCGTTCAATATTTTGTTCTTATTTTTAACTTTTAATTTTCTTCTTATTTTTTTTTTTAAATATTTTTTTATTCATTTTCTTCAAATTTTTTTTTTTAATTTTCTTATCATTATTTCGATATTTTTTGTAACTTTTACGAAAATATCTCTATTTAAAAACTTCTATTTGATGGAATCCATTTCATTCTTGCCAAAGATTTTTTTTTTAGTTTTTCTTTTAAATTTTATTTCATGTTTCTACACCGTGCAGATGTTTGTTCCTGGTTCATTAGCAGTGTTGCATTGTGGGATACCACAGAAAAAAGGCCATTGAGTTTGTTCGCATTTATTTGTATTTTTCTCACCTGAAGAAAACTGCACAATCAGATGAAAGATAAAATGCAAAGAAAAGGGGGAAAATTCAGGTGTGTGAAAAAAAAAGAGAAATTATCAGCGATTCAATTTAAAACGCAAAAACGAGATCTGATAACGAGAATTAGCGATTCGAATTATATATATATATATATATATATATATACTAGAAAAATACTCGTCCCAAGATGGGTAAAATTCATACCCTGAGCAGAAGAGTTTCGCAGCGTTTTTATGTCCTCTTACAAAGATTACCAGCATATGCAGCATAATGGTAAAAGTGTTTTCGGATAGGTTGGAAGACCGGGGTTCAATCCTCAGTCGAGTCATACCAAGGATTCAAAAAATGGTACTCGATGCCTCAGCATAATAAGGTGAGGCATCAAGAGTAAGTGAAGTAATCCGGGGTAACGAGTGACGCCCTCCCCTACACCTTGGTGTAGTAGCTGACGAAAACAGAGCATTTGGGTTGCCCTTGACTATGGTCGACCACTTTGACCGGCCCATTTGGCATAAAGGTAAGAGTGTTTGCAATGGACCGAGAGACCAGAGTTCAATCCTCGGGTGAGTCATATGAAAGACTAAAAAAAAATAGTACTTGATGCCTCTTTGCTAAACACTCAGCGTTTTAAGGTGTGGATCAAGGGTAAGTGGAGTAATCGTGGGAAAAGAATGGTGACCCCCCCCACACACACACCTCTGTCTAATAGCTAATGAAAAGGGAGCTTTTGGGTCGCCCTCGGCTACTTTCTTTTCGAAGATCAAAATCAAGACATAATGATATTAAACGTTACGTTTAGAATCCTTATTCCAATTTTAAACTCCATTATATTGTTTGATTCTAGAAAATGTCTAAAATTTAAGGCTTAAGGGGTCTTAAGAAATTAAAATTCAAGGAATCTTGCTTACTTAGTGTCTAATGACTATGTATAAGATTTAATGCAAATCTGAAATATTTGAATTTTCGAATGGAAGGTTGTGTGTGCCTATATTATTCCCCTTTTAAAACTCTTTAAATACTTTAAAGAAACTGAAATTTGGAGAATATTTGTCAATTGATACAGCTTGTTAAAATTTCACTGAAATCAGAGGTATCTGAATTTCCAAGAGGAGCTTCCATCCCTTTGCATAAAACTAAATTAAATTAAATATAGTCCACATTACGACCCCTTATGCCTAGCAGCTGTGTTCCAAAATTCATTATGATTGGTTAATTAGGAGTGAATTCTGTACATACAAATATATAAACTTCTTCTATTTATCTTCCTCCCACAGTGGTAAGATGTGACACAAGGTCGGGAAAGTGGGATTTGAAAAGCCAGCGCCCGAGAAGGTGAGCACTCTGGCCTACAAAAAATGCCTGGGCAGCCCCGTCGGCATTCCATGGTAGGGGCGCCTCAGGCAGTAAGCAATAAACTTACTCCACCCCAAAGAGGGGAGGCAAAGCCTGGGAGGGTGGACCTCCTAGAACTGCACAGGACAGACCCATAGACCGGCGGAATCAAGCCCAAAGGCCAAGACGATACCAGTCTGTAGGGTGTAGTATCCATCGGAACAGATACTACACTTTCATCTTAGCCAAAACTTATACACATACTTTACTTTGTATAATGAGTAATATTAATACATTAATACAGATATATATTTATCATGAGTAATTGATACCGGCGGTTTCAGAAGGTGTGGCACACCTGGCCCGTTGGGATCAGAAGTACTCTACGGCTCAATCCTAAGTCAGAAAACCTAATTACGAATTATGAAGAATGTATAAATCTTTATAAATATACAGTGCCCGATTGGAATTTACTGTCCCCAAGTACTGAGGATATTGGAGGTTAGGGTTAGGGTTAGAGTAAAAGTATTTGAACATGGAGGCAAGAAATAGTTAAAATAATGCGCCATGTATGAGAGGTTTATAAATTATGATAGTTGTTTTTTTTTTATGGAAATCGCTCCAGACAAGGCATGAAGCCACTTGATGTAAAGAGCTAACAAGAACAAATATGATTATCGCAAAGACAGGAGATGCCTATTGACCGTATTCTTGAAAAGATCAAGATTATAGATAGGAGGAAAACAGTCAGCAGGAAGAGAGTTCCACAAGCCTGAGGTTCTTGGAAAGAAGCTACTGGAATAGGAAGCTGTATTACAATGAAGTATCAAAACAGCGAATTGATGGAGACCACTAGACCAACGAGTCAAACGAGCTGGAGCAAAAGAAGCTGGGAATAAATCACACAATTGTGATGAACACATACCATCATATTATTTATAGAAAAGACTGAGACTAGCATCATCACGTCTGTGAGAGAGAGGGTGCAGAGAAGAAGAAAGGTTAGGGCCAATCAAATTACAGATACGTTTCTGCACCTTATCAAGAACCCTCAAATGCGACAGAGATTCAGCAGCTCAAATATGACAACAGTACTGCATTGTCTGATAGTATGAGAGGTTTATAAATTATGATGACAATGAGAAAGGCAAAGCAAAATGAGCCGTTATGGAAAGCAAAATGCTCCGCTGGATGTCCGGAATTACACTGCTCGATCACGTCTGCAATGAGCACATCCGAAGGCGCTATGACTTTGCATCGATTGAGGAAGAGATCAGGGAATGGCTGCTCAGATGGTTTGGACATGTGTTGAGGGTCAACAACAAAACCGTCGCAAAACTTACCTTTGCATCTGGAATAAGGCTGCGATCGTGGCAAGTGGACACAAAAATCGATCATTGCTGACCCCGCCGCATAAGAAAAAGAAGACAAAATGACCGTCGGTGTCTCATATCCGTTACCGAGGGATTTTATATCAGGCTCCAATTTTAGTCGACTTAAGCCTTAAGTCTCCTCATTTGGTAGAGTTTTTGTCTTCAATAATAAAGCATTCATATGAAGATAAATTCTATTCATTTATTTAGTTTTAATAAATTGGTAGATAGAGGTGGGAACAATTCAAACATTTTTAATCATCTATTATTTTTAATCAATTAATATTAATCAGTTATCCAATCAATATGTGCACACATATTTTAGTATTAAATTTGTAATTTTGTAATAGAGTAAGATACATCTAGACAGGTCCAAGGGGGATAAATAACCCTAAATTATTTCTTTTTAAACTCATAAATTAAAGTTTTATCATTTTGCATTTCTGTAGCAGCTTCAAAGCATATTAGATGTTTCTCATGTCAGACGACCGTTTTCCAGAAAAGTTGTGAGAAATTTAAGACAAGGGATGGGAAAAAGCTGAATTATATGGTGGGGTAGAAATCTAAAATAAGGAGCAAATTCTTGACTAGAAGAGTAGGTAGGGTCATCGCTTATTAAAGCCCGGGAGCTACTCGAGGATAAGGGCTAAAGAGATTGTCGGTTGGACATTGAGTGCCACCACATTAGAATTCGAAACAATAGCGGAATGTGCAGAAGATTTCTTAAGAGTAATTGATTATGCAAGAGGACGGCTCAACAAGTATTTGTTTACATTGGACTTGAAGGCGACCATGTTGTAGTCGGCTGGGAAGAAGCTTCGTGAAATTTTGTTCCACAGACGGGACACTTGAGGAAAGAAACTTTGTTCATGGAAGTTGCGCTTGGTTTTCAGTACAGAAACAAAGAAAGTCCTCTGTTGTGGCGTGCGCTTTTGGAAAGCTACCGAATAGAACGTGGAGGTGAAAAGGGTCAGTTACAGTTTTGTCTGTTGTGGGTGTAAATATGTGTAAAGTAGCACGTGCATATATCCACGCACGATGTATATACGATCCTATCAGGTCACACAAATAAGGCTGCTATGTTTCATCATGCTTTCTCGCAATATTCAGTTGTCGTTTTGTGGCTCGTTTACAACTTTGCTAACAATATTTACTGAATTCAAACAAAAATAACAAGCAGCTTCAATCTTACACAAAGAAAGCATAAAATAGTGATATATATATATATATATATATATATATATGTATATATATATATATATATATATATAAGAAAATTGACAACATCTTTGAAGCACGCATTAGAAATGAAAAATTCATTTATTTAATTTTTTTTTTTTTCAAGCTTTCGTTGTTCTACATTTAAATTGCACGATTGTTGATTTTCAAAATATTTCACTTAAATACATTCTAATGCGTGCTTCGAAGATGTTGTCAATTTCCTCACTTAAAAAAAGCGTCACTCTGCGCATAACATCGCCAAGACTACACTTATCCTAACGTCTTTAAGAACTTGACGTCTCTTTCAGCTCATATCGTGATTCGACCCCTTGGGGTTAATACCATCAAAATGAGGAGGAAGAAAAGAAGAAAAAAACTATAAAACAGTCTCGCCTGACAAAGTTGTTCTACAACGAAAGCTTGCAAAAAAAAAAAAAATTCAATAAATGAATTTTTCATTTAAACTGCACGATTGTTGATTTTCAAAATATTTCACTATATATATATATATATATATATATATCGCAGAATGGTTCTTGGTGTAGTGTTTAGATATTATTATTGTTATAATTAGTATCATTTGATATGCAAATTACTATATCACATTGTAGTCGTAATGGTAATGTTTTATCATTATTTATTTACTTATATATATATTAGTTAAATACAAACTGAATTGTTTCTACATTTGATTATTTGGGGAAGTGGTCATTTAATCAATACCACTGGAGAGCCATGAATTTTATAACTGTTCGGTTTTTAAATCTCCGAAACAGTTACATGGTAAACAGCTGATGATCCCCGTTTTAATATTTCACAATTTAAGTTAAGGTCCCCTGTTTTTGTTTCACTCTTATATACTTCAATCCCCCTTTTGCATTTGTAAATTTTCCAGCGGTAAGTCGACTTATGCAAGTGCCAAGTCTGTGATATTTTGGATTTAGTTAGTATCCCTGGGAATTGAGACTACATTTTCTTTCTTTGTTTAAAATGACTTAAACTATATATATATATATATATATATATATATATATATATATATATATATATATTTGTATAATAATAATACAACAATTTACAACACTCTAAATAATCTTGGAATTCCAACATTACAAACCAGAAAACAAACATTAAAAACAACAAAACATTTTCCTAAAGCAGAAACATATACTGTACCATGCAATAATTGCAATCAGATATATGTTGGTGAAACTTAACGCAAACTTAAAAAAAGGCTTGATGAACATAAGAGATATAAAAATAACAATTCCTTTAATGTACTATTCTCTCATGCATTACAAAACTTTACAAGCTAGACTCATTAAATTCATTTTAAATAAATCTCCCCAAAGACTTCTTGAATTAGCACTCATTATTAACTCTGACACAATATATCTCCTTTAATCAGCAAATTAATACTAACCGAACAGAACTTGAATTTTTACACAATATTCCAAACAAAACCTTCTACAATATTAATTAAAAAAACACATCCATTCAATTTTAAAAAACGCATCGGATATTTTGATTTCTAACGCCTGTTTCTTTTTGAAAAAAAAAAAAAGAACAAAAACATTTTTTATGTCACAGATGCACACGTATTTTTAAATATTGACTTTTCTGTTATCTTGAGAAAGTCTTCAAATAAAGACGAAACGTTGATGCACATATTAACAATTTTAGGTTTTCTTTTGTTCATTTTTCATTATGTTGGAATATTATTTCCATAATCATAACTCACACATTATATATATATATATATATATATATATATATTAGTATAATGTTGTGCTTTTATACAGGAGAAATGACCAGAGTGTTCAATATCTTATGTTGTAAGAGTAGAATTTTTTTTTTTAAATAACGCTATACACTAGACCAAGCCGACAATCTGCCAAATCCCATCCATTCACTGTGGAGGTCCCCAGATGCCAGAGAGCCTTTTACTCCAATAGCTTCTTTCCTAGTGTTGCCAGTCTCTGGAACTCCCTCCCTGCTCCCTGTTTCCCCAGACTGTACTGACATGCAGGAGTTTAAAACCAGGGTGTCTCAAAAAAATGTACTCACTCTTAGAATGACGAGAAAACCTTTATTTATGAACATAGAGAGAAATGAAATAGCTTCAAATACATGAAACAAATGTAATTGAAAAATCATGTTCGCAAATGTTCAAATTGATGTCCATTATAAATTTACTCACTCTTTTTTTTTTGTTTAAGATATTCTGAATTAATGAAGCCATGGCAGGAAATCAACTTAGTTTCGAAGAGAGAAAGTTTGTCCTGAAATGCTATTGGAAGACCGAAAACGCCACTGAAGTGCAACGCCGGTTCACAAGGGAATTCGCAAAACCGCCACCCACGCGCCGGACCATTGCGCGCATCAGAGACAAATTTGAAGCAGATGGAACCGTACAGAATACCAACAAACAACGTTCAGGACGACCACGGACATCTACGTCCCCTGAAAAAGAACTGCAGGTGCAGGAAACACTCCTTCGATCACCACAGAAATCACTTCGCCAAACTGCTCGGGAAACCCACATCTCAAAAGATAGCGTCAACCGCATAATGAAGCGTCTGCATTGAAAATGCTACATTCCAAGGCTGTGTCATGCTCTCAACGAAGACGATCCTGACCGGAGAGTCGAATTTTGTGAATGGTACCTGGCAAAATGTGCAGAAGATGTCGAGTTTGCACACAAAATTGTGTGGAGCGATGAAGCAATTTTCAAATTAAATGGTACCATTAACCGTCATAATTGCACGTACTGGTGTCCTGCAAATCCTCACGTAACAATTGAACACCATGTAAACTTACCAGGAGTAACAGTGTGGTGTGGGATATCCGCATTGGGCATCATAGGACCTTTCTTTTTCAACGAAACTGTCAATGGTGAGAGCTACCTCAACTTGCTTCAGGAATTTGTTGGTCCACAAATTACAGAGAGGTTTGGTGATGACGGCGATATTTACTTTCAGCAAGATAGGGCTCCTCCCCACTACCATCGCGATGTACGAGCTTACCTCGATGCAGTGTTTCCTGACACATGGATTGGACGAAGGGGCCCCAATGAATACCCTGCGCGTTCCCCAGACCTAACACCTATGGACTTTTTTTTGTGGGGATACTTAAAAGACAAAGTTTATGGCAACAAACCAAGGACAATTGATGCATTGAAATTGGAAATTGAAAGACACTGTCGTGATATTCCTAATGACATGTTTCGCGACGTTTGCGAATCCCTTGGTGCGCGTTATCAGCTTTGTTTGAACAATAATGGTCATCAGTTTGAACATTTGCGAACATGATTCTTCAATTACATCTGTCTCATGTATTCGATGCTATTTCATTTCACTCTATGTTCATAAATAAAAGTTTTCTCGTCATTCTACGAGTGAGTACATTTTTTTGAGACACCCTGTATATATATATGTATATATATATATAAGCGCCTTTTTGGAGGCAGCAAGCTTTTTGAAAAGAATAGGATGAAACACCAGCAGCAGAAGCGAGCAGTGAGGAAGAGGCGGGATGTAAAACCTCCGGCACATGGAGAAAACACGGAATACCTAAGATGCCAAGCGTGCAACTTGGTAACTATGTCAGGTGCAGGTTTATTGAATCACCAACGAATGCATGTTTGCAAAATCAAGCGTGGATAACAGGTGGTTTCATTTATGGCATCCCCTCAGATCATCACAACACCTGCCCCATCTGTGGTATAGTCTGTAAAAGTCTGGCAGGCTTGAAAAGCTACAGCCGCGGCATATATGTATATATATATGTGTGTAAGGTTAGTGGGAGAGAACTCCAGCAGAGTGCTCGATTGTTAAGAAAAATAAAAAATAAAAGTGTAATATTTATTAATAAATGTATTACAGAAGACCAGAAAAACATTGGTACCGTCGGTTTCAAATCCTAATTAAATAGGCCTCTTTAGCAAACTCTCTTCAACTTCTGTTCATGTCTGCATCCCCAGAAAATGGCGGCTCGTGCGTTATGTAACCCTCTGACGATATTTCGATTCTCTGTTTAATTTTAAAATTTTAATTGTCAAAATGATGAAAATCAATTGGTTCAAGAACAAGTTAGTTATGTAGAATTTCTGAAAAAAAATCATGCATGAAAGGCTTAACACCATTTTCCTTTTAAATAATCTTCAGAATTTTTATTAAAGACATTCAGACACAAAATCTTTAGTAAAAGATTTTTTTTAAAATAAGATCCATAGATTTAGGGAATTAGGGTTAGGGTTAGGGTTAGGGTTAATGCTAGGGTTAGGGTAACATACATATTCTGATTCATCATAATCCTGTATCGGTTCTGGTCCAAACATTAGTTTATTTGGGTTCAGTAGAAGACAGAAATAAATAATAATGACACCTAAGGATCAGAGGTGACCCCAGAATGGAAATTGATGAAACCAAGTTACTTCTGAATGGAGATTTTCTGTCTTTCTGGTCTGACAATACTTCAAGCAGGAAAGACGTGTCCAGGGCATCGTCTTAAATAGGGATAGGGTGCGCACAACTAGGTGTTATATAACACGGACCATGTTTGAATGGGAAAGTTTGAGTGACACCTTAAGGTCAGAGGTTACTCCAGAACGGAAGTTGATGAACCCAGGTGACTTTCAGATGGAGATTTTTGATCGCTTTTTGCTGGCAACATTTCAAACGAACAAGACGTGTTTAGAGAACCATCTTCATTAAGGAGGGGTCACGCACGGTTAGCGAGACGGGCTATCCCTCTATCTATTTTTCTCTCTCTTTCTCCCCCCCCCCCACACACACACGCAAGGTACTTGCCCCTGTGATTTTTTTTTGTGACTGTTCTTCTCTTTTTAATAAACCTGTTTATAACTTAACATCAGCGTCTGTGTGGTTTTGTCAGCAGACGATCCAAAACTTGGGTTCCCGACGGGTGTATAATAGCTTATACATGCTCGGTAAGCGAAAGTGTGACAGTCAGCCGGTGATCTTGTTTATTTTCTTTTTTTTATATTCAACTAGCAGGGCTACCCGGCGTTGCCCGGGACCAGAAAAAAACAAAAAATATAAGACTTTGATCCCTCTTCCTGTCTAGCCGCCGCTTTTTCCCCCCTGTACCCCTTTTTTTCTCATTTCTTTCTACAACCCTTTCTTTCTCGCTCGCCCAGCCCATTTGATCTCTCCTGTTTTAATGACATTTTTAAACCTTCTATTTTCTTAGCCATGACCCCGGACAACGTCGGATAGCCCTGCTAGTCAAATACAAACCAAAAAAAAAGAGACAAAAATTAAAGAGAGATAATTATTTATTGTTATTTGACTGCAAACTTTGATAACAAAACTAAGGAGAGTCTCGTATGAAGCGAATCAATGTACAATGAGCCGTTCAATTAAGCTCTCGAAACTTGAGTCTCCAAATCAAATTGATCTTTCTCAGACGCTAGTGTGGATGAGATGATGAGTGTATTAATGTGAATTTGATCCTTGTGTTTGAAACCATGCAGAAAACAAGTGAGCATATAATCTTATCCAGATACATAAATAGATTGCGAAGAACAATCAGGCGTAATGCATCGTTGTTGCTTGACTTGTAAATTTGAAACGTTGAGGAATCCATCTTTTTTTTTTGAACTAGCAAATTGATTTCTCTGATTGGAAAATATCACTGAGTGGAATTACATACATCATTATTTGTAAATTTAGAAATATCAGTTTCAAGTGTGTAAAAAGTTAATACCACGCATTTATATAATTTAGATAATGTCTCTTTCTCTTCCTCTTCTTTCTCTCTCTCACCCACACGCAAACATATACGCTGGCGTATGTAGATAATAATAATTTAATATTTATTTATAAATATTGTTATAAAGCCCTTTTAAGAAATTAAAGTTGAGCACTGTTCGGAGATATTAAAAACAGACTGTCACTTAGTTATAAGCAAGGTTCCAATAACGTTCGTTGAACCCTCTCGATTGTCTGCTGTTTACTGCCCGCTGTATTTAGGTAGAAATAGAACTTAATTTCTCCTGTATCACGTGATAATTCCTTATGGCCTTGAGGATAGAGCGAAAGCATGCAGAGTCTAGGTTCACTCTGTGAACTGAGCTTGCACCCTGTGACCGTCTGAAATGATCACTTTCTACACTGATGAGAGCAAAAAGCTTGAAACGCCGGCGTGTGTGGGTAATAATAATTTAATATTTATTCATAAATATTATATATATATATATATATATATATATATATATATATATATATATAATTGGATTTTTCACTTAGAAGATAGATTATTCAGTGAAGACCGGGATTAGGCCAATAAAAATAAGCTCGATGATACTCGATTACAGGGTACAGAGCATTTTTTTGCTGTTTTTGCTGGTTTGGGACTAATTTTTTGCTGTTTCGCCTAGTAGCAACAATGCTGCGAAAATCTTGTGAGATATTTTTCTAAGTCATTCTCTATTTTTTCTTTTTTATCTTTTTATTTTTTTCTTCCCTTCCTTAAGTGACCTCAATTAAAGCAACACCACATTGTGTATTGCCGGTTGT
Source organism: Sepiola atlantica (assembly GCA_963556195.1). Classification (NCBI taxonomy): domain Eukaryota; kingdom Metazoa; phylum Mollusca; class Cephalopoda; order Sepiida; family Sepiolidae; genus Sepiola; species Sepiola atlantica. Next base: position 43,427,439 of record OY744517.1, read on the forward strand.
TGTAAATCTTATTCCAGGTACTTAATTTCCCTGATGATCTGCCAAGCAAGGACCTGCTTGGTAGTGAAACACGTGTAGGAAAAACTCTTTAATTTGAAAATGATAAATAAATAATCTTTGAATGAAAAAGTCTTTTGTGGTGATGATTGGGCTCCTGAACGGAATGCTTTGGTAAGCCTTCAAAAAATCACACACACACACACACATATATATATATATATATATGTGTGTGTGTGTGTGTGTGTGTGTCCTCCACTCTATAATTAAAAATCAATGTGTATTCATTTGTATATTTTTATATAAATAAATATAATATATCCGTCTCGTCACACAAAAGTTAGTGAGTAAAAAACGTGCCCTTTTTTAGCCTCTGGACGAAACCATTTCATGTGGCGAGGGGAAACGATTAATGTAAAATAAAATTACTGATGTAATTCTATGCTTGTATATTAATATTAGTGTGAACACTGGCGGAGCTTGACTTTTTCCATCATTTTTGATGGAGGGTGTACACCAGTATATATATATTTCATTTTACTTCAGTCAAAGTTCTCAGAAATCAAGGAGCCCCTTCCTAGGGCTAACACTTGATCTCTATATAAGATTCATAAATTGTAACGTGATTACGAGGAAATTAAGTGATATTTACATTAAAAGCGACGAGTATAAATATCTAGACATACGACAGAACTCAACGACAGAGTCAGAGTATTGCACTGGGACTTCAGGTGAATGCCTATTTTTAATCTCTCTCTAATATAGATATACAGGGTGTTTCAAAAGTCTTGGGAACATAACGATTTTTAATAACTCAAAAACTATTAGGAGTTGAAAAATGAAATTGGTACCGTTGGAAAGGTTAAAGTTTCAAGTTTTGTGGGGAATCTTCAAAGTTGCTCAATATGAGCACCATTCGTCACACGGCAGACATCTAGTCGATAGTCCATTTCCTGCCAAACGCATTCCAGCATCTTGACGTCAATGGTTCCCACAACTGCCGTTACTCGAGCCTTTAGTTCGTCAATATCTCTTGGAAGGGGCGGCACATAGACTTGTTGCTTGACAAAGCCCCAAAGGAAAAAGTCACACGGGGTAAGATCTGGAGACCTAGGAGGCCAGGGCATGAGAACGTCATCACCTCGCCCAGATCTCCCAATCCATCTACCAGGCAGCCTTGTGTTAAGAAACTGCCTTACTCTAAGACTCCAGTGTGGTGGTGCACCATCTTGTTGAAAAATGAAGTCATCAGATTCTGCTTGTTCCAACTGAGCCATTAACCAGTCTTCCAGCATGTTGAGATAGGATTCACCAGTGATAGTTGCCTCTTCAAAGAAGAACGGTCCATAGACACCTTTCTTGGAAATTGCACAAAACACGTTCACTTTTGGTGAATCTCGCTCGTGCTCAAGAAGTTCATGAGGATTCTCAGTACCCCATATGCGAGTGTTATGCTTGTTAACTTTGCCATTCAGATGGAAGGTCGCCTCATCGCTAAAAACAAGCCGGTCATCAAAGCCGTTATCTTCCAACTTCTCTTGCATTGCAATGCAAAAGTCACGGCGAAGTGGCTTATCAGTGTCCTTCAACTTTTGGACCAACTTGAGCTTGTAAGGTACCATTTGCAGTCGTTTCCTTAAGACACGCCAGACAGTTGCTGGAGCAAGCTGAAGTTCCCTGCTGGCTCTTCTCACTGATTTACGGGGGCTCCGCTGAAAGGCTGTCCGAACTTGCTCAACTGCATCTTCTGAAGTTGAAGGGCGACCTGTTCGCTTACTTGGGCACAACCACCCATCTTTCACAAATTTAGCATGCCATCTGACAATGGATTTCCTTTGAGGGGCTTCTTTTTTAAATTTCCTGCGAAATGCACGCTGAACACATGTCCACGATTCAGTCTTTGCAAATTGGAGGACGCAAAATGCCTTGTCTTGTTTAGAGAACGCCATTACTGCACCTGGAAAGATAACACGAAAATCATTAGTATGACCAAAAACTTGATTAAGCAATCTTTAAAATGGCACCAGTTTCATTTTTCTACCTGGAATAGTTCATGAGATATACGCATTTGTAATGTTCCCAAGACTTTTGAAACATCCTGTATATATATATATATATTTTTTTTGCATTTTGCTTCAGTCGAAGTTCTCAAAAATCAAGGGGCCCCTTCCTGGGACTACCACTTAATCTCTAGATGAGATACATATATATTCGAACATTCCATTAAAGTTCCCCTTTACCTGTCAAACGTTGAGTTAGTAAAGAAATTAAGAACATAAATTTTCCTTTCCCTAATTGACCAGTTAACTATGTTATAGTACATCTTTTTTGTTGTCTCTTGGTCTTACCTGATTCCAGGACAAGAATTCATCTAGTCTGGTGGAGTATCCAGCTAAGTGCTGTTACTTTAGGTAACATTACTTGGAAAAGACGCACTATTCCTCGTATGAACCAGTGTATAGCAATGTCGAGGTTATCTTATTTGTGCTTCCAATACTATGTAAATTTGAATATTTGGTCAGGGTTTACTTGTAGAGTGAAGTATCCTCATGTCAGGTTGTCCTGATAAACCCTTGTATAGAGAGACCGGAGCCACTCGAGGGTGGTGTCTAGTAGGTAATTCAAACTATGTGTGTGTGTATTCAAAATTAATAATATAATGCAAGACAAAAACAATTTCTATAGGCTATCCACAAGTAATGTCATCCACAGAAACCGTTTCTGCTGCAAATAATACAGAGACCGAAGACAATCAAGGATGGTGTCTAGTAGATAATTCAAACTTTCCCTGTGTGTTTAAAGATTATAACTTTATTTTTATCACAAGGAGACAAAAAACATCTATTTTATTATATAAATATTAAAAAATACAATATTCCAAATCTCCATGACACAAATAAATAAAATAAATTTTTTGACTCAATAAGATTTGCTGATCCGTGGAACTGCAGTCAGAACCTATTTCTAAAAATAGGTATAATAATAATAATTTTTATTTGTCTAGGGTTATATGACGTATTGATCTCACATAAACATATCTATTCCCCTATTTGACAGTTTTGGGATCTTAATACTACAGGATAATATTGGCTTTAGTGCATCCTGTAAGATTGGGACTAATAAACTAAAAAAATTATTTAAATACTATCTTGAATCATAACTCAATAAATTCAACTAGAGTAAGCCCCCCCCCCCCGTGACTTAAGATAGTATGAAATAAATGTATCTCTTATGTCCTATAAACGTAGGTGCATATAGATTCGATACATTTTTTTTGGGGGGGGGGGGGGCTCTAATATATCAATTAAGAAGTTTAATTAGAGCAATCTACCCATAGTAAGTATTAAAAAAAAAAAAAGACTCTTTTTCTCCCGTAAAAATACTGGTCATTGTTCAGCTAAATATTCTTTAAGATTACGAATATGTCTCTTCTTTTTTATTTATTTAAAATTGTAGCGATTTAATTGTTTTTAATCATGAATAGGTACAGCGTACCCTAACCCTAAATTGTTTTATCAAAATCAGGGGTCAATTATGACTTCTTGATATAATAGTTCGATTTACATGAAAATTGAATTCGATTTGTACATCTTGGCTTATAAGAAATGTTGTTCTTGGTTTAGACAGCATTGTTTATATGGTAATATGAATTATTAAAAATAATAATGAGCAATTAGAACGCCATACAATGCATTTTAGTTTTATTGACCGTAATTTTTTTTTTTAAATTTAATTTTCAAAAATATACTTCATCATCAGAATTTCAAATAAAAATATATTAAAATACCTTTCTTTTTCTTCTTTTTTTCATCTCGTTTTTGGCGCATATTCACTCTGTCTGTTGTTTAAACGAATGTGGGATGAGAGTTTCTTTAGTCAAGACCGTCACGTGGCAGTGCAAATTGAATAAGAAATGTTGTTCTTGGTTTAGAAAGCATTGTTTATATGGTAATATGAATTATTAAAAATAATAATAATGAGCAATTAGAACGCCATACAATACATTTTAGTTTTATTAATCTTTATTTATTTGTTTTATTTTCAATTTAATTTTCGAAGATATACTTCCTTGTCAAAATTTCAAATAAAGATATAAAATACCTTCTTTCTTTTTTCTTTTCTTTTCTTCAGGGGTTGAATTATCTCCCCTGATTGGAAAGAGTTCTACAAGTGTTGACTAGCTATGTCTGCATTTCATAACGCCTATTTTCGAAAACTGAGGAATAAATAATTAATTTCCTGCAATATGAAAATATGTTTTCTTTATTCTTTCTGCACCCATGAGTATTTTAAAGTTGAAAATTATTTACTGCTCAAGTTATCAATTTTTCAGAAGAAATTAAGCATCATTTATTTATATAAGATCTTTCGTAGAACTTTGTAGAAACTTGCACCATCCTCCTTCTTTTAAGATTGAAGCCATCTTTTTAATATATATATATATATATATATATATATATATATATATATATATATATGCACTTAAGCTTTAAAATTTTTTTTTTTTAATGCAACTTTTATTCTTGTATAATTTTATTGCTAGCTACCATATAGCAGAATGGTTCTTGGGTGTAGTGTTTGGATAGTACTATTATTATTATCATTATTATAATTAATATTATTTGATATGCAAATTACCATATCACACTGTAATCTTAAGGGTAATGTATTATTATTATTATTATTATTATTATTATTATTATTATTATTATTATTATTATTATTTATTCATTTAGTGAAATTGAAGCTGATTTATTTCTACATTTGATTATTGGGGAAATGGTCGTTGGAGATCCATGAATATTAGAACTGTCCTTTTTTTAAATCTCCGAAACAGTTACATGGTAAACAACTGATGACCCCCCCCCCCCCCGTTTAATATTTCACAGCTCAAGTTAAGGTCCCCTGTTTTTGTTTCACTGTTAGATACTTAAATCTCCTTTTTAATTTATGAATTTTCCAACGGTGGGTCGGCTTATGTGAGGTCTAAGTCTGCGATATCTTGAATTTAGTTTGTTTCTCTTGGAATTTAAACTGCATTTAAAAATTTTTTTTTTAATAATGACTCCAAGCTTCTTTAGACTATATATATATATATAAGTATAAATTTTTATTTATACAAACATTATTGGTTACATATGTGCATACATGTTTCGGTTGCACTCTTCGCAGAGAGTCAACCTCATCAGACCAAGGATTCAGAGTAATGAGATGGGTTTGCAGATTTTTTCAGAATAAATCCTTGTTTAGGATTGGTTATTCTCTATTTCTATTTCTTATGAATTGGTATTGGATTACCTATTTTACTTGTTGACCGTTCAGCCTTTTTTACGACCTAACCATCCCTGTTTTTTATTGCCCTCTTAGCCATGGCTACTTTTTCACCCTATTTGAATTCCCAAATCCTACAAACACATTTATCTTATCTATCAGTAAAATACACACATATAAACAGATAAGATAGATAAGATAAATGTGTTTGTAGGATTTGGGAATTCAAATAGGGTGAAAAAGTAGCCATGGCTAAGAGGGCAATAAAAAACAGGGATGGTTAGGTCGTAAAAAAAGCTGAAGAACGGTCAACAAGTAAAATAGGTAATCCAATACCAATTCATAAGAAATAGAAATAGAGAATAACCAATCCTAAACAAGGATTTATTCTGAAAAAATCTGCAAACCCATCTCATTACTCTGAATCCTTGGTCTGATGAGGTTGACTCTCTGCGAAGAGTGCAACCGAAACATGTATGCACATATGTAACCAATAATGTTTGTATAAATAAAAATTTATACTTATAAACAGCTCTACTTGTTATTGAGCACTTTTTATAAACACTTGAGTTTCAACGGATTTACATCTACAGAAACTAATACAATACATGTACTATATATATATATATATATATATATATATGAAGCTTGAAAAGCTGGCATATGTACGTAAACATAATTTAATATTATTTACTTAAAATTAATATTGTTATAAGCCCCTTTAATAAGATTAAAGTTGAGCCCTGTTCGAGGAAGTTAAAAATAAACTGACACATAGCTATAATCGTTCGTAGAATCTCTAGTCAGTCTTTCTAGATATGCCACCCTTCGCATAAATAGAACTTAAATTCACTTCTTGAATGTGGTAATGCCCCGTGGCCTAATGGTTATGGCGCTAGCCTGCGGAGTCGCATTTGTACTGGACATAAAAAGAAATGGGAATTTTATTTTATTTGATTTTAACTTGAAAATTATAGAACTTAAAACATATGAATAGCAATGGTAATATAAGGTTCAGGGCATGGAGCAGAAATAGACAGTAGACAATCATTCTCGAGAAACGCCGGGTGTGCCTCGAGGGGGGTTAAAGGTGATAAATTTGTCAAACATTATTTCAATCAAAGGTAGATAAATAGATAGATAGATAGATAGAGAAAGAGAGAGAGAGAGAGAAAGAGAGATAGATTATATCACAGAATTTTTGCGTTTTTTAATTTCCTTAGTAATATTCTGGATGTGGCAAGCAAGTTTTCAGGTCTCCGGTGGTAGTCGGTATGATATGGCTCTAAGGGTTCTTATTTCAGACATCTCTGGCGCTTTCAATCTTCGAGTAAATTTTTTTAAAGAGACTTGCTGTTGTGATTTTTTATAATTTTGTCGAAACTTTTGGCAAGAGAAAAGGGAGAAGAAAAGAAAAATAATGGGTGTGTGGTTTAGTCTATTGTTTATTTTTGTATTTGTGTATTTATTGATTTTGTTTAGTTATTGTCATGACCCTGTTTAAGGGCCCGAAATGAAGACACGGAACAAGGGTTAGGTGAATAATATATATTGAAGAAAAGATATGTACAGAGAACAAGAGAAGTGGTATTATCAGTCCTGACTGCCAGGGTAGACTGGAGTTATTTATCTACCTCCCACGGTAAGATGTGACACAAGGTCGGGAAAATGGGATTTGAAAAGCCATCACCCGAGAAGGTGAGCACTCTGGCCTACAAAAAATACCTGGGCAGCCCCGTCGGCATTCTCCAGTAGGGGCGCCTCAGGCAGTAAGCAATAAACTTACTCCTCCCCAGAACTGGACCTCCTAGAACTGCAGAGGACAGACCCATAGACCGGCGTAAATCAAGCCCTGAAGGCCAAGACAATACCAGTTTATGGGGTGTAGTATCCATCGGAACAGATACTACACTTTGATCCCGACCAGTTCAATCAAATTACGAGAAGCCTAAATGCTTCCAGTCTTTTATTAGGAATGGACGAGTCCAACTGTTCGTCATATAGGTACGGCACCATAACAGTTATATTATTTTATTACTTTATTTTTTGTGTATATTTATTTATTTATTATTTTTAATTATAAAATACATTTAGAATATTAGTACAAAAGCTATTTTGTTAATATCGGGTTGTTTCTTTTTTATAAATATTTCTTCTAGTATTTTTAGTCGATGTATGCAATTATTTTGATGTATGATTTTAGTGTTAGTTGTTCGTATTTTTCGTATGTCGGCTGACTAGAGTGGAGAACACCAGGGGGACTTGATTGTAGTATACAACATCAACGGAAATTTAAATCTACCTTTTTAAGGCGTTTTTCACCTTAGTACCAAGCTACAGTCTCTGACGGCATCCACAAAAGACACACCACCATTGCTTTCATTCTAATAGAGGACAACATTCTCGATCCGTGGAACTGTCCGGCAGAGGAAGTTGTGACAATGACTACCATGTTTAAAGTAACCTCGGCCAAACATTCAGACTATATGTGGATGTAAATACCTTTTACCTGTCTTTTTACATGGCTTGTTGCACCTTGCTATTATTTTGCCAATAAATTTTATTATATTTATATATATATATATATATATATATATATAATGGTTCACCTTCTGCAAGTGATGTTACCTCAAGTAACAGCACTTAGCTAGATACTCCATCAGACTAGATGAATTCTTGTCCTGAAATCTGGTAAGACTAGGAGACCATAGAAAGATATACTACAACATAATTAACTTGTGAATTGGGGAAAGGAAAATTAATGTTTTTAACTTCTTGACTAACTCAACGTTTGACAGGTAAAGGAGAACTTTAATTGAATATTGGAATATCTATGTATCTCATATAGAGATCAAGTGTTAGCCCCAGGAAGGGGCCTCTTGATTTCTGAGAACTTCGACTGAAGTAAAATGAAACAAAACAAATATATATATATATATATATATATATATATATATATATATATATACTAGCTGGCTTTGTCGGCTTGCTACCACTTCGTAAAGTTCGCTACTTTTTTAACATAGTTCATCCCAAACAAAGCAGGCCACCACTGTAGACGTAAGGGGCTACTGAGAAAAAAGTGTGAAGGTTTTTTTTTTAGGTGGGGGGGGGGACCTAATTTAGGAGCTGCGCAGCAAAATGTCTGTTTACATTAGTTTTAAATTTCTGCATGTCAGTAACGTCAGGAAAGCAGGGAGGGAGTTCCAGAGTCCACCAGCACGCGGAAAGAAGCTTTTGGACCTCCACAGTGAATGGATGGGATTTGACAGATTGTCGGGTTGGTCTAGTGAATTTACGTCGTGGGGGTACCAGAGCAGCAAGTTCATCAGAGCACAATCCATTGAAGTACTTGAAACATTAATGACTTGAACTGAATTTTACTTAGTTCCATATCCACTGTGCCATGGGTCTGTGCAGGCGATATGAAGAATTACAAATTACTGAAGACTTCTCCCAGCCATGGCTGACGGAACGAGAGCATGCTACCCCCATGGATTAAATTAAGGGTTTCGTTCGAAATTCCGTCCAGATTCCCGAGTTCTACAGAAATATTCCTGAGTTCAAAAAGATACACCTGAAGAAGGCCGGAGGTTACAGCGGCCGAAACATGAGAATAACACTCAAGATGAGAACAGTAGTCCGAATAATCCAAATTATACAAATAATAGTTAATTCATAAAATGTCCTTTTTCAAAACCAATATGCAAATTAGTTAACCTTGCGACTGATATCACATATACATAATATACAATATATAAAAAATATAATATACAGTATATAAAAAATATAATATAAAAAATATAATATACAGTATATAAAAACATAATATACAATATATAAAAAACATAATATACAATATATAAAAACATAATATACAGTATATAAAAAATACGATCTGTTGTGTAAAGTTGAATCAACTTGAACTAAGGCGTTCTGACTGTACTGTCAGTGAATAAAACGGGCCCAAATTTTGCATTTATTCATTTCGGTAACTCTCTTCTGTCTCAAGAAGCAATGGATACTATCTGAAGCAAGGATGATGCATCCGCTAAAACCGCACAACCCAGTGGCAAGGAGAAACTCAAAATAACCAGAAGCAATGCTGGGATAAGCAGAGACTGGTGTTAGTTCAGAGTTTTCCTTTTCCTAAACAAGTTGCTCTACTAATGTACGAGTCCATCTGTTCTTCCCCTGTAGAGTAGAGTAGACTTCTAAGCCTTGGTATGGGAACAGATTGTGGTATTTTAGCCATTGTGTCCTTTTTGAGTTAGACTTGCAAATCGCTGAGCATAAAAACTGCCTTCTTGCTCAGTAATGATGTTTAACTGACTCTCGACTCTGCCTTTCCATCCTGAAACTAATGTACTCAAGAATTATCTTTGGAAACTCTCCAAGTTTATCTATGGTCTGAATGGTTCACCAAGACAGTGGTACTTACCTGTCAAAAGCACTCTATTGGAATTGGAAGCTACTATACTTAAATATTACCTTTTGGCCGGGATCAAAGTGTAGTATCTGTTCCAATGGATACTACACCCTATAGACCAGTATCGTCTCGGCCTTCGGGGCTTGATTCCGCCGGTCTATGGGTTTGTCCTGTGCAGTTTTAAGAGGTCCACCCTCCCAGGCTTTGCCTTCTCCCCCTTTGAGAAGGGGTTAGTTTATTGCTAATAGCCTGAGGCGCCCCTATCGAGGAATGCCGACGGGGCTGCCCAGGCATTTTTTGACGGTCATAATGCTCTTCCTCTAGAGTGCTGACTTATCAAATCCCACTTTCCCGACCTTGTGTCACATCTTACTTTGTGAGAAGTAGATAAATACCTACTTAAATATTACCAAGAAGTATTTACTTGCTTTTGAAAGGCATTATTTCCACTTATGCTGATGATTTTTGTTCGTTAGGGTCAGGATGAGGGTTGGGGTTAGGATTACACGTTTTGTAGTGAAGTCTGATGTAAATTCCAGTTTAAAATATTTTATGAATGGAAATATCTCAGAATAATAAATTAATAAAAATAAGTCACGATAACTATACTCGTCTAACTACCACCACTGCAAATAACTTTCATTTCTACATCTGTGTACCTAGAACCAAGAACTTTGCATCTGTGGAACACAATACCATGGTATTGATTCCCTGCTGACTAGAACATAGTCGTATTCTAATCCAATATCAACAAATACTTTGTAAACGTAGGAGTTTCACATGTTGGCCGGTCATAATTCAGGAAGGGGACATTTTGTATTCAGCACCGTCCTCTTCCGGAAGACATGCACACGGGGTAACTGTCGTGCCTCTACACCGCCTGCTTGACCAGAGGCGATCTTTTCGAATCAGTCAACATGGGAGTCGGACGTTTGTTCCGCTTGTGATGGACGTTGGCTCTGGGGCAAGTAGCTTGGCAAAAATAGAGGTAAGCAACGCATAGTTCTCTAAACCTATTTGAATTTTTACTCTTTTATAATTTGCTTTGTTTTGTCTTAGAACATGTTTGTAAGACTTGTTTATTTTCATGTATTTCCAGTTTTACGGTGAAAAGATGTTATAGTTCAGTGTTGGCCATGTGCGCACAGATAAATATATATTAATCAATATAATTTGTGTCCGAGATTTTGCTCCAGTTTGCTTGCTGTTACATACTTGTTGAGCCGTCCTCTAAAGCAATCAAATCCTTCCCTTTTCACCCAATGTTTCCAATCTTCTTATAGTATTCTCTTCTATTCTCTTTGATCACAGATGAGACGTTATTAGTCTTTCGCTACTCTATCAGTATTTCCATGGTGGGTGCTCGACTGAGCTTCAAGTTCTGCTCCCCCCCCCAGTTCCCATAAAAACCTCCCCAGCAAGAAGGCGTTTTTCTACCATACTAACACTGCAATAAACCCTCCTTTCTTCCCATGTGTACTTAAAATCAAATGGAACTTTCACGTACAGTATTTTTTTCAAAGAATTTCTCACCCGTGGTAATGTTTCCCTATAGAGTACAGCATATTCGTTTTTCAAGTCCAATAAATGTCAACGTCCAGTTGTTCTTTGAATTAATCATAGTTCTCAAAACTTTCACAGTAATGTCCCAACATCTAATTGAAAATCTCATTAAATATTATCTTTGAGTGGCCTTTGAGCCTTGATAAGTGGTGATTCATTAGCATATAGAAAAAAAATATGTCACTAAACTCCATACCCCTCCAAAATAGAAATAATGAAGAGGAACTTTCAGAATTCGATTATACCAATGTAAAAAACTTAATGGTAAATTAAACTGGTTGGCCCCACAGACTAGACCAAATCAAACTGATTCGTTACTCATACCAGACTAGACCAAATTAAATTGATTGGTTATTCAGACCAGACTAGACCAAATTAAGCTGGTTGGCCCCTCAGACCAGACTAGACCAAATTAAGCTGGTTGGCCCATCAGACCAGACTAGACCAAATTAAACTAGTTGGCCCATCAGACCAGACTAGACCAAATTAAACTGGTTGGCTCCTCAGACCAGACTAGACCAAATTAAGCTGGTTGGCCCCTCAGACCAGACTAGACCAAATTAAGCTGGTTGGCCCCTCAGACCAGACTAGACCAAATTAAACCGGTTGGCCCTCAGACCAGACCAGACCAAATTAAGCTGGTTGGCCCCTCAGACCAGAATAAACCAAATTAAACTTGCTGCCTCAAAGGAAGCAAAATTGAAAATATTGGTCAAATGAATAAATCAGTAAAGGCAAAAAGCAGAAACCTCATCTGACTATAAAAGATCAGTTAAATTTTAAGTAGTTAAGACGAGTTGTTTACAGTGACGCCTCCTTCGCAAATCTAAGTGACAGAAGGTCCCAGTGAGATTATATTTTTATTATTAGTAATAACAGGAAATATGTCTATTTCCTGGCAGTCATGACGTATCCAGAGGGTTGTCAAGAGCACACAAACTGCCAACACAGTGGAAATGCTTGACACGGATGATACCTGTACACATTCGAGGAAATTCCTTTTCGAATCGTTGTGATTTGAAGATGTTATCAATAATATCACTGTAATATGCACAACGGATAATTTGTGTTCGTGAATTCTCCCCATTTAAGCACTCAAGTTCTTGATGAAAGATTCAAAATTAAAACAGCATGAAATATTCATGGATGAAACATTTTTTTAAATAAATAGGTGCCCCTAAGTCACCAAAAGGCTAACTCTCTTAAAAAAGGCAAAGTGGTCAACCATAGTCGAGGGCGACCCGAAGGCCCATTTTTATTAGTTACTAAACCCAAGATGCAGGGGAGGGCGCCACTCCTTTCCCAGGATTGCTCCACTTACCCTTGATCCTCACCTTATAATGCTTAGTGTTTAGCAAGGGGGCATCAATTACCATTTTTGGGGTTTTTGGTATGACTCGATCAAGGATTGAACCCTGATCTTCCGGTTCATTAGCAATGTTGCTTGAGCACTCGGGTAAGTGAAATCATTAGCTATCATTAGTGATAATGCAAAGCTCTTTGTGAAAACGAATGGAGCACACTCTAGTAGCTGATATTGTTTCTATAAACATTAAGATTTCCCGTCTTTGTGAATTGTGCTGTTGGCCTAGTGGTTAGAATCGTATTAAAAAAAAAAAAAAAAAAACGATCTCGTTTTGATCTCAACTCGAACCACTGAATAACTGTGATACAGCGAAACAGTCTGTCTCACCCGTTCGTAAGAGAAATTGTCAGACACTATTAGCAGTAATGTGAAGCTCTTCATAGAGATCAAATAGAGCACCTATCGGTAGCTGATACTGTTCATATTAACATTGATTTCTGTTCTTCATGGTTTGTGAGATGGCCTAGCAGTTAGAATCTTCGACTGTCGAAAAAAGGTCAAGTTTCGATCTCAGCTTGAAGCACTTGCCAATCTAACCGCACTGAATAGCTGTGATACAGCGAAACAGTTTCTGTAGATGCCTATCTATCTATATTAATACAAAGTTAGGTATGTGTATATGTTTATATATTTCTATGTATAGGATTCACTCCTAAACTAATTAACCGATCATTCTGAATTTAGAAACACTTCTGTAAGGCATAAGGATGCATAATGTTGGTTGTATTAAGTTTAAGTTAGTTTTATGCAAATAGGGGCGGAAGCCCTTCGTGAAAATGCAGTTATCTTCCAAATTGTGTGAAATTTTAACAATATGTATTAGACACCAATTAATAAATATTCCCTAAATTTTAGAGTATTTTAAAGGGTTTTTAGGGGACATAATATGGACCCAACCTCCCATTTGAAAATTTAAATATTTCAGATTTGCATTAAATTTGATCTATAGTCATTAGAGACCAAATAAGCAAGATTCCCTGAATTCAAATTTCTTCTTAAGACCCCTTAAATGTTAGACATTTTCTAGAATCAAAAGCATGTAACAGATTCTAGACATAAGGTTTAGTATCATCTTGATTTTAATCTTCTTAAGGGGACATAAAAGTGGTGCAAACCTGTTCTATTAGGGGAATTAATTAATATATATATATACGGGGGTTGGACAAAATAATGGAAACACCATGTGAATTTTGCATAAATTTTAAAGCATGTGAAGAAATTGAAAAAAATTACAAAACTTTTTGGTTTGATTTTTTTTATTTATGATTATTGTTGTCTCAAATTAATTGGTTAAGTTTATTTTTTTTTATTTCAGAAAGTGCATATTAGTAAGAATAATTTAAATGACAGACCTATCAGATTTCTGGAGGGCAGATTGTTGGTGCCCATATGACAGGTGCTACGGCAACGGAAGTGGCTACGAGGGTGGCCGTATCGAGAGGAACTGTCTTGAAGGTGATGACAGCCTACGAAAAAGAAGCGAAAACACCGAAAAAGGCCGAAGCTGTCTGAAAGAGATCGTAGAGCTTTTGTGAAGACTGTGAAGAAAGAGCAGAAAACCACGGCACCCAAAATTACAGCAGAGCTTAACAATCATCTGGATAATCCAGTTTAAAAAAAAACTATTCACCGAGAGATTTACAATACTGGATTGCATGGAAGAGTTTCAAGATGTTTCCATTATTTTGTTCAACCCCTGTATGTCAGGCACGTAGCCAGACTTCTAACTTAGTGGGGGGGGGGGGGGCAAGGCATTTTTAGGAGGGGCAAAACTAATATTGATATTCTAATATGAGTGACGTTTTGGTTCAGTGTGTGTGTGTACTGATATATAAATAAGTAGTAAAAAAATTTCAATTTCTTTTATATAATCTAAATACATTGTTGTATATTTTGGTAGGTACACGTAAATAACAACATAAGTAAAGTAAAGCACATAAAGCATAGTAAACACAGTAATAATAACATAAAGTTCGTAAAATAAGGTAGCTACTTGCTAGCTCTACAGAATTCTATTATAATTTCCTATTTTTACTGTTATTGAAATGCGCAAGGATGTGCACTCTGTCAATGTTTCTCAGCAAATCTTTTTCAAAGGATATGAGGCAGTCTCTCAGTTGACATCAAAGATCGCATTCTTGTTTTGATGCGTTTCACTGAAGAGAATAGTCTTTCAACGGTTACTGAGGTCTGTGTGACGGTAAGGAGCAATTGCAATACTCTATGCACCGATGGAAAAATATCCCTGTCACATTGTTCGAATAATTCTGAAAGTCCAAGATCTTCGGTAGGGAGACGTCGCTGAATGTAGTTCTTAAATATTTCCATCTCACTCTCCTTTACCAAAACCCCAAACAGTGGACCTAGCTGTTTCAACGTCTCACTGCCCATGAATGATTCTGATGACGTGTTACACACTGCAGCAGCTTTTATCACTGCACATTGAGCATTTCCAAATCGAGCACGGAGTTCTCCTCTAATGTGCCCCAGCAACTGTCGGAGTACCAAATCAAAATCTTCCACTGTACCCACACAGTTATGGCCAATGGAACCAGTCACTAATGCGGCATCTAATTTTCCGGATAACTTTCGTGCCCTTCCAGATGGCCGCGTATCAATATCCGTGATATCGTACTCCAATGCATACTTCATCACCTTCTCTGTATCGAATGATTCTGCGTGTTCAAGTAGTGTTTCCACCAAGTTAATAGCTGTCTCCGCATTTGTTTGTTTCTTTTGCAGACCTTTGGTCACAACATCTGTATAATCATATAATCTTCCAAAAAAGATTAGGAGAACTAGGAACTTCTTTGTCTGAATTGCCTTCAGTAGAGCAATAGCAGAAAGTTTTGTTTCAGCAGCAGGATCATTTTGAAAGGATGCCAGAGTGTCCAAAATTACATCAAAACGGCGCAAGAACTTTTCAACCTCTAAGGATCTGGAAGACCACCTGGTTGAAGATGAATGGGTCAGTTCCAATTGTGGGTCTTTCGGATAGAATATCTTCTGGATTTCCAGGTATCGGGAATGACGTTTTGTACCTGTCATGAAAGTGTACACTAAATCCATGGTCTCGAAGAATGTCTTAATGGCAGGATCAATCTCAGTGACAGATGCGAGAACTAAATTCAGCCTATGAGATGCACAGTGCACATACTGGGCATTTGTATAGCCAGCCCTTTTCATCAGCGCTTGGACACCACCACGTTCACCTGACATCACACTTGCACCATCGTATCCTTGCCCTACACACATCTCCTTCTCCAAGTTCATAGACCGCAGCATACCTTGCAGCTGTTCCGAAATACTGGCAGCAGATAAGTCATACAGCTCCATGAAACCAATGGTCCGTTCATGGACTTTTCCTCCGTGCACAAACCTTAATGAAACACCAAGTAATTCTTTGTTAGAGATGTCCTTAACCTCATCAGCTAAAACCACATAATATCCGGCTTCCTGAACCTGGTTCCTGATTTCCTCTAACAGAACCTTCTGCGCTGAAAAGAGTAAATCATTTTGAATCTCTGGGCTTAACATTTGTGCATTTCTCGGAAGTTTCTCCAAGCGTTGTTGAATAGTTGGGTCATACTTAGATAAAAGTGAGAGTAACTCAAAAAAGATTCCTCTGTTTAGTGATTCTTTGCTTTCGTCATCACCTCTCAGTGCTATCTCATTCTCTGCACAGAATAATACTATGTTAAGTACTGTCAGGAGATGCTGTTTGTGCTCATCGATTAATTTCTTGTCTCGGTAGCATGGATCCAGGAGTTGGTCCACTCTCCCTACTTTCTGAACATTTTTTAAGGTGATCCGAACCTTGTCTGCTTTTTTGTGGACATCAGTGTCATTATGTGCTTTCAATTTTTGTCCAATTTTCCTCCAGTCACGAAAGCCAAACTCTGTCCAGACTCTACTTTCCTCCTGTCGTAAATGTCCAAAATTCCTGCATGTATGACAAAAGATAATATTCTTTTGGATGCTGTACTCGATCCATTCAAATTTGGCGTACCACTGACTTGAAAAACGACGTCCCTCACTGAGACTTCCACCAGTCGACACCATGTTTGTTTTTTAACAAAAATATGCTTTAAAATAAGTTAAAACACAAATAAACTTATCCAGGTAGGTAGAATAGTAACTTATCTTGCCTTTGGTAACATTTATTTGTTGCACATTTATTTGTTGTTTTTGGGGTTTTTTTTACCCATTTTTCGTTCTGTTCGCTCTCATTATAAATGCCCTAAAATTGTTTTTTTTTATTAATTTATTATTACGTTTGTGGGCTTTTGTCCGTGTTTGAATTATTTTGGTGGCCTTTTGTCCGGTGAGCTTTTGTCCAGTCGCGATCACCATTTTATTTTTAGAACATTAACATTTTTATTGACATGTAAAACTACTGCAGATTTGCATATATCATGTATGGAAGGTAGCTTGAGAAATAATCCCATGATGACTAAAGAGAAAATGAATATGGAAAATAGTTTTACTGAAATCTGAAATTGCGTGTGTGTATGTGGCAAACGAAATCGCCGGATTTTAAAGAAAAAAATCGCTAGCCGCTAGATCCAAATTTTACTAGCCAGATTCAAATCAAAATTACCAGATCTAGTGGGAAACACTGGTTTTAAAACAACAAAAAAAACTTTAAAATAAGTTAAAATACAAATAAACTTATCCAGCTAGGTAGAATAGTAACTTGTCATGCCCTTGCTAACATTTATTTGTTGCACATTTGTTTTTTCACCCTTTTTTCGTTCTTCCGTTCTGTTGATTATAGTAAAAGATTCCCCAATTTTTACTATATCTTTTGTTTATTAAATTGTTAGGTGAAAGTACAGAATAGTTAACAAAGCACCCCCTTTCTCCATGTTAAGAATGGCTTTCTAAATAATGTTATTATTTCAACCCGGTTCATAATTAAATTACGAGATTAAATCTATCATAATGCATTTAGGTTTCTTCGTAAATAAGTCAGTCATTTTAATATTTTGTTAATAATTGAAAACTATATCAATTACTTCGTCTCTGTTCAAAATTTGAAAGTTTAAATACTTACAAATGCCTATCGAATAGAAAGTCATTTGAACTGGCTTTGAAATTATTAGAAAATCATGTATTTAGAAAAGCAAAATTGTTTTTCTTGTCATGAAATTAATTTATTAGTTATATTATTGTAAATGTAATTCAGTTTATTAATCTCTGGTGGCCATCTTGCCTAAAAGTAAGTTTATTTACTACTTTTTAAATTTGTTTACTTCTTTAATATTAATCGTGAAAGGTCGGAAAAGAATCAGAAAAATACAGCCGATTTATTGTCCGCCATTTTGGCTATGGAACGACGAATTAACCACTTCATCTTACAGTGATTTACCAAGGCCTTGCCCCATTGGCACCCCTGGCTATGTGGTGGGTTTTAAATCCGTAAATATTTATTATGGTATCATTAGTATCAGGTGTGGAAAATTAAGTTTTAAACAAAATAAAATCCAAATAAGCGTTTTTGAAATCGGAAATGTTGTAAAGGTCATGATTGGCATAAATACGAAACTAACATAAAGGGAAGTAATCAGGTATTGACTATATACGAAAGTACGTATATAAGACGGACAGTGATATCTGGAAGTGTGCGAAGAGTAAACGTCTCTACTTCCTACCGGATCCCTGTTAAACGCAAACCACTCGGCGTATTCTTAATTTAGTATGTCCTATGTAATTTAGGATATAACAGTGGCGAACGAGGATATTTTTTTTTTCTCTTAACAGAGATAAATTACCGTACTATTCAAGGATTTTTTTTTAAAAGAAAATTTGCAAGGACGGCAAGAAAAAAAAAAAGTCGACACGTGCGAATTTTACTACCTAAAGTAGTGAAAAGTACGGATTTCTTCGGTAAGAACTAACGGGAAAGTAAAAAAAAAAAGATTGTACTCGAAACAATTTTAAGGTAAAGTGAACTTTATCTGTATGTTGACGAAAAAATATTTGGGAAGCACAAGCTGAATTCGAAACCTGCACGTGAGATTACGAATTTCAGAAGAAAAAAGTACGCTTACGATTTTTTTTCTTTAAACAATTCAGAAATTATTGTTATATTTGTTTTTCTCTCTCCCAAGTGCAGCCGTATTTTTGTGAAAAATAATTGTTCATTGCTTTGTCTAAAGTAATTGAAACTATTTGTTGTGCGGATTTTGGAAACGTTTTATTGTCTGAAATTATTTTGTGAAAAAGTTTACCTGGTAAAAGACGGTTGCTAAATTGTATAAACTTTGTGAAACATTTATTGTTGCAAAAATTATGTTGCTAATTTACGAAAACGCATATTGACGAACTTTTTGTGAAATTATTGTTGTAAACTTTGGAAAGATATTTTGTACTGTAATTAAGCTAAAATGGAGCAATTGGCTGAGTTGACGAAGGCGTTAACTCTAAGTATACAGCAACAACAACAGCTACAATAACAGCTACTGCAGCAGCAAGAATGGACAAAAAAAACTTTAGAGGCACAACAAAAGCAAACAAAAATACTTCAACGCCAAATGTTAACGCAACAAAAGAATTTTGAAAAATTAATTCAAACGTCGACAGATGGGAAGAAAACTAATTTTTCTGCAGAGGGTATTTCAAATTCTTTGTCAGAATTTCACTACTCTCCCGATACTGGCGTTACATTTCCAGCATACTATAGAAGGTACGAAACAGTTTTTACAAAAGATGTTCGGACTGGACTGACAAAGAAAAAGTTACGCTGTTACTACAAAAACTGGGGACGGACGAAAACACCAAGTATGCTAATTTAATTTTACCCCAAAAAACCGGAGGAAGTTAATTTTGAAGAGACAATTAATACTTTATCTAGAATATTTGATAAAAGAGACAGCCTTTTTCATTCTAGATATAAATGTTTAAATTTACAGAAGTCGGAATCCGAAGACTATTTAGAATATGCATGTACTGTAAATTGCTTATGTGAATCATTTAAATTAAATGAAATTTCGGCAGATTTATTTAAATGTTTAATCTTTGTACAAGGACTCACAGCTCCAAGGGACAAAGATGTCAGATCCCGGATCCTGACAATTATGGAGTCGGACCCGAATGTAACTTTACAAAAAGTAACCGAGGAGTGTCAACGTCTCATTAATATCAAAAGAGACAACCCCCGCATTGAAGAAAAAAGCGTTTACTAGATACAAAATGTAAAAAGGCAAAGGACCTCTAGAACATACAAGACCCAGGAACAAAAGACTCCCAGAATGTACAAGGACCAAAGTTGTGAATGCTGCGGAAGTACAAGACACACCAAAAAGATCTGCTGGTTCAGGAATAGGATATGTTACGAATGTGGATTCAAAGGCCACAAGGGAACGTATTGTAACCAGAAAAAAAAACGAAGGACCGCCAAAGTTAATACGCTTCGCACAAGGAAAGAGAAAAGCTGCGAAAGGCGTAAATATGTCGATGTAAAGATAAATGGACATCCTGTAACATTACTCCTGGATAGTGGTGCGGACATTAGCATCATAGATGAAGATATTTGGAGAAGGATCGGTCGACCTGAACTAAGAGAAACCAGCAAGATGGCGAAGAGTGTGTGCGGCAAAAGGTTGGAATTCAAAGGAGAACTGAGGTGCAATGTGTCATTTGGTGGTCAAACACACAAGTCCAAAGTGTACGTAGTACCAGGAAGGAACACAAGTCTATTTGGAGTGGATTGGATTGTCCTGTTCAACTTATGGGAACGACCGGTTAATTCTTTTTGTAATAGGTTGACCACAGAGAAATCAAACCAAATAGAAGGCTTCATGGACGATTTAAATGCAGAATTCCCAAAAGTTTTTGCCGAAAAACTTGGATACTGTGTGAAAACAGAAGCAAAATTTAAGGTGAAGAAAAATGCCACCCCAGTGTTCAAACCTAAAAGAAATGTACCTTTTTCATCGATGGACGCACTAGAGAAGGAGTTGGAGAGACTTCAACAATTAGACGTCATTGAAAAGGTTGACCACACGGATTGGGCAAGTCCGACGGTATATGTGAAGAAAAAGAATAACAAAATAAGAGTCTGTGCTGACTTTTCGATGGGCCTTAATGATTGTTTGCAGGACCACAATTACCCCCTTCCGTCGGCAGAAGATCTATTCTCAAAACTAAACGGAGGAAAATTTTTTTCCAAAATAGACCTCTCGGATGCATACTTGCAAATCAAAGTCAATGACGAATGTTCAAAGTATCTGTGCATTAACACGCATGAGGGTATTTTTAAACTAAAAAGACTTCCGTTCGGATTAAAGGTCGCCTCTGCTCTGTTTCAACAGGTTATGCATACGATGCTCGCAGGATTGGAATTTTCAATGGCATACCATGACGATATCCTGATAAAGAGCAGAAATTTGCATGAACACAAGAAGCACGTCAGAGAAGTATTTAAGAGAATAGAGAAGTTTGGTTTCAGATTGAGCCCGGAGAAATGCGATTTCTTTATGGAAAGGATCAGATACCTTGGTCAAATAATCGACAAAGAGGGTCAAAGACCAGATCCACAACGGGCCGAAGCAATTGAAAAGATGCCTGCTCCAGACTCAGTACCGAAGTTACAATCATTTTTGGGATTGGTTCAATATTACGCGATATACATACCTAATGTGCATAATTTGAGAGCTCCTCTTAACGAGTTACTAAATAAGGGTAGTAAATGGAGTTGGAATAAGGAATGTGAATCTGCCTTCCAAAAATTAAGAAATGTCTACTATCAGACTTGGCATTAGCGCATTTTGATCCAGACAAGGAGTTAGTACTAGCAACGGACGCCAGTGATTATGGCGTTGGCGCCGCATTACTCCATAAGTATGAGGATGGAACAACAAAAGCAATCGCTCATGCATCAAGAACTTTGGTTGCAGCTGAGAAAAACTATAGCCAGATTGAAAAGGAGGCTCTGTCGATAATATTTGGAGTCAAAAAGTATAATCGATTTCTACATGGACAGACCTTCACATTGCAAACAGACCATAAACCCTTGATTACGATATTTGGATCAAAGAAAGGCATTCCTAAGCATACCGCAAATCGACTACAGCGATGGGCTGTAACTCTCTTAAACTATCAGTTTAAGATGGAGCA
Organism: Sepiola atlantica; assembly: GCA_963556195.1. NCBI lineage: Eukaryota > Metazoa > Mollusca > Cephalopoda > Sepiida > Sepiolidae > Sepiola > Sepiola atlantica. The sequence goes on from OY744517.1 coordinate 43,449,185, forward strand.
TGTGTCATCGAAAAAGTTAGGACACGCGGATGCACTATCAAGGTTGATTCCAAAAAGAAACGAAAGTTTCGAAGAGACAGTAATTGCTGCTCTTAAAGATGAAAGCGAATGTACAAGTTCAATGTGCAATATGATACGTGAACTTCCAATAACCCTTGAAGAGATTAAAAGAGAAGCTGAAAAAGACATTTTCATAAAGAAAATGAAAACTCAATTAGGACTGAGGGAAAAAAGTAACAAAGTAGGACAAACTACATTTTTTTCAATTTGTGAAGGTGTACTTATGTATGCTGATAGAATCGTAATTCCGCAGGCATTACGAAGGAAAATATTAATGGAATTCCATACAGGTCATCCTGGCATTTCAAGAATGAAATCCTTAATTAGAGGATACGTATATTGGCCTGGTATGGACAAAGAAGTAGAAAACTGTGTCAAAGGATGTCAGTTAGCAGCCCGAGATCCGCCAGTAAAAACGACCCCATGGCCGAAAACGGACCTACCCTGGTCACGTCTACATATTGATTATGCCGGACCTCTAAATGGTTTTTTCTACTTAATTGTAGTAGATTCTTTCTCTAAATGGCCAGAGATATCTAAAACCAGACATCCAACTGCAAGGAACACTGTAAATGCACTTAACGAAATCTTTAGCCGTTTTGGTGTACCAAAAACCATAGTAAGTGACAATGGTACAGCATTTACAGGTCACGAATTTAAAGAATTCTGCAAATCGCTGAATATTCAACATATCACGACACCTGTTTACCATCCTAGGTCGAATGGGTTGGCAGAAAAATTTGTGGACACATTTAAACGGGCAATAAAGAAAAACCTGAATATGGACACAGATGAGCAAACTATGCAAACATTTCCAGCAATCTACAGGGTAACCCCGAACCCAAATAATAATGTTAATTCATCCCCTGCAGAACTGATGTTTTCTAGAAAAATTAGATCTATCTTCGATAGACTTATACCTGAGAAGAAGAAAAGTTCTAAAGGAGAAAACTTGAAAGTAAAGTGCTATTCCTCAGGGGACAAAGTGTATTTTAAAAATTTTCAGAATGGAAAAAATCATTGGGTGGACGGTTTCATTATGAAAAGAATTGGGAACATGGTTTATACCATTCAAGGCTCAAGTTTTGTCTGTAAAAGACACATAAATCAAATCCGTCCCAGAATTTCGGAAAAAACAGAAGAAATTCCAATGGAAACATTATGTGATACATTTGATATACCAAAGCCAGTATGTATACTTGAAACCATGAATGTATCCCCTGAACATACCATACGGAGTAGACAGAATTCCTTACCGCAGGTAACGCAGACCAGAAGGAAGAGCACCAGAAAAAGGAAAAGCATCAGGCGTTTAAGCCCTGATCCTAAAAGGAAACGGTACTAAAGCTAAAATCGGGAAGATTTCAGCTTCAGGGGAAGGTGTTGTAAAGGTCATGATTGGCATAAATACGAAACTAACATAAAGGGAAGTAATCAGGTATTGACTATATACGAAAGTACGTATATAAGATGGACAGTCATATCTGGAAGTGTGCAAAGAGTAAACGTCTCTACTTCCTACCGGATCCCTGTTAAACGCAAACCACTCGGCGTATTCTTAATTTAGTATGTCCTATGTAATTTAGGATATAACAGGAAATTATGTTAAAAATTGGTGGGAGGTCCCCTCTTGGTGGGTGGCCCAGGGCCCAAGCCCCTTGGCCCCTTAATCCGGCCCTGCTGTAAAATATATTACTCAAAAGTAAATACTGGTTCATAATGAAGAAGTATAGTTGACTACGAAATATAAGAGTATTTATATTTATAATATTTTTTTGATCACAAATTTCAGGGGGTGCAAATGTAATTGCAAGGGGAAGGCCTTACCCCATTGGCACCCCCTGGCATCCCTGGCTACGTGGTGGGTTTTAAATCCGTAAATATTTATTATGGTATCATTAGTACCAGGAATGGAAAATTAAGTTTTAAACAAAATAAAGTCCAAATAAGCGTTTTTGAAATCGGAAATTATGTTAAAAATTGGTGGGAGGTCCCCTCTTGGTGGGTGGCCCAGGGCACCAGCCCCTTGGCCCCTTAATCCGGCCCTGCTGTAAAATATATTACACAAAAGTAAATACTGGTTCATAATGAAGAAGTATAGTTGACTACGAAATATAAGAGTATTTATATTTATAATATTTTTGGATCACAAATTTCAGGGGGTGCAAATGTAATTGCAGGGGGGGGGGGCTGCCCCCCCCCCTGGCTACGTGGGGGCTGTATGTGTGTATATATATATATTAGGGTAGGTCGATTTTACACTTTTTTTTAAATATTAAAAAAAGGCACGTTCCGAAAGTTGTATATAGACCTATTAAATACTCATGCAAAAAATTAGATCAAAAACTTCAGCGGTTTTTTGAGCGTTTGGTATCAAAGATCGTAGACAAGAATATACTGAAAATTCCTCGTTTTTGCAAGATTTGCTTGAATATTGGTGTGAAAACCAAATAATTTTAGCATTTAAAAGCAGGGAATGTCCTTTTATTTTATAAAAATGATATGAATTAAAGAAATCTTCAAATTGAAAATTTGCCCCCCCCCTCATTTTCAGTATCTGCTTTTGTAAACTACCTTTTAACGTTATGAATTAAACAGTAATATTTGAATACCTAAAAAAATGATTTTTTCTGTTATTAGTGAAAATATAACAAGCAAAGAAATAAGGAAAAACCTAACACTATTTTAATGAAGCTTAATATAGAGAGTCAAATTGCTTCATATAAGACCCCTTAGACAAAAATGCTGGTCTCAATTTCTGACTCAAAACTTTGGCTGTAATGTGTTGATGCCTTGCTTCAAAACCATATACAGTTTGTGAAGCTTCTGTTATTAACTTAACTGCCCGTTCCACACCCTGAGAATGTGAGGGCAAATCTGGCAAGTCAAGCTTGGTTCCATTCATCAACGATTCTCGAAGTTCAGATTCAGTAAAATCTTCCGTCATTGGTGGTTCAAAAATGCCGCATAATTTTAAATCTATTAATTGTGTCCAATGTGTGGCATTAAAATTAATAGGTAGTATTCTTTTTAATCTTTTTCTGGTTGACTCCTCACTCCTGAAAGAACAAATTAATTAATTGAATTATTAAAAAATTCCAATCTGTACTGCTTTAATAATTATGGTGAAATTAGATAAAATCTTTAAAAATCATTCTATAAATTGGAATAAATAATTGAGTCAGAGATATATGAATAAATATTACTTACCTAATGGCCAAAATTCTTTTTAAAGCTTCTTCTCTTACTTCAATCTCCTCAGATTTAACCATGGAATATAGAAAGTTTTCAGGCAGTAAACAAAATGTATTACCTTGTATATTTCTAAATGTGATATCTTGGATTTCCTGAGGCTTCTCCTTAATCCTCTGGGTCATATTAAAAATGTGCACTTACTGATTGTGGAATTTACTATTTCTTTTAATTTCAAACCAAAAAGTGGCATACACATTTACAATAAAATTTACTACATAGTGTAGTTTTGTTGTGTGCCTTTGTGGGTATGCACCACGAGTCCATAAACACATAAGCCTGATGGCCAAAGTTAACCATCTTGCTTGGTTTAAAGGACCAATTTTCCAGGAGGCATATCTAGAGTCAACCTTACCTCTAGAAATACCTACTGTGTATTCATAAAGGAGTCTTTGGTCAGAACTAAGATCATGTATTTCATCAATTTTGGAAAATGATATTTGGGGTAAATCATATCAATCATTTGAGCATAATTTCCCCAGAGGGCTACTGAATGTTGTAGGGCCCTTTGCGCAACCATCTATGTTTTTAAAAAGGGCTCTGAAAGGTAGTTCATTATGATGCAAAGAGCAACCAATTGTGTGAAGAGTTTTAAAAAGTTTTTTTTCTAAAATTGCAACCATTCCACCATCGCAACTTGTGTTGGTATTAGTGTTGTCAACAAGTATAGCCTTGATACTGTTCTCACTGTGGAATTCATGCAAAACATCCACCACTTGATCTGCATGAACAGCACCTGTTGCACAACTATTCGGAAGAACTCTATGTGTCAGATATTTACTTTCACATGGTGTTTCTTTTGTAAAAGTTAAATGGTGTTCTGGTCCCTTAGTTTTTTTCATAATTCTCTGTCTATTTTCATCCACAATTTCCTTATACATCAATGTGTCCTTATCCATTCTCCCATCAACTCCAATACATATATTTTAGGTGGGGTAAAAACTCCTGGCTGAAATAGTTTTATTTATCTACCTCCAACAAGGTAAGATGTGACACAAGGTCAGGAAAGTGGGATTAGATAACCCTGCGCTATAGAGGTGAGCACTCTGGCCATTAAAAAATTGACTGGGCAGCCCCGTCGGCATTCCCCTGTAGGGGCGCCTCAGACAGTTAGCAATAAACTTACTCCTCCCCAAAGAGGAAAGGCAAAGCCTGGGAGGATGCACCTCCTAGAATTGCACAGGACGGACAAGCCCCAATAGACGGGCGTAAATCCAGACCCAAAGGCCCGGACGATACCGGTTTATTTGGTGGGGTAAAAACCCCTGGCTGAACTAGATTTTATTTATCTACCCCCAACAAGGTAAGATTGACAAAAGGTCAGGAAAGTGGGATGAGAAAGCCAGTGCTCGAGAGGTGAGCACTCTGGCCATTTAAAAATTGCCTGGGCAGCTTCGTCGGCATTCCCCGGTAGGGCCGCCTCAGACAGTAAGCAATAAACTTACTCCTCCCCAAAGAGGGAAGGCAAAACCTGGGAGATGCACCTCCTAGAACTGCACAGGACGGACAAGCCCCAATAGACGGGCGTGAATCCAGACCCAAAGGCCCGGACGATACCGGTTTATTTGGTGGGGTAAACCCCCCTGGCTGAACTAGTTTTTATTTATCTAACTCCCACAAGGTAAGGTGTGACAAAAGGTCGGGAAAGTGGGATTAGATAAGCCAGCGCTCGACAATTCAATATATATGTGTGATAATTAAACAGACAATCAACACTCATCAACACAAATTCGCCCGATGAATTTTCAACCGGTGAATACCATAAAAAATATCCAATAAATAAAACGCCTATGTAAACAAATAATTATTCATATATAACATTAAATATCATAGTGTTTTATTCCTTTTTAATTTGAATATGTACATTTAATTTCTTAAGAAAAATAATAATAAACTTTAAAATATTTATTATTAAGTAATGTATTACTTTTTTTTGTTAAAACCCGGGTTTAATTTAAGGCGACACATCTGCCGGTGAAATCTCGGCAGTGAGAAAAAATCTCGATTTATTTGATCTTAAAGTTGCAATGCTCAAATAAATACAAAATTTTGAAGAAAAATATTTCTTGTGGTAACTTTTGACATTATTTGGCAACTTTCTTCGAGTGCGATAATTTACAGTTTCAAAATCGACCTCCCCTAATATATATATATATATATATATATATATATATATATATATATGAGCAGAAAAGAGTAGACATATTATAAACCATTGTTTAGTAAAGGTATTATTTTTTGTTGAGAAAACCATAACAATGTGTGTTAAAATAAATACTATATATATATATATATATATATATATATATATATATATATATATATACACAATATGATGCAAACAATTTTGTTCACTTTAGGTTACTACAAATATACCTTAAGTTACTTATATCTGTGTGTCTATCGGCCATGGAAAGCTGAAATTTCGTAGTAACCATCTTTTTTCTCTATATATTGTTTTTCTGGCATATATCGATTAATCCTGCTGCCATAATACATTAACAAAACTAAACAAGGCCATCTATTTTGCTGATGATGTTGTAAGTACTGCACTGGCCACTTATTATTTTAAATCTTTTTAAAATCACTGAAAATTATTTTGCTCAGCAAAGCTAATAATCCATCACTGATTCAAAATTGTCCAGCGCCGTTAATCATACAAAACATTGTTAATTCTTGATTATTGTCTTATAAACAATTTTTATCCAATTTTTTTTTAAATTTCACCTGTTATTTACTTGAATTTTTTTATTTTAGATAATTTGTATTGTAAAACGAATGTTCGTTATTTAAACTTTATTTTGTTTAAACAAATTTCTTTTGCATTTCTAATCCTAAATATTAATAAATATAAATAAATATAAATAAATATTAATAAATATAGATAAATATTAATAAATATAAATAAATATTAATAAATATAAATAAATATAAATAAATATAAATAAATATTAATATAAATAAATATAAATAAATACAAATAAATATAAATATAAATAAATATAAATAAATACAAATAAATATAAATAAATATAAATAAATATAAATAAATATTAATATTAATAAATATAAATAAATATAAATAAATATAAATAAATATTAATAAATATTAATAAATATAAATAAATATTAATATAAATAAATACAAATAAATATAAATAAATATAAATAAATATTAATATTAATAAATATAAATAAATATAAATAAATATTAATAAATATAAATATTAATAATGATATATTATTAAAGCTGTAGTAAAGTATGGGATTTTTGCGATTATTTTTTATAATCTGTTACCGGAAATAGATGGGTGTTTCATAATATTGTTGTGGTGCAGTAGGACAAGCCTAACCATACCCCCACCCCCACCCCCACCAGAATAGTCATAAAAGCAAGCAGATCTAGTTGACAACCGAACTGTTAACCTTTCCTTTGTACAGTTACTCTGAAGAATGAATTTGCATCGAAAAAGTTATAAAATAATTTTGAAAAATGAATAGTGGTACTACGACTAATGGTCTGTGTATTTGACATCCAATCCGATATTCCTTTATTCTGCAAATTGTCATAATGTGTCACAGCGTTTGTGTATTTGACATCCAATCCGATATTCCTCTATTCTGCAAATAGTCATAATGTGTCACAGCGTTTGTGTATTTGACATCCAATCCGATATTCCTTTATTCTGCAAATAGTCATAATGTGTCACAGCGTTTGTGCATTTGCTATTCCTTTGTTGTGAATAGTCAGAATGTGTCCCGGCATTGTGGGGATGGAAATATGAAATATTGATTTAATTTAAAAAAATAAATGAATATCAGAGTATTAATTCAGAAGATAAAAAAAGTAATTGTAATAAAAAAATAATCTGAAAAACTTATCGACGCAGACGTGTAAACTCTTAGCGAACATTTGTTAGTTTTTCAGGATAGCGAATGTGAAGCTTTCGTTAAGTATTCTGGAATAATCGGTGTTCGTTTCATTCTCATGCCATGAAAAATTAGCACATGGTGAATCTGGTGGCGGGGTAGTTGATAATAAGATGTAAGTAAAAATGACAGCCACCTTCTCTTTGGAAAGTTTATTTGAGAGAGTAAGGTAGTCTGGAGAAAATATAATAAATATTGAACAAAAAGAAATGAATGTATAATTTCTGAAAACACGCATGAGCGCTTAGGCTAATTAGATTGCGGAATAGATTAGCATATGAAGGTTTTATCTTATTAACCTATTATGTCTGAATGTAAACAGGAAAATCGACTTTACTTTAGTATATAGATAGATTAACGCACTAACCCAGAGATCAACTGCCGATGAGGAAGAGATACACTTTACGATCTTGAAAATAGAGTGATTCACAAAAACTTGTTGGGAACGGATTTACAAGTAAAAATTAATTAAACAAGAGAAGTTGTTTTTCAAATAAAACTAAAAAAAATTCTTTTATGGCGGCCATATTAGACATATTGAAGCCTACATACGAGTTAGTCGATGGTCGACTTTCTGATTGTAAAAAAAAATAAATGCTAGATTTTTAAGCAGTAGAAATTTGCATCGAAAACAACAAAGAAAAGAAAAGAAAATTGTTGAGAAAGAAAACTTTTGAAAACTTTGGCAAATTCTAGATATGCGTTTCTCCACCATTCAGTCGTTCTTCTTTCATTAAAACCAATATCATTTCTCCATTTTTTTTATCATTATTATTATTATTATTATTCCTGACTTCTGACATACATAGAAAAGAATCCTCAAATCTTTTTTTTTTATATCTGTATTATTGCAACCTACAACTAGTTAAAAGTAACACACATACATCCAAAGTCTTCAATAGAAAAACGAAAAACGAATGCAGAAAATCAATGCTCGCGTTCAGATCATGTTCTACGAGAAAATCTGCTATAAAGCTGATAACCCGTTTCTTTAGATAAAAGCCATCAACACAGGATTTCTCTTTCACAGTTCATTTTCAGCACTAGAAATTCACTGACTTCTTTTATGGTTGTCTTTTTTTTTTAATTCTTCATCCTTTTTTCTTCCTCCTTCTTCTCTATTCCAATAATACAATCCTTGTATAGCAGAAGTTCCATCCTTTATTCGGCCACTCAACCTGTCTGCTTCAGTTTGAATTATTTATTTGCCGAAAATATAACATTTACATTTAGAACAAATCAGGCACAAGGCCATCAAAGGTGTGGAGGAAATCGTTTATCATCCTTGGTCTAACCTAGAGAGATTTGGAAGAATCCTACGAGGGGGCTCACATTGACGAAAATGTCAGCTATATAAGCCGAGAAAGAACTTGCGAATCTAAATATTTCGCTTTCTATTTAATATATATGAAAAAGAGAGGTTGTTACTCTCGAAATGATTAAAGTCTCTACCATTCCAGACCTTTAAATATTTAACAGTAAACCCACCAATTTTACAATTTACTGTCTTTATATTAAAATTTTGAAATATAAATGAATTGATCTGAGATTTACCGTCTCTTGTCATTTATTTTTCTTTATTCTTATTCCACCTTCTGGTTTTCAACATTGCATTGCTCCTGCCTCGGAATTCTCACCTTCATATTTACTATATATATATATATATATATATATATATATATATATATATATATATATATATATATATATTTATGTAAGGTTAGTGGGAGAGACCCCAAGCAGAGTGCTCAATTAAAACAAATTAAAATATAAGAGCATATATATATATATATAAAATATTTGTTGTTGTTTATTATCTATGTACGTATACGTTTCATCCCTTATCAATCGGGATTCATCAGCATAGAGATATGACTATTCACTACCGGTCGTACGATTCGAAACCCTGGATAACAAGTATTTTTCGACTTGCATCCAACGCCTTAAACCGCGCGCCCACCAGTTGAACAGCCGATAAACAATGATAATTTAACACATATAAAGCGGCTTGATGTCGAAGCACTCTACTACTATTAAAGAAGGAGTGATGCATATAAAGCAAGTGACGTCATGCTGTGTTTCTACTACCATTAAGAGGGCTCTACTTTTTTTACGAGGAGCGACAAATATAAAATATTTGTTGTTGTTTATTATCTATGTACGTATACGTTTCATCCCTTATCAATCGGGATTCATCAGCATAGAGATATGACTATTCACTACCGGTCGTACGATTCGAAACCCTGGATAACAAGTATTTTTCGACTTGCATCCAACGCCTTAAACCGCGCGCCCACCAGTTGAACAGCCGATAAACAATGATAATTTAACACATATAAAGCGGCTTGATGTCGAAGCACTCTACTACTATTAAAGAAGGAGTGATGCATATAAAGCAAGTGACGTCATGCTGTGTTTCTACTACCATTAAGAGGGCTCTACTTTTTTTACGAGGAGCGACAAATATAAAATATATATATATATATATATATATATATATATACTACACTTAGCATTTTATTTTTCAGCAATATCTGTTGTTTTAGCTCCCCCCCCCCACAACTGCTCAATTTGTACATATATCTTTTGTAAATAAAAAACGTCAAACCATTAGAGATAATGTTAAGTAGGTTTTACCCATAGAGTGAATGTGGTATTTTGGTGAGTGAAACTAGCGGACGACAGCAGAAAATTTATGAACTTGTTTGTAACATTTGAAGGATATATGACATCCTTTGTCTAATATAACAAAATTGACTATCCTACTTGTGGCTATAATCATTGCAGTCACCACAATACCACATTTACTCCTGGGGGTGGGGGGTGCATCCTATTTAAAAAAATCCCCAAATTTATTTTCAGTTTGAAATAACATTTTCATCATTAGACGAATCTTATTACCTCCGCCAAGGAGGTTATGTTTACGGTCAAATTTTGTTGATTGGTTTGTTGCTATGTTTGTGTACAGACTAGCGTCCGCATCAATTAATCAATGGTCACCAAATTTTGTCAATATATCGATCATGGTCGAACTAAATTATTTAACTTGGGGATATCTAGGTCAAAGGTCTCGGTCACAAAAAATGTGAACGTCAAACTTTTGCCGATAACTTTGGCTTTGTTTATCATAGAAACTCACTACTTGGCCCATATTGTAGCCAATGAAGTCTCGCATCGTATTGCTACTCGGCCTACATATCTGGTCAGTACTAGAATGTGTGACCATTTGGAAATACCATATGTATGTGCTCTCCGCTTATCCCAGCATTGTTTCCAGGCGTCCTGGATTTCACCTTACCACTGGAATCAAGCAGTGCTGATTCAGGAGAGGTGTAGTTGGAGATTGTGCAACCCTTGCTTCATAATCACATTTGCAGGCACCCTTACAGGGGGTATCCATTGTCTCTCAAGACTGGACATAGGCGATGAGAGATGAGGGGACTAGACCCAATGAAGTCTCGCACCTTATATGACTTTGTAACATTCGGTCACAGTCGAAATTTTAACGGAATTTCAACATCCGATTTTTTTCAAATTTGTCGTATTAATCTGATAACTTTCATGGCATAACTTTGGGAATACTTTATACAATATGGAGAAGTAAGGCTCAGGTCATGCTGAGGCCCATCCTTAGGTTGTTAGACAGAAGTATGCAGTCTCATGACTGATTGATATTCTTGTTTTAAGCATGTATAAAAGTTACATGTTGGAAATATTTTACATTAATTAATGCACCTATATAATAAGCTCTATCTAACCGTCAGTCTGTCAGGCTTAAGTTTGAAATAGTGTTTTCATTGGTCCGTCATGAATTAGTTTGAAATAGTGTTTTCATTGGTCCGTCATGAATTAGTTTGAAATAGTGTTTTCATTGGTCCGTCATGAATTAGTTTGAAATAGTGTTTTCATTGGTCCGTCATGAATTAGTTTGAAATAGTGTTTCTGTCATGAATTAGTTTGATAAGCATTTTCGTTTTTTTTTTGTTTTTACTGATGTGCCAGCACTTATCAAGGCACGAGGGCCACTCGAGGATAAAGGTTAGAGAGATCGTCAGTTGGACTATAGTCGCCTCTACGAGGGGATAAAAAAAATGTGTGGGATGGGTAGAAGGTTTCTTAAGAGGAATTGATTATCCACGGGGACGACTTAAATTTAAAATAGTGTTTTCAGTGATCTGTCAGGCTTAAGTTTGAAATAGTATTTTCGTCGGTATGTCATGCATAAGTCTGAAATAGTATTCCAGCCATCATTTCGTCATTGGAAGCTTGAGACTTGATTGATTAAGTTACATTAAAGGCTAAAATACTCATAGCACTATCAAAAATAAATAGTTTAAAAAAAAAACATTCAGGAGAGGACATAGTGAATCATATTCTACTACAAAAAAAATTTTTTTCAACAAAAAAAAATTCAGGAGAGGACATTTTGAACCATAGTGAATCATATTCAACAAAAAAAAATTCAGGATAGGACATTTTGAACCATAGTGAATCATATTCTACTAAAAAAAATTTTTTTTCAACAAAAAAAATTTCAGGAGAGGACATTTTGAACCATAGTGAATCATATTCTACTAAAAAAATTTCAGAAGAGGACATTATGAACCATAGTGAATCATATTCTACTAAAAAAAATTTTTTTCAACAAAAAAAATTTCAGGAGAGGACATTTTGAATCATAGGGAATCATATTCCACTAAAATAATTTTTTCTATCAACAAAAAAAAATAATAATTTGGGAAAAAATCTTTGAAAAATTCGGGAGAGGACATTTTGAACCGTAGTGAATCATATTCCATAAAAAAAAATTTTTTCAATAAAAAAAAAATAATTTGAGAAAAAATCTTTTTTTTTTCTAAGATAGGCACTTATATGAACAAGCAAAAAATACATTTGATAACATATTACAGTTTTTACATTGGATATTCTCCCAAAATAGTTACTATCAATGCTGCAAATACATCCGTATCACGCATACTCCATCACCAGGCGTGCTTGTATAGATAGGTGTGGAACAAGGCTTCACTCGTTCTGCACCGTCGTCTTAACTTTCGTTTACCCAATGTAAAAACTGTAATATGTTATTAAATGTATTTCTTACTTGTTTATATAAGTGCTAATCTTAGAAAAAATCGGTTAGTCTATCATGCTTAAGTTTGAAATAGCCGTTACTAAGGTCGCTAGAAAAATGGTTGAATCATTGTACTGCCTCAGAAAGTACCTGGCACCTGATACGATCCTCTACCTATATAAGAATCAGATACATCCAAAGATGGGGAGGTACTGTTGCTACATCTGAGGAGGTGCCGCACAGAGCTCCCTTTCCTGCCTTGACAGAGTACAAAATCGACTTAGAAATCTAATTTAATGCCATAAAACAAAACAACCAAACGATTCAACACCTATAATTGGTGACCCATGTCAATCTAACTATTGATAAACAAATTAAAAAAGATAAACGTTGTTCAATGTTGCTATAGCGTTGTTCAATGTTGCTATAGCATTGTTCAATGTTGATATAGCATTGTTCAATGTTGATATAGCATTGTTCAATGTTGCTATAGCGTTGTTCAATGTTGATATAGCATTGTTCAATGTTGATATAGCGTTGTTCAATGTTGATATAGCATTGTTCAATGTTGATATAGCGTTGTTCAATGTGTATATAGCATTGTTCAATGTTGCTATAGCGTTGTTCAATGTTGATATAGCATTGTTCAATGTTGATATAGCGTTGTTCAATGTTGATATAGCATTGTTCAATGTTGATATAGCGTTGTTCAATGTTGATATAGCGTTGTTCAATGTTGATATAGCATTGTTCAATGTTGATATAGCGTTGTTCAATGTTGATATAGTGTTGTTCAATGTTGATATAGTGTTGTTCAATGTTGATATAGCATTGTTCAATGTTGATATAGCATTGTTCAATGTTGATATAGCGTTGTTCAATGTTGCTATAGCGTTGTTCAATGTTTATATAGCGTTGTTCAATGTTGATATAGCGTTGTTCAATGTTGATATAGCGATTCTCATGTTGACACACCGGTTCTCATCAGATCACCAAAGTTAAGCAACGTTGAGCCGTGTCAGTATCAGATGAGTGACCATTTGGAACTACCAATTCAAATATTTTGGTAAAAGTCTTTATATTTCAAATTCTTAACATATTCAAATATTTATGGATTGATTCTGTTTATAGACGTATATTTAAAAAATAAATAGTCGGTACTTAGTTGCATAATGGTTAGAGTGTTCGCTAATGAACCGGGAGACTGAGGGTTCAATCCTTGGTCGAGTCATACCAGAGATTCAAAAAGTGATACCCCCTTGCTAAACACTGAACATTATAAGGTGAGGATCAAGTGGAGTAATCCTGGGATAAAAGTGGCGTTCTCCCCTACATCTCGGTGTAGTAACTAATTGTTAATTAGTAAGAGGGTAAGCTTTCTAGTATTCATCTTGTGATTTAGATTCGCAGACCAACGTTGACACGTACATGGGAGGTCGAGGTCATCGAATCAGCGAGTGCATTCAATGTCATCTAAACCCTGTTGTGTCCTGGAAATGGACGTGATGTCACATGGCAGGAAGAGAGAGGAAGTAAGAAGGGTAGGCAGTCCTTTTTAGGGGTTTGTGAGGGAAACATCACATGTAGAGAATGTCTTAACAACAACGATGAATCAGAGTGCAAAGGAACCCCAAATGATGAGTAGTCTGGTCAGTGATTTAGAACAGACGATCCAAAGCGAAAAAACCTTTTGTTTTCAACTGTTGTCTCTTCTTGGTCCTTTTTCGGGGTATAAACGAACTTTTAGCAGTTGGGCAGGATCACAGTTAAGGATGTGTGCCGGAACCAACGGCCAGCAAGGTATGTTATGAACGTTCATGTATTTTATTTGTGACCTGTGAGACATTAGACTTCCCCTAAGATGGGAGGTATATGTAACACCAATGCAAAGGAAGCCTTAAGGTCGCCCTCAACTATGGTTGACCACTTTTCTTCTTTTTTTTTTACTTAAACGATAGATTCTATTTAACAGATAGGTGGGACACTGTCAGGTACTGCCAATCCTCCGGGTTAAAGTGGACCTGGCAGTAATGGTAACTAAAGAGTGACTCTACATTCTCCGAAGATGCCAAATTAGGGCCTTATCAACAGGTGTAGTTTAAGATCATACCCAGGACCATGTTGGGGTAGAGTTTGAGGGTTGGGAAGTGTGGTAGATAGGAATGGTGAAAAAATTTAATTAAAAAAATAATAATCAAGGTAGAAAGATCTGGATTTAAGGATAATTAGGTGTGTGGAAAGGAATACCTTACACAAGGGCAATAGCGTGCAGAAGGGACAGGGCAGTGGGCTCGGGCATCCAAATTGGGAAGGGAAGGGCATTCAATCATATCCAAACTATCTCTTTTTCTCAGAATGTTTCTCTGTACTAGGACTTATACTTGGGTATTTGGAGCATACAATCAAGCATGAAATCAAATCAAATTTATTTGGCAAAAAAAAAATAGCGAAGTGCAAGAAGCCATGTAAAGTGCAACAGGCCATGTAAAGTGCAAGAAGCCATGTAAAGAGACAGAAGATATTTACATCCACATACAGTCTGAATGTTTGTCCAAGGCCTCTTTAAACCTGGATATGGTAGTCATTTTCACGACCTCCTCTGGCAGGTTGTTTCGTGGAGTAGAAACATGGATAGAGAATGCTGCCTTTCTCCTAGTGAGAAGAAAAGGACGGTTTTACATCTTTTGCGCCACTGCACATACAACTACACAAGGGCGTTCGACACATATAAATGGAGTTACAAGTGCAACTTTAACTGGCATTTTAACAGTCGTATGGACCATTCGCTGATCCTTTTTTTCTTCTTTTTAGGGAACTGATAAGCATGTTTGACAAGTAATTCCATCTAAAATAGTTAAAGTACCCCCCCCCCTCCAAGCTCTTATGTGACCTGACCTACTATATAGAAAAGACAAAAATGATCACTGACCCAGAATCGTAAGGGTTGGTTAAGTGTATCAGGCAATTGAGTCATCATTAAGGGCATGATAATGCTGACCCTCAGATGTGAATAAGCTTTTAGGGTTCCTAATGGTATCTTATCATATGTCACAATGGGGCAATCAGGTGCCATTGCTGACATGAGGGGAGAGGGGGAGAGAGAAAGAGAAGGAGAGGTAGAGAGAGAGACAGACAGAGAGTGGGTGAACATTAGTGTAAGTCAGGCTTTCATTAGACTCCACTTAGGGCAATGGGTTTAATCTATCATGAACATAATTGGCTTCAGATACTCAAAATTGTCTCTCCTTTTATCCCTTAATTGCCACCAGAGGGAGCATTGCTAGAACTCTGCTTCTCTTGTTTCACTGTTTTCTTTTTCTTTTTTATGCAAATGAGCGGTTGACATTGTAGTAAAGAATAGGCAACGAACGTGCCGAGGTTTGAAAGACAACCAGTTATTAAATAACAAAGTATATTTTGATGGCGAGGCTATTGAGGTTGTTCAGAAGTTTTGTTACCTTGGTGATACCAGTGGAGCAAGTGCTAGTGTGATTGCAAGAATTAGGGGTGGATGGAGTACGTTCAGAGAAATTCTGCCATTACTAACCAGCAGAGCCTTACCACTGTTGACCAAGGGAAAAATCCATCAGGCATGTGTATGCATGTGTATATGATGTATGGACGTGAAACCTGGCCACCGAGGGTTGAGGACATGTGTTGCATGGAGAGAAATGATAAGAGAATGATATGATGGATGTGTAATGTGTGAAAGACAGGCTTAGTTTTGATGACCTCAGAAGAAGTTCAATCTGGACAGTATAGGGAGATATGTGCAGAACAGGAGATTTTGATGATAAGACTACAATATAATAATGGATGAGACTTCTTGGGTGAGTAGATGTAGAACAGTTGGGGTAGTAGGTTCAGATCACAGGGGAAGACTAAGGAAAACATGGGAGGAAGTAATAAAAATGAATCTAAGGGAAAGAGGGATAAATAAAGACCTGTCCAGAGATAGGTTAGTTTGGAAGTCAATTTCTTAAAGCCATCCAACACATGCCAGCATGTAAAATGGACGTTAAACCAAAGACGATGACGATGATGAACAAAATAAGGCAACCTGTGATTTGTTGTTCTGTGGTCCATAGCAAAACCATTTTTTGTGACCAATTTTTTCCGCAAAGTTTAATAAGTTTGTGTCTCACTCCTTGCACACTTTTGCAGCAGAACTTGATTTACTTACAAAATGCAAACAGACACTCAAACAATTTTAAGCAGGATCTGCTTCTCTGCTTCTCTAGTTCTCTGCAGTTAAGGCAAAAAAACAAAACAGAAAAAAAAAAAAAAAAAAAACACCACAAAAATCTCCCCTTTATGTGAATGTGATGCAAATTAAGTTTTATGCAAGAAAACATGTCATACATTGGTTGGTTTTTAGTTCATTCAAGGACATAGCAAGAAGATATTGGCTATCAAGGGTTCAGTAAGTAAGTTTGTCATGTGTGGGAACAGAGAAAACGGAAGTAGGAAACACGTGTAACCAACAGAATTAGACGACGTTTTGAGAAGAAAAGCTGATTAAAAGCTAATTAATGTCTCAATAATCAATCGCTTAAAAATGTATTAAAAAAACAAATATGACGTCACATGGCTCAAAGAGAGAGGGTGATAGTGAGGCGTAGGACGTGTAATTACATGGACTGACAAGATATAACTAATTCGTGATTTCGATCTCTTTCTCTCTCCCTCTTGGGGATTATTTATCCCCGAAAGAAAGATCAATTTTTGCACGTGAGAATGTCGGAATAATCCTGAAGATTAGCACTGAAATTTTAATGAGACGAAAGCTTTTGGAGAGAAAGAACGACAACAGTGTATATAATTAAACAATTTTACTTATGCAAGTAATAAAGAATGATATGCAACAAAAGATGATGCACTGAATGAGGAGATGTGCTTTCATGAGAACTTATTGGAGACAGATTGTACCGGTGTCTCTTTTTTTTGTCACGGAAGAAATGGCCGTTGCCTGCCAACTGCCCTTGTGGGCTTCTGTCGCAAATGCAGTCAGACTGATGTCAACGAAAAGTTGAGAATTTTAAAAATGAAATAATGGCTGTTTTTGAACTGCCATCTAAGGGCTTCATCGAGATATAGTCAACCCTTGTCTAAGATGGTGGGAAATGTGGAGAAGGCTGTCAGCAACTTCTGTCAAGAGCTTCCGTTACTACACAGTCAACCGATAATCTAGTGGCAAGAAGAAATGGTTGAAAAGACATGCAACTCAGTGTGATTGGATGTATATAAACTGGCTCATGTGACCTCTAAGGGAGCAGAGATTGGGTTACCAATTGGCCAATTCACGGAACCCTTAAAGGAATAAGGGAGACAATCACTGACCAATCAATGAGTGTGTTAAAAATTCCAACACTCTCTCTGTATGTAGAACCATGTGCTGCCAATCGCGGACCCCAATGCTTGTGTGCTGTGGTTTTGGGTTAGGGTTAGGGTTTCTTCTCCTTCATTTTCTGTTCTTGTTTGTTATCCTTCTGGCTGTGTCATCGTCTCCCACTGACGATCGCCGAGGGCACTGGTTTAAAAGTTGAGAAAAACAAAACAACACAGACTCACAAGAAAAAACACAAACTCAAATACATTGTGTATAAGCCAGTTGTACACTGGCTGTGTGTGACACCATCGCTGACTGTCGAGGCCCCCATTGTCATTTGGTTGATGTCAGCTCATCTTGGGTCCGCACCAAACTGCTCTGATCGTCTCCTCTCAGAGCCGTCAACTGCCATAAACTAATGCACACTGTAAACTCACTCAACTTCAGGATCGGAAATACTAAAACATCTCGTCTTTATCTTTGACTGATAAGCAGAAAATCACTCGCCCTCTTGGCCACTCCTAGCTGACTACCCATCCTATTTTCGATCACCTTTGTGTGCCTTGGTAAATCATTTCCTCTCATTGTTCCGGCTCTTGGCTGGGGTGGGAGCAGTCCATAGTATTACACAGACATCATGCTCCATGAGGCTGGAAATAAGCAAACAATGTAAAGGCTGTCTTGGACCACTTGACTAACGAGCTATACGCCCAGAGAAAGTGTTGCGGCCCTGTAAGGGATCCGAAAAGAAGACACAAACTCGGGATTAAATAAAACAAAGTATATTGAAGAAAGTATAAATACAGCATATAAAGAGAGTGGTTGAACGTCTGTCTGACTGCCAGTATTAGACTGGGGTAGTTCCAATTCCGAGACACACCGATATTTATAGTGACGCGGAAGAGTTCATGTAGTCTGTAAAGGTAGGTACCATAACAGTAACTTATGATATAATTAGGTTAATTACTTTCCAAACACTCATAATATTTGACATAATTTGGCAAATATAAGAAACATTTGGTATAATAGAGTGTTTCCTAATGGGCAAGCAGACCGGGGTTCAATCCTTGGTCTAGTTATACCAAAGTTTAAAAAAAATGATACTTGATATCTCATTGCTAAACACGGTGTTGTCGCTAATAAAAACGTTCAGGTCACCCTCGACTATCCATTTACTTTATTTTTTTTAATAGGAACATTTCTTTTTCTCGCGTCATTTTACTTTTAGCATTGAAATATATATTTTTCTACATCTTTATCTATATTTAATATATTACTACCAAGGCTACCCCGAACATTAATAAGAAAATGGTTTGATAAGGTTTGTTTTGTTTTACGGCATATCAACCATCTATGGGTTATTTCATGCCGCGTAAAGTTGTCAAATAGAATCCTATAGGTAGGATAATTATTTTATACTCTTAAAAACATTACTCTTAGAAAGAAATTTTACAGTGAAAGTGGGAACATTACTCCTAGAAAACATTACTTTTATTAGAAAAAATTACTTTTATTAGAAAACATTACTTTTATTAGAAAACATTACTTCTAGAAAACATTACTATTTTGTTCTCAACACGATTGACCACCAGTCATCGCTTTCTAGTATCTGTTTGAGAGGAAAATAAAAATAAAAAATTAGATTTTCATATTTAGAAGATTCAGATTAAATCATACGTTTGTGGATGAAGTGTTAGATACTAGGGCATGACGTGACCGATTGATTAGATCGGGCCTATCCGATCTCCCATTTAGCCGAAGTGGAATGTTGCAAGTCAGATGACCATTTATGCAACCGGGCCGCGGACTTCTCAGCCACCAGGATCCCATCCTAAGGCATCACAGGTCGCCACCCACGACCTACAGGTGGCCCCATTTTTAGGGAGGCGGGTACTCCTCTGCATGGGGTTGCGTCAGCGAATTCATGGCCCCACCGACAGGGCGGGAAAAGGAAATGGAGGAGTTCCAGAAAGATGAAACCTGTTGTGGCCTTGAAGGGCCGGTAATAATCAAGACAAACACAGTGGTATAATTAACAAAAATAGCGAGTGAATGTCTGGCATCCGGTAGGATGATCCACTCCCAGCAAAAACAAAAAGATAAGAAAATTGAGAAAAAAAGGAGAAACTAAATGAAATGGCTAATTTGCATATTCATTTATTTTTAATAATTAATTGCTTTCTGTTATTGATTTCCAAATTTGAACTTTTACTTTTATAAATATGAGACAAAATTCCATTGAAAGAGTTTACGAGAAAGCGATTCACAAAAATAGGATGACAATAATTCTTGCATTATTTGTCTTATTCGAACTACTATTAGCCTGGTTGTTATATTCACGTTTCGGCCGATGTAACCTCCGACTTTCTTCAGGTGCATCTTTCGAACTTGGAGATCTTTATCTCGAAATTCTGTACAGATTCTTGAGTCCGACATAAGTTCGAAAAGATGCACAAAAGAGGTTACATCTACCAAAACGTTTGTGAAAATAACAATCAAGATGAAAATAGTCGTCCGTATGATATAAATTACTGATCCTCAACTAGATTTTTTTTTCAAACTTTCTCTTTTGATAGAATTAGGCAAATTTAGCAAGGAAAATTTATTTAGATGCCCACAGAAATTGTGTGTCTGATTCTGTGGCCATAACCTCCATCAATAACTGTCACGATGCTTAGTCGTAACTGTATTCATTGTGTCTGGGTAAGTCCATTTATTGCCGAAATAGGTAGATCAACTTACACCACGACAAAACTTTTTTTTTCCTTGGCCTTTCCCTGCTACCTCAATTCTTCTACATCTACTAACCCAAGAACTCTCATCCTTTTTTTCAATGTGACCAGAAAAACAAAGTCTCCTGGTTTGCATACAATTGTTCTAATAAACAAATGCTGGATTTCAAACATTAAACATGTTCAAGAAGAAGAAGAAAAAAAAAAAGAAGAAAAAGAAACAGAAAAAAGAAAAAGAAAAAGAAAAAGAAAAAGAAGAAGAAGAAAAAGAAAAAGACGACGCCGCCGACGACATAGTCTTGAACATGTTTAATGTTTGAAATCCAGCATTTGTTTATTAGAACATCATGATCATCAGGGTTTGGTCTTTAAGTTGCTGCGAGTGTCCTAAACGTTGGGGTGGGCAACACCAGGCAACGTCTCAACGCTACTCTCAATGCGGTCCGATCCAAAGGATTAATCTCAGTCATGCTACATGCAGTCAAATCATTTCTTATTCACTTAACCCTAACCCTTAGTCTTCGGCGCCTCCTGGTACCTGCAGTATCCAGGCATATTATGGAGTTAACGCACATGGCCAAACCACCCGAGACACTGAGTGCGCAAGATTAATACCAGGTTGAAGGGATATTTTCTTCCAGTTTCCTGTCACATATCCATCTGATCATGGCATGGTCATTACACCGAAGCCATTGCAGATGAGAAGCATTTGGGGCCCATGTCTCACCGTCATGCAAGATGGCAGAGCAAACACAGGCTGACACACGACGAGTTAATTAATAATTAAAAATAATTAATAACAGTAAGATGCAGTTATAGAAAATGGAGAGGGTAATGGGGCCTAAAACTTTGAGAAACTCTTAGCAAGATTGAAAAAAAATTATTTTCATTTTGTTAATTTTTTCCTTCAAATTAGGAAAACTTGAACAAAGATACAAAAAAAATGTGTTTTAAAGAATTTCATCTTTTTTAAATAGAAAATATCAGACTTCAAAGTTATTTGAGCAGATTGTAATTTGGTTACGGCATTCATTTTGCTAATTGAGATAGAATTTCAATTTTTGACAATTATTTTCTTTGCACTTCCTGTTGCTAACCTCGTTTGAGTGGCAAACCTCATTGTTCAAATAATGAAAGACAAACAATTTCCACATAAACTGCTTGTCTCAAACCAATTTAGCATACACCCAAATTTTAATTAACAGCACATAAGCCAACCCCGTGGATTAACTTTAGTGTTTTCCGTTTTGAAATGTCGTACTGATTTCTGAGTTCGACGAGATGCACCGGAAGAAGGTAAGAGTTGTATAGCGAGAGAGGGCCGGAGAGGGAGTCCCTTAGAGGGGCGCAGAGAGTAGGAGATAGCCTTAGAGAGGTGGGGCTAAGAGCGGAAATTAAAACGCTGTCACTTCGTTAAACAGTCCCTTGGCCTTTTGTTGCTGAAATTCAAACGAGTGCGATGCAAATTGCGCGCTCCCTGCAGACAGGCTGAAAATGACCTAATGAACTGTCTCTTCCCCCACACACACGCGTAGGTCCTGTCGAAGTATATATGTTTCCGAAATAAAGAGATTTTGAAGCCAAATCCAGAATCCAGTTCTTTCTTGTGCCACGTGTCTTAATTAACAGCTCAACACGACCCAACGGTACAGCCAACCCGACAAACGGCTTAATAATCAACACAGCACGGCAAAATCAACCATCACAGCCGTCCTGAGTATTGACGGGAACAGATAGAATAGGTATGTAACAGGAGGTCACGTCGGCCAAAACGTTGTAAGAATAACATCCGAGATAAGAACACTAGTTTGAATGATCCAAATAATAGATCAGAATGAATTCTTTGAAATCGAAATCTGTTGTTAAAGACAAAATCAATTCACAAATATCTCAAAAAACATTTCTGCAAAATTCTTGAATTAGTGCCGTGAACACTTCCTTATAGATGGTGTCTGGATATCTGTAAGAAAACAATACTAACTTCTCAGGTATCGATCCAATAGGGGTCAGACAAGAGGCCGCAACACTTGACCTTGCTTGTAAGACATGTGATTGCCAGCAAGACACCACAGTGTCAGTATCCAAAGCCCTGACACCTCTTTTGCGATGCATATCAAAGAATTTCTAAATACAACAAAAACATAGAAAAAAAAAAGAAGCTAATCCCTATTGTACTATTAAACCTGATCTTTCTTTGAACAAACACGCATCCCCCTGTAACTTGTAAATGCTAGCAGGCGGTGGCTGAGGGTCAATCGTACCAAGAAAACAAAAGGCTTGATCACTGCTTCATGTTACTAAATATTAGCTTTTGAGTACTAATTTTGAAAATAGTGACTCAAAACTATACTAGTTGTGTATCCTCGTCTCAGTCGAGGCGATTGGAATTCCTCCTTCGTATGTTGTATGTGGACTTTGCGGTGGGTGTCGGAGCACATGAACCAGTGAATAATTCTACTTTTTTTATGAAAGAAAAAATTATCAAAATTATAAAAGATATATTCAGTTTGAAATGTTTTATCAACTATATATATATATATAAATGAATAAATGCGAAAGTTCTTTTCATTAATCACTCCTTTATTACAATCAAAACGGGTTACTGTTATTTAAATCAATAATACAACATAATTTATTTACTCCTCTCCAGGAGTTAGGCACAAGGCCAGTTTTATCCTACTCCCACAAGTAAGATGTGACCCAAGGTCGGGTCGGAAAGTGGGGGTTTTATTTACTCCTCCCCAGGAGTTAGGCACAAGGCCAGTTTTATCTTACTCCCACAAGTAAGATGTGACCCAAGATCGGGTCGAGAAAGTGGGATTTGAAAAGCCAGCGCTCGAGAGGTGAGCACTCTGGCCATTTAAAAATTGCCTGGGCAGCCCCGTCGGCATTCCCCGGTAGGGGCGCCTCAGACAGTAAGCAATAAACTTACTCCTCCCCAAAGAGGGGAGGCAAAGCCTGGGAGGGTGGACCTCCTAGAACTGCACAGGACAGGCGTGCAGTATCCATCGGAACAGATACTACACTTTGATCTTAGCCAAAAGGCCTGGGGGTTTTATTTACTCCTCCCCAGGAGTTAGGCACAAGGCCAGTTTTATCTTACTCCCACAAGTAAGATGTGACCCAAGATCGGGTCGAGAAAGTGGGGTTTGAAAAGCCAGCGCTCGAGAGGTGAGCACTCTGGCCATTTAAAAATTGCCTGGGCAGCCCCGTCGGCATTCCCCGGTAGGGGCGCCTCAGACAGTAAGCAATGAACTTACTCCTCCCCAAAGAGGGGAGGCGAAGCCTGGGAGGGTGGACCTCCTAGAACTGCACAGGACAATCCCATAGACCGGCGTAAATCAAGCCCCGGAGGCCAAGACAATACCAGTCTATGGGGAACAGATACTACACTTTGATCTTAGCCAAAAGACCAAGTAAAGCATCCGAAATCCATCGGAACAGATACTACACTTTGATCTTAGCCAAAAAAAACACTAAGACAGAAATAAGGAATCCTAATTTGGATATCTATTTTGTGAATAGACTATAATAAATTAATGCTTGGTGCTATTGATTTGAAATGACATTGTTTTATTTCTCTCATATATATGCAATCGTTTCGTCGCTATTAACTAATTAGTAGTAATTAATTAAAGTTATTTAATTAAAAAAGAGAAATTCATTCATTTTCAAAGAAGGTCATTTAATGAAACTTATTTATTTTATAGAAAGAAATATATACCTTCCCTCTTTCTCTCTCACAACGCCAAATTTTCTTTTTATCGTTTTTAAAAGAGCCACACCCTCGCATCATCGCCCAAGCGAATTGAATTCTTTTTTCTATCCATTTATTTCTTATTCAAAAGATAAATAAATTTTATCGAAATTACCAAAATATTTATCTATTTACATGAATAAATGTTAATGTTTATCTATTTATATGAATAAATGCGAAAGTTTTTGTTCCGTGTTTACAAGACACTTATGAATGAAATTCTTTAAACTTGGGCATGAAGCCCTAATCGTTTTCGGTCATACAATGTTGACAACAAATCCTTGTTTGTAGGATCGATAGTCATACCTCTTGTCCAAAATACCCTGGACTTACTCTACGCTATAATCTCACCAAAATACCGCATTCACTCTATGACTTAATCCTTACTTACTTTGCAAAGCGATAGTGAGCTGGAACCATTTTTTTGTTTGCTATTGGTGATAAATTCTCTGCGTTATTTTTTGGATGGGGGAACGACTTTTTTAGGTGACTACATGTGGTTGTACGAACTTGCCAGTCGGACTTAGGGTTAGTGTTAAAAATATATTAGTTTACTGCCCTTACTGGTTAGAATTACCCTAAAAAGTAGAATCGTATTTTTTAAGGGGGTGGATAATTTAGCTGAGGGTGTTAATCCACAAATTTACCAAAATTTGTTGTAAAAATCATGGAATTCTGTGAGTAAAAAACATTCTTTTTAAACTTTACACCCTCTTACACTTAGCTTTTTAAATTACAAAAAAAAAAATTGATTCATATTTTTTTAAAAATCGTTATTATTTCATTTTAATTTTTTTTTTCTGTCTTTAATAATAAAAGCGAAAAACACAAAATAACTATTTAAAATTGCACAAGAATATATAATTCTTTTATTTGACTAATTGACGTTCCGCTTTTGGTGATTGTCAAAAATAATCAACAGAAAGAAAAGGGGCGCAAAAAACAAATAGTCAACAAATAACTATTACCAAAGGCAATAAAACTTACTTTGCTACCTACCTGCCTATTGTTTTTGAGTTTTGAAGTATTTTAAAGCGTTTTTGTATTTCAATTAAAAAGTTTAATCAAATATATTACGTTAGACTGAAAAACAAAGATGGCTGACAGTTGATCGCCGAAGTCTGATGATTTTTTTTGTACTTTTCTCCTTTCAATTAGGTAGAAAGTAAATTTTAAGGCGTTTGAGACAGTTATTTGTTGACTATTTGTTTGGTTTTTTTTTACCCCAAAAGAATAAAAACTCATTAAGCAAACTTCGGGAATGTCCGCTTATGCCATCTTGAAAATGTAACTGTAATGCGATCGGATTTGGACGAATTATTAAAATGCAATAAAAACGCTTTTAAATACTTTAAAACTCACAAAAAAATAGGTAGGTACATAGAAAAGTAACCGTATTGCCTTTGGTAACAGTTATTTGTTGATTATTTGTTTGTTTTTTTATCCTTTTTTTCTGTTGGTATTCTTGACAATCGTCCAAAATTTTTCTTTTATTCCTTTCACTATAGGGAATTCATGCTTATACAAAATCAAATCTCAACATCAAATAACATCATGACAATCATCTTTTTGTTGTTTATTTTCAAATTACAAAAGAAAATTGTTTCTTTGTTTTTCTGGAGATAAGGCTACAGCTAGATTAATAGCTGCCCGGACGCCAGGTAGTTTTTTGCTAGTGCGTATATATATATATATATATATATATATATATATTTCTTTTTTTCTTATCTTTTAGTTTTTGCTAGGGATGGAGCATCCTACTGGATGCCAGACATTCACTCGCTATTTCAGATACTCCAGCCGGAAGATCTTTTAAAGATTCTAACTGTCCCTTTATGTGCAAATGTTTGTATCTCTCTTGCACTTGATTCATCGAGTATATTCATCAGACAGTTTTTGAAATTCTTTTTCATTAATCCGGTTTCTCCTAAAATTACTGGAATGATGGAGATCTTCCTAAGATTCCAATTTCTTTTCATGGCGTACATAAGACCTCTGTATTTCGTAATCTTTTCCCTTTCAGCTCTGTTTAAGCCAGCGTCATTAGGGACACTGACTTCAACTAGGGTTGCTACTTTATCCCTTTTGTCCAATATTACGATGTCAGGTTTAATAGCTCCGTTTTCTAGATATGTATCTGTAGGGATTGCATAGTCACAGTGGATGGTGTATAACTTATTTCCAACTGTTTTTTTCTGGTATGTGTTCCCAGGACTTGCTGCTACACTGGATGTGTGTGGAAGTTGGGCCGATTTCTTGCACTAATGGTAAAGTCAAAACGCCCCATTTCAAGTTGATCTAACTTTACACAATAGACGCACCATATTTTTTAGATACTGTTTATGTATATGTGAGATCAGTCGCAAGGGTAACTAATTTGCATAACAAATAGTTCTGTTTCACGAAATTGTTTATTTTTCTTGAACAAATATTTAGCATTTGCGTCTAATGTCACTTTCTTGATTTTAAACAAGTTGCAATCTATTTATTAGCTGCAAGTGAAGGGGGGGGGGGAATTGATTTCTTCTTTCTTTTCTTTTCTTTACGGTCACATTTTAAAGATGAACAAATTTCTATCGAAATTACCAAAATCTTAATGTTTATCTATCAATATGAATAAATGAGAAAGATTTTGTTTCGTGTTTACAACAAAGTTATGAATAAATTGTTTATTATTTTAAATGTACCCATGACCGTTGGATCACACCGATTACCACTATTTATTCTGCTATATATTTAATTTCAAAACAATGACATCTCTGGAGAGTTTGAATTACCTACGGGGAAGTTTGAATTATCTACTAAACATCATCCTCCAGTGTCTTCGGTCTCTCTGTACAAGGGTTTTTAAGGATAATCTGACATAAGGATACTTCCCTTACAAGTAAACCCTGACTAAATATTCAAAATAACATAGTATTCGAAGCCCAAATAAGATCCTCTCGACACAACTATACACTGGCTCATATGAGGACTGGTGCACCTTTTCCAAGTAATGCTACCTCAAGTAACAGCACTTAGCTGGAAACTCCACCAGACTAGATGAATTCCTGTTCTGGAATCCGGTAAGACCAAGAGAGCACAAGAAAAATATACTATAACATAATCAATAGGTCAATTGGGGAGAGGAAAATTAATATTCTTAACTTCTTTACTAACTCAACGTTTGATAGGAGAAAATTAATGGAAATATTCGAATGTCTATGTATCTCATATAGAGATCAAGTGTTAGCCCCAGGTAGGGACCCTTTGATTTCTGAGAACTTCGACTGAAGTAAAATGAAAGAGAAAAATTAAGACATTCTTCTTGCATAACTAAAAATAATAAGTCTTTATTTCTATATTATCATCATCATCAATATTATCATTATTATTATTTTCATTATTATTGTTATTATTATTATTATTATTATTATCATTATTATTATCATTATTATGAATTCACGAGGAGTTCTCACACAGGTCATCATCAATGATTGCTCACTGATAATAACCGGGGATGTTCCCTGGAGTCTGAGTGACAACAGTCCCCAGATTTCCAGTACTCTCCATCTCTTTCCATAACCACTGCAAATAACTTTGCGTTATTGCAACAGCCGCTTACGATTTATTTATCACTGCCAACGACCATTGGTCTTCTCTAGGATTTGGGTGGCAATAAGCCTCTCCAAGGTCCCAGTTCTCTCTGCACTCTTCCAGTGGAGGTCTGGTTAGTGCTCTTCCTCCTCGGTTTTTCCATCCTCCTTGACCCTTCACGACTATTTTATGTAGTATCATCCGAGGCTTATTATTATTATCATTATCATTATTATCATTATTGTTATTATTATCATCATTATTATGATTATCATCATCATTATTATTATCATTATAATTATCATCATTATCATTATTATTATTATCATTATTGTTATTATTGTTATCATTATTATTATCATTATCATCATTATCCTTATTATTACTATTATTGTTATTATTATTGTCATTATTATTATTATTACCATCATTATTATCATCATTATTATTATCATTATTATTCGAATGATCCAAATTATCAATCCTCATCTAAAAAAATTCCGAAACACTAGAAGTTGAATTTTCTGAAAAGATATTTGAGTGAAATTTTCCAAGAACAGGTCAGTTAATGTTTTCGTGTGGATGAACTTATTCAGTAATAAAATGGTTTCGAGGCAATGAAACAAAGACGGCAAACAATCGAGCCTTTCATAAAAAAAAAATCCTCCCCAAAATAAACAGCTCAAATTAAAAGCTACCATCATGATATCACCAAGTCTGTATAAATAATGTTTATCAGTCAGCTTTCAGCAATTTGCATATGAAGAAATGGGGGAAAACGGGAGAGTTTTTATTTTATTTTAATTACACACAACAAGTCTTTTGAGTTAAAATACTGCCAAAGGGTGGAAAGAAAAACAAAATGCAAGATATATTAAAAAAATAAAAACCGAACAAGTTTTGAAAGATTTGCTGTGCGACAGACCATTTCATGTCCAAATACAAACGGATATTGCCTTATCTAACATCTGGCCAGTTGAATAAACATAGATTATTTTAATTTTTATGTAAATAAAATGTTTGCGGTGAAGGCAAAGTCCAAAGGGAATACACCAGACTTTAAAGAAACAAGTCACTGCAGGAGTTATTTCCCCTTCCAGTTGCAGTGAATGTATAATGTTCTCTTTGTGATTGCCTCGCGAAAAAGCAACCTAAAGTTTATTTTTGAGGCTCCATTTGAACATCCTAATCGGTATACTTAATTATATTTCATCCAGCATCCTAAGGCCTCTTCATGCCAAGTTTGGTGCAATTATGACCAATAGTTTTAGAGTCTATGAGCCCCTTGGACCCCACCTGGCTCTCTTCATATAGTCATCCAGACATAGACTGTTTCGCTGCATCACAGCTCCCCAGTGTAGCGAGATAAACAAGTACATCAAGCTAACGGTTTTGTTAACAATCGAACTTCTTACTAATTATGCTATCGGCACATGAAGTATATGAAATCTTAACATTTATATTAAACATTATCAGCAGCCGGAAATTCTCTATTCTTTTACGAAGAACTATTATTATCGTTAATGGCATTTCGTCCAAATTTAAAGATGTCTTTTCGGATGGATGTGCTTTTCTTCCAAGCACCACGATCCTAAAAGACAATTTTACATTTGAGCAGCATACGTAAATGCATAGAGATGGAAATTTTTTACACAAACAACACAACGCAGCATCTAAGGTACGCAACTGGTGAATGCACCAGCCTCAGCGCGATGCTAAGTGATGCTGCATTTTTGAGTTTAGGTGCGAATCACTTGTCTTCACGTTGCTACCAGAAATACTATCTCAAAAGATGGCATTGATCAGTTTTGTGATTTTCTTTTTTTATTGCTTCTGGCACACAAGAGACGCATAAACTTGAAGTTCAGATATTCACACACTGTGAGCTCAATAACATTGAAAGTAGAGTGTATTTGACTCTTATATAGGTAGAGGATTGCGTCAGGAGTGAGATACTTTTGGGAGCGGTAGAATGATCCGACCATTTTTCCAGTGTCTTTAGCAACAGATTTGACGCAAGTCTTCCATTTCAAGCCTGAAGTGAAGTTCAGTCCTAGAAGTTTATCAAAGCACGGGTCTTCCTCAAGGAGAGAGCCATTCATTTTAATTGAGCAAAGTGAGGATCCGAGCATTGGAGGTGAAAGAAGATGAGCTTGGTTTTAAACGTATTAAAAGTAACCAGCCACCTTTCCCCATTGTACCACGTGCTCCAGGTCGGAAGAAGAGAGAGAATCAGAAAGATCTTGATCATTAATGCTCTTTGAAGTGTTGCCATAGATGGTTGTGTCATCAGCATAAATGTTGACAAATGATCTTAAAATTTGATTTGGGAGATCATTGATGAAACCAGGAAGAGAGTTAGGCCCAGAATAGACCCTTGGGGCATCCGGCTTTGATACCATGGGCTTCAAACTTCTGCCCATCAATGACTACTTTTATGAACCTATCAGAGAGAAAGGATTTGATGGTTGAGAGGACATTTCCAGATATTCCATAGACTTTTATGCCGAACCCTATCAAAGGCTTTTGATATGTCAAGAGCTATTGTTCCACAAACGAAGCCCTCATCTATAGATTCACTGATCCTGTGTGATATTACAGTCAGCACATCAGCTGCTTATCTTGTAGGACGAAATCCATATGGGTTGTCACTAAGTAAGCTGTTTTTGCTAAGGTGATTAACTACTTCTTGATTTATCACAGATTCAAGAAAGTAAGAGATGGATCTATGGTAAGTCATGCGTTGGATCGAGAAGGGCAATGACATCACTGAACAGCTCCAATTACAAACGAAACCAACACTAGGATTAAAAAGATGAAGAGTGATAGCTGAACGTATCTGTGTTCAGCAATGCTCACAGCATCCTATCAATTACGTCTATCTTGAAAAGAGATTCTTTGTATGTACACCACTGCCATGTTAGACTGAGATACTTTTAAAACACTTTCAAAAGACAACATGAAAAAGAAATTAAAAAGTTGACACATTTATTCAAATAGTTGTTACCAGGGATTTGAGTTCGCCACCTTTTTAGCAGAATTCTGTTTTTTTTTTTTTTAATCACAGATTCAAGCAACTTACTCATGTCGCACAGGAGACTGATTGGTCTGTACTGAGATGCAGAAAACCGATCTCTAGTATTTTTAAATTCTGGTCAGACTGACAGAGTTTTCCAAGGTGACGGAAAGCTTTTAATGAATCACAACTTAACTAGGCCAAAAGCCACTCGAGGGTAATAAGGGTTAATGAGATTGTCAGTTGGGTGATGAACAACATTATGAGAGGATTGAAAACGATAAACGAGGATGACAAAATTTGATTACTTAAGAGGACGTATTTATTGATATTGGACATAAAAATGGCCTCGTTGTAGTCTGTCGGTAAGCAGTCCCGCAATAACATGTTTCACAGCTATGAAGTTCTTGGATTACTTAAGAGGACAGCTCTACAGGTATTTGCTTAAATCGTACTTAAAGACGACCATGTCATAGTCTTCAGGGAAGCAACCCTGTGTTAACGTGTTCTGCAAATAAGAAGTTCTTGGTAAGAAACCGTGTTCATGGTAACTCCGTTTGGTTTTAGGTAGATAGAGGAAGAAGGGAAAGTTCTTTGCAATGGTGGTAGAGAGATGCGTTCTTGCTGTGAATGTTTTACAGGTGGGTGGGAGGGGCAGAGATTTCAAATCAAATTAGTGCATAAATGATCACACGATGGATCCAATGGGGTTTCATCTCAGCATAGTTGATTCCAAAGGTTGCAATGGTATCCATTAAGCCAACAACATACTTCAATAAACTATTTTATAGATTGCTTAAAAAAACACAGACATTTGACTCATTTAACGCAAACCCCCATTAACCATTATCTGACAGCCGTTCCCAACGTGAGAACAGCATGATAATAATTATTATCCATTTTTTTTATGGAAATCGCTCCAGACAAGGCATGAAGCCACTTGATGTAAGGCGCAAAAAATACTACTTTAAGGTTAAAATATAGGCCATGCATCTGTTCCGGACCCTGTTTGTTATTCGTGGGAACAAAGAAATCTTACAATCAGTTTCCACACTTTAAAATAATACAGGTCGATAGAAAATTAAATTTTAATGCGTTTGGTAAAAGTTGTTTGTTGTATATATATATATTTTTTTTCGATTTCTCTACTGTTAACTATGCTGCATGATTGCCAAGAAAAGCGTTAATCTTAAGGTCTAAGTCTCCATTAGAAGGTCCTAAAAGGAGTAAAATTGCACAGATTTTAAGAATCATTA
Source organism: Sepiola atlantica (assembly GCA_963556195.1). Taxonomy (NCBI): domain Eukaryota; kingdom Metazoa; phylum Mollusca; class Cephalopoda; order Sepiida; family Sepiolidae; genus Sepiola; species Sepiola atlantica. The sequence goes on from OY744517.1 coordinate 43,481,164, forward strand.
AATTTTTATTTAAACATTTTTTTTTTATGATTCACCACGTATCAAGGCCAAGATCCATTCGAGGATAATGGTTATTGAAATGATTGTCAGCCGAAAGATGAGGGAAACTATGGGAGTACGAACATTGATCAATGCTATGAACTTAAAATTTTTTTTTTTTTTTACCATAGTTCACCCCAAACAAGGCAGGCCGCCACTCTAGACGTAAGGGACTACTGATTACTTATGGGGCCGTTTTTAATAAGTATTTGTTTACATTGAACTTGAAGACAACCAAGTTGTAATCAGCAGGGAAGCCGTCTTGAGACAATGTTTCAAACGGGCGGGAAGTCCTTGAAAAATAGCTCTGTGTATGAATATTCCGCCTGACACTAGGCACATGGAAGGAGAAAGGAAAGTCTTTTTTCAATGTGTTAGCAAAACAAGTTATGTTGTCTTACAAGGCGGAATCAAAGATCAGAGCTTAGTTGGGAACCTTCCATGGTAATAACAATAGAGCAGAGAGAGACTAGCACCGTCTCGTCTTTAAGAAACGGGTTGCAGGGAAAGAGAAAAGTTCATTCCCGGCAGATTTTGTACTCTGTCAAGGCATTAAAAGTGAAAGAAAATTGGTGCATGGAGTATAAGAGGTTGACCTTTACACAAAATCCCGTTAACCAATTAAAACAGCTGACCTTATTAATAGCAGATCAATGCTTTCTCCATCGAACTATCACAATCATTTCAGCCCCCACCCCTTCATACCTCTGTTTATATTTCGTTTTTTTTTTATTTAGTATTCTTTTTTCGGCACATGTTCGTCTTTTCCCACAGTCCGTTTTTCACAACTTTTTACTGACCAGTTTTTTTCTTTTTTTCGGTGTACACTTACCTATCAGGCTGCTAGAGAATTCCGGGGTTTTTGGAAAATGTTTTCAAATATTTTACATTTTAGGAACGGGGATCAGTTTCCAATATTAATTCAATGTAGACTGATCCCCCTCTTTTTGACCATCTCAACTTTAAAAAAAATCTTTTTCGGTGTACCTATCATGTCAGTAGAGAATTCCGGGGTTTTTGGAAATAAATTTAAAAAAATTTAGATTTTAAGACAGGGGATCAGTTTTCAATGTAAATTCAACGTAGACTGATCCCCCTCTTTTTGACCATCTCAAATTTTAAAAATTATTCTTCTGCTTACAATTACCTATCATGTCGTGAGAGAATTCCGGGGTTTTTGGAAAGAAATTTTAAAAAATTGAGATTTTAAGACGTAAAAAAAAAAAACTAGTCAGTAAAAAGTTGTGAAAAAAGGACTGTGGGAAAAGCCGAACATGTGTCCTTTTTTCTTTCCAAAGAAGCCATTTATTATTTCGTGCTTAGTTATTATGTAACATCTCGTTGAATGATGCCACTATTATAATAAAGAGTTGGTCAACTTGTGACTCAATCATTCTCTTATTTAAGGAGTTGACAGCTGAAATACAACCATCTGTGTATCATCTGGGGTGCCGCCGCCGCCGCTCACAGCACTCATTCTTGCCTTGATAAAGTACAAAATCGACTTGACAATCTAGTAGATCTCTTCTGCACTCTACAGCTCCTTTCTCACAGATGAGACGTTGCTAGTCTTTCTCTACTCATAAAATTGCTATATGGAGTACAAACGGTTGGCCTTTACTATTCTATTACTTCTATATCTGAAGCTGAAACTATACTATTACTTTTCTTACTAATAGAGATTTGGCCTGTTTGTCTGAAGCCGAACTATTATGAACCCCACTCGTCCCGATCGTGGTCAACCGCAAAGGAATGATATCCTGGTCGCGGTGCCAGATTGTGAACCCCACTTGTACCGATCGTCGTAGTGGCAATAAAAAAAATATATAGGTGCAAATTCCTCTAGGCCGGGATAGCGACGATGATGATGATGATGATGACGTCGCCGATCTTGTCGTCTCATCCAGCTACAAACGCACTTCCATGTTGAAACTGTTTATATTAGCGAGTGACCATTGGGTGAACAGCAACCGGTTGGCTCTGTGGGGGGGCGAAAGATCATTCAAAGCAGAACAAAAGGAAAAGAACAATGTTCAACAACTCGGTCGGGTTTTTTGTATAGACGAGTAATTATTAATAAAATAAAAGAATTGATTTTACATTGGATTCATGTCTACCGTACTCATAAATGTCTTTAGCAAAGGTTGTGTTTTCTCTAAGTTATTTCATTAGTCTCTGCGTGCGCGAATTCTTTACACAAGTAGTTCTTTAAGTCACAAATCAACAGGCGAAGGCAGTGGCGAGAATTTCGTCCGGTTTGTTTTCCTTGACGCACGCCACTTTGACGAACGTCCGGGCGTTCCTTCCAATTCTCTCTGCCGTAAATTCAACTCCAACTGCCTTCTACTGGTCGTGCGTGAAAAAAACACATCCCTTCTCCGCCATCCTACTTCCTGCGTGTCTTCCTCTCTCAAGGAAGGTGGGGACGGGCGCCTCACTCTTTCTTTTCCCAAAATGAAAAAATGGAATTTTCTTTCTAGCCCATCGTTATCGCCAAAAACAAATGTTTTCTCATTCTGTCACACAGCTGGGGGTGTTCCGTGCCCAGCTTCGGTCACAGAGTCGTGGTTCTAACATGCGCCATTCACCCCAAACAATAATATCGCTTTATTGATATTTCAGAATTAAATTTGTGATTATGGAATTCAATAATCTCTACCTCCCATCTGGCAACTGTTTCCTTGCCTTCGGATGTAATGGATTCTGACTATCTTACACGATTCCGCGAGACTAGCTGGCGTCTCGTTCTGTCGATTGAATAAGTTTGTTTCTACGTCAAATATATACTAGTTATATATCTCCACTTCGTCTTGATGCAGGGCCTTCAGTCGGCATAGCATCACCACCAAGATGCATACTAGCGCGTCACCAGTGTACTCGATCCCCATGGGCCCCTGGATACTTCTTCTCTTACTAATGGAGATTTGGTCTGTTTTTCTGAAGCCGAAACAATACTATTACAATCTTTCAATGCTCTATTCAGAAGTGTGTAGTATAGTATCTGTTTTGTTGTAGATAACAGGAAAGAAGCTATTTGAATAGAGAGTTTTTCAGTATCTTGTGACCTCTACAGTGAAGAGGTGGGATTTTGCTGCTAATCGAGTTGGTCGGTGTATTGACGTTGAGAGAGCACAAGTGCAGTAAGTTCATCGGTGCACATTCTGTCGAAGTACTTGTAAACCAAGCACAAGGATGCAATACTGCAGCGATGGAACAGGGGGCTGGAACTTGGTAGACAGTGCGGGACCTTCTAGGTTAGAGACTCTTTTTTCACCCTTTCCAATAGGGAGAGACTAATAGTGGCTTTGTAGAGGTATAAGATACTGGCAGGGGTACAGGAGGTCGGTCCCTACACAAAATCCCATTAGTCAATTGAACAGCAGACCTTATTAGTAGCAGATCAATGCTTTTACCAGTAAACCATTACAATCATTTAGATTCGATCTGCTGTTGTATGGATTATTGAACTGAATACTTCTTGAAATTACTTGACAGATTGTTCACTCTTCACCGGAATTCTCAATGCTCTAAATTTGGTTCAAAGATTTTTTGAATGAACAGACAGCATCGGATTAATCCGTACTGAAATCGTAGCGGAAAACTTCTTTTAATATTTCTGTTACAGTAACTCTTGCGATTTGATTACAATAGGAGTTTAAAAAATGACATTTCAGCATTTTAATAATTTGAAAAGAGAATCTCTTGAATAAGAAAAACGAACTAAGCGTATATGTATTATAAAAAAAAATGACGCTAATGGATCTAAGTGAATTGTCGTATTGGAAAGGTACTTAGAAATTAAAAATCACCATAAAAATGTCAAGAACTACGTATTGGATAGAAATATATTTAAGACAGATGTCTATTACTACTGGAGATTTGTTATATGTCTACTTGAAGCTAAAACTATACTATTACTTCTATATCTGAAGCTGAAACTAC
>OY744517.1:43497644-43625144 GCA_963556195.1 Sepiola atlantica
TGTCTATATACATATATGTATGTATATATCTTTTTTATCATAGTTCACTCCAAACAAGGCAGGCCGCCACTGTAGACGTAAGGGGTTACTGTGAATTGGGGTGTAAGTTTTGGGGGTCATCCTAAGTTGGGAGCTGTACAGCGAGATGTCTGTTGACATTAGTTTTAAATTTCTGCATGTCAGTACGGTCGGGGTAACAGGAAGCAGGGAGCAGGGAGAGAGTTCCAGAGGCTGGCAGCATGAGGAAAGAAGCTATTGGAGTAGAAAGGTTCTCTGGCATCTGGGGACCTCCACAGTGAATGGATGGGATTTAGCTAGTTGTCGGGTTCGTCTAGTGTATTTACGTCGAGGGGGCACTAGAGCAGCAAGTTCATCGGAGCACAATCCATTGAAGTACTTGTAAAACAGACACAAGGATGCAACATTGCAGCGATGGGACAGGGGCTGGAGCTTGGTGGATATTGAGGAACTTATTAAGTTGGCGATTCTTTTTTGATTTTTTCTAAGAGGGAGAGACTAGTGGATGATGCACCAGCCCAGATATGACAACAATACACCATGCATGGGCGGATGGTGGCTTTGTAGAGATATAGGATAATGTCAGGTGTGAGAAGTTTACTAGAATGGTAGAGGGAGCCCACCTTCTTTGGCAATGTCTTCAATGTATTTGTTCCAATTCATGTTACCTATGAATGTTAGACCTAGGAGTTTGAATGTTGGACTCTCAGGTAGGGTGTTATTTGCCATGGCAATCGGTGGTTGAAGAGGCTTCTTGTAGTTAAGTTATATTTCTATATACATATGTGTACATATCTATACATTTATATATGTCTATACATGGACGGCGGCACCGGGGGGGGGGGGGGGCTTAAGCCCCCCTAACTTTTTGACTGCCCCCACCCCACCCCCCACACACACTTTACGGTCATCAATAATTAAGTTGATATGCATGCGTTTAACCGGACCACCCCCACTTTTTAGGAGAAGCCCCTCGCCCCACACACTTTCATAACTGTCCTTCCGGGCCTGCTATATATGTATACCTGTCTATATACATACATATATATATGTGACTATATTACTATATGTATATATATATATGTGACATGTCTCTCTCTCTCTCTCTGTATATATATATACCTGTCTCTATACATACATATATATATATATATATATATATATATATATATATATATATATATATATATGTCTATATTACTATATGTCTAGTCTCTCTCTCTATATATATATATATATATAAAAAAAAGGTATGTTAAAGCCTAAATATGATGTAATCTTTACAATGTCTGCCTAAATGCACGCAACATATATATATATATATATATATATATATATATATATATATATATATATATATATATATATATATATTAGGTTTGTGAGTTTACTTGGCAATCTTTGTGGGTGAAACTTGGGTAGCAAACTTTTGCTATTTCTTTTTCATTTATATATTTTTATATTTGTATGTATAGAATACGCTTTTGCTATTTCTTTTTCATTCGTTTCTTGTTTGAGTGGATTGGCTAAGATTTGATTTCACTATATACTAGCAGCCCCATATCGGCGTTGCCCGGGAAAAAGTGCGTAACCCAACAGCGTTTTAACTCCACATAAATATTTTTTATTTTGTAGTTAAAATTTTGTGACAATTGTCTTGCTAATTACTTTTTTTAGATTTTAAAAATCTTACTTCTCCCTCCCCCCCCTTTCCGTATTGCCATGGTGAAAACATATTGGCCGGAGTAGCGCCCAGAGTAATATGCACTGAAAATATAGTAAATGTTACAAGTATTTAATTGTTAAATATTACTTTGAAAAATGCTTTTTAATTTGTCACATAAGATGTTTTTAATACAATAAATATTACTAATAATAATAAAAAAAAAACCCAATGAATCATGAACCAGAATTATCTCCCTTGCATCTGTGTTTCTGTGTCAGTGTGTTTATGCATTTTTCTTTCTTTGTTGTATTGGATTTAGATCCTAGATTTTATCAACAAACGGTGTGGACACAAACAGAAACCAAGTCAAATTCACTTTAACAACAAACGCTCAAACTGGGACCATAAAAATCAGCTCCCAGAGACAGTCTAATAAAATGGTGCAAAAAGCTAAAAAATGTTGATCACGTGATGTGCTCTGAACTACGTCCGCTAAACCACTGTGAAACAATATGAAAGCAGACTTTGCGATAAAATCTTTCTCTTCCTTATCTCTCCTTTTTCTTAGAGAATACAACTTCGGCTACCCCCCTCCCCCCCGCGCCGAGGGGGTGTTAGCGCGTCGGCTGACTACTAAACACATACCTATACATACACAAAGGCTTACACTCCTATCATTCTTTAACTCATACAACCACACATTGCTGACAAACATACAAATGCGAATGATCAACTTTCACGCATACACATTCATAGAACCACCAACAAAAGGTGACAAGCACATTCACACACTTCGACGTACTAACGCCAAGCCTCACACACGGTTACACTACGCACATACATACACATTCATAAACATTTATCGTTTCTCTAACTGAACACTTGAAATGAACACTTAATGCTCTGTAATTTGTAAATATTTTGTGTTACTTTTGAACTACGTTTTATTCTTCCTTTAATTCATCTTTCATTCAACTTTTATTCATAGTTTTATCCGTTTTAAAAATCACTTTACACAATCTAAATGTAAGCGTGCATATTCTCTAAGACACAATATCTTAACAAGCTAAGGTCCGTGTATTCTCTAAATAAGCTATGGTCCGTGTATTCTCTAAATAAGCTAAGGTCCGTGTATTCTCTAAATAAGCTAAGGTCCGTGTATTCTCTAAATAAGCTAAGGTCCGTGTATTCTCTAAATAAGCTAAGGTCCGTGTATTCTCTAAATACGCTAAGGTCCGTGTATTCTCTAAATAAGCTAAGGTCCGTGTATTCTCTAAATAAGCTAAGGTCCGCGCTCCCTACAGTCGTTTTTAATAACCGATGTTAGTGACAAAAATTATAAGATTAGTTTTGTTTTTTTCATGTCTAACAGAGGAAGTGATGAGTTCGAAATTTCCCATGGCATATAAACTGAAGCAAGCTGATTGGGTGGCGTGCAATATCTAAAACAATGCATCACTTTAATAAAAATGAAAAAGATTATAGTAATCAATTGTTTAGCAACGAATTTGAATGCGCTACCTTATAAAGGTAGAAGCCATGGACACTTAATTTATTCGAGTTGTATTTCGATGGATTTTTGTGCGTGTGTGAGAATTTGTGTAAAGTCTGTATTTTCTATTGTATTTGTAAAGCAGCTTTGATTGTGGTTTTTGTTTGTGCACGTGGCTAAGTGTGTGAGTTCAGGAAGTGTATGATAGTGGTTTTGTATTTTGTAAAAGTTTATGTGATAATCTTTGTCTGTGTACAGAAAAAATTATATGACTCCAATGTATATAGAAACAGAATTAAAATTAGATGGTTAATATTGCAGTTGATCTTAATATGACGAGTAAAAGAAAAAGAAAAGCAAAAAAGAAAAAGAAGAAGAGGAAGAAGAAAAAGAAGAGGAAGAAGAAGAAAAAGAAGAAGAAAGGGAAAAAAGAAAAAAGAAAAAGAAGAAAAAAAAGGAGAAGAGGAAGAAAAGGAAAAAAGAAAAAGAAAATAAAGAAAAAGGAAAAGAAAAATAAAGAAAAAGGAAAAGAAAAAGAAAAAGAAAATAAAGAAAAAGAAAAAGAAGCAGAAGAAGAAGAAAAAGAAGAAAAAGAAAAAGAAGCAGAAGAAGAAAAAGAAGAAGAAAGAAAGAAAAAAGAAAAAGAAAATAAAGAAAAAGAGAAAGAAAAAAGAAAAAGAAAATAAAGAAAAAAGAAAAGAAGAAAAAAAGAAAAAGAAGAAGAAGAAAAAGAAGAAGAAGAAGAAGAAGAAGAAGAAGAAGAAGAAAAAGAAGAAGAAAAAGATGAAGAAGAAGAATGAAAACAATAAAAATAAATAAAAAAGACAATGGTTAGAGAAAGCAGATATAATAAAAATTATAGCCAGGACAAGTGGTGAAAATATCAAAAAAAAGATTTACAGAAATATTTGTATGAGTTCAGAAACTAAAAAACAAATATTACAGTTTAGCTTAATATTAAGTTTATATAAGTTTAAAATGGAGGAAAAGAAGAAGAAAACTGAAAAGAAATATAAAGAAGAGAAAGACAATGGTTAGAGAAAGCAGATCAAAATAAATAAAAAATAAAGCCAGGGCAAGTGGCGAAAATACATCATGCCATTTAATAATAAAACATAACTATGTTCAGTGACTACTCACATGCACAAAAATTCCTTGTTTTTTTATATATATAAATATAAAGATTTGGAATGGAAAATATATCTGAAAAGAGCCACACGAGGCTTGGAACGCGTCATAAAATCACAAAATTATAAAATGATAAAATAACAAACAATTGTTGAAAACATTTTTTTACAAATGTTGGTCGCCTCACTTCTTTAAACATACATTTTTCTCTCGTTGGAACTGCACTGATGCTGCACTACCCCCTATAAAGCTCCCTTTCTTGGGTAGGGCTTATTTGTAAGGATATCGCCAACTGCCTCTAGCTTTAAGGCATAGATCATTGGGTAAAACTAATTCGAGCTCCCGGCACTTGACAATGTTTACATTGAGATATCACTTACATTTAGTCAGTGTCGTATGATAGCGCAATCTCAGCTTGAGACACTAACTGGTCTAGCCGCAAAACAGCGAAACAGACTGTATGTGTATGACTATATATATATATATATATATATATATATATATATATATAATCCAAGTAAAACATCCACAGGGTAGTAATCCAAAGAATTTCAACCGGGTTTATAAAAAGTGCTCAATATCAAGTAAAGCTTTCATATACGATTATTTTTATTAACACAGACATGTACAAAATCTGCGACACTGGCATGTCGATGTTATCGATCAACAGCTATTATAAACTGAGATCTCATCAGGAAGAGTTAGAATTCGATCTTAACCTTAGATCACATTTGGAAAGAATATATATATATATATATATATATATATATATATATATATATATATATATAAAGTATAAAGGTATACTCAAAAAAGAATAAAAGGGAAATACCAGCAGAGTGCTCAATTAAATTAAATTAAGAGCGTAATATTTTTTTATTTTTAAATACAGATTTTAATCAGACATGGACCAGTGGTTTCTGACAAGAAAAGGGTTTAAATCCCCGATTCCGTCTTCGTCAGCATAGTCTGAAATAGTAAATGGTGGAATTTCTTCGAAAAACATTTATAACCGTTATAAAACGCTATGCACAACGAATTTGAAATGAAGGGCCGGTGAGACGCTTAAATCAGAAAATAGCCGTTAAGTAAGAGATTCTATATTTAGATGTGAAGAAACAGAGAGAAAAAAAGAAAGAAAGAAAGGAGAGAAAGAAAGAAAGAAGGGAAAATAAAATAAAATAAAATAAAATTTATAATAATAAAAAAATTAATTAAGAGTAAATAAAATATTATTTATATATAGAATATGGTTAAAGGTACGTAACTCTAATTAAATTATCTAAAAAGGGGAGATAACTATTTATTATTATATAAAATATATATATGTATATATATTTTGCGATAGTTTCAATTAATAAATATCAAATTAAAGTAAAAATATAAATATAAATAAATATATAAATAAAAATTCATATATAAATAAAAAATCAATATATAATTAAAATATCAATATATAAATAAAAAATAAAAAAAATCAATATATAAAAAAATTAAAAAATCAATATATAAATAAAAATTCGATGTATAAATAAAATCAATGTATAAATAAAAAATAAAAAATCAATATGTAAATGAAAAATCAATATATAAATAAATAAATATATAAATAAAAAATCAATATATAAATAAAAAATCAATATATAAATCAAAAATCAAAAAATAAATATATATATACACATATATATATATATACACATATACACATATACAGGGTGTTTCAAAAGTCTTGGGAACATAACGATTTTTAATAACTCAAAAACTATTAGGAGTTGAAAAATGAAATTGGTACCGTTGGAAAGGTTAAAGTTTCAAGTTTTGTGGGGAATCTTCAAAGTTGCTCAATATGAGCACCATTCGTCACACGGCAGACATCTAGTCGATAGTCCATTTCCTGCCAAACGCGTTCCAGCATCTTGACGTCAATGGTTCCCACAACTGCCGTTACTCGAGCCTTTAGTTCGTCAATATCTCTTGGAAGGGGCGGCACATAGACTTGTTGCTTGACAAAGCCCCAAAGGAAAAAGTCACACGGGGTAAGATCTGGAGACCTAGGAGGCCAGGACATGAGAACGTCATCACCTCGCCCAGATCTCCCAATCCATCTACCAGGCAGCCTTGTGTTAAGAAACTGCCTTACTCTAAGACTCCAGTGTGGTGGTGCACCGTCTTGTTGAAAAATGAAGTCATCAGATTCTGCTTGTTCCAACTGAGCCATTAACCAGTCTTCCAGCATGTTGAGATAGGATTCACAAGTGATAGTTGCCTCTTCAAAGAAGAACGGTCCATAGACACCTTTCTTGGAAATTGCACAAAACACGTTCACTTTTGGTGAATCTCGCTCGTGCTCAAGAAGTTCATGAGGATTCTCAGTACCCCATATGCGAGTGTTATGCTTGTTAACTTTGCCATTCAGATGGAAGGTCGCCTCATCGCTAAAAACAAGCCGGTCATCAAAGCCGTTATCTTCCAACTTCTCTTGCATTGCAATGCAAAAGTCACGGCGAAGTGGCTTATCAGTGTCCTTCAACTTTTGGACCAACTTGAGCTTGTAAGGTACCATTTGCAGTCGTTTCCTTAAGACACGCCAGACAGTTGCTGGAGCAAGCTGAAGTTCCCTGCTGGCTCTTCTCACTGATTTACGGGGGCTCCGCTGAAAGGCTGTCTGAACTTGCTCAACTGCATCTTCTGAAGTTGAAGGGCGACCTGTTCGCTTACTTGGGCACAAACACCCATCTTTCACAAATTTAGCATGCCATCTGACAATGGATTTCCTTTCAGGGGCTTCTTTTTTAAATTTCCTGCGAAATGCACGCTGAACACATGTCCACGATTCAGTCTTTGCAAATTGGAGGACGCAAAATGCCTTGTCTTGTTTAGAGAACGCCATTACTGCACCTGGAAAGATAACACGAAAATCATTAGTATGACCAAAAACTTGATTAAGCAAGCTTTAAAATGGCACCAGTTTCATTTTTCTACCTGGAATAGTTCATGAGATATACGCATTTGTAATGTTCCCAAGACTTTTGAAACACCCTGTATATATATATATATACATATATACACATATGTATGCATGTATAAATAAAAAATCAATATATAAATAAAAAAATCAATATATAAATAAATAAATATTAATAAAAATTCGAAAAATAAAATTTTAAAGAGGAGGGAAAAAATGGAGAAAAGAAAAAGAATTGTGATCAGGTTCGTAGAACGAGAAGTCTGCAGTAGAAGTATATAAGTGTCTGAAAAATGTATGTAGGGCTCTGGGTAGGCTTAAGTCACTCAATCCATCCAATAAATGAGTGCTTGTTTACGATGTATACAGCCCTTAAAAACCTCATCACGCACATTTAAACATCTGGTGTTTGGGTTCATGATGGCCTTAAAAATATGGAACTTCTCAGCATTACACAAATGGCAAACATTAGATATAGGTGAATAAATGGGTTTTCTCTCTATGATTTTCCAATTTATAGAAGAGGGAGTTCCTTCTTCTTTTAGTTCCCAAATTCGTTTAGCCAAAGATGTGTTTGCGCGATCTTTGTTTCTAAAGGAATATAGGTGTGAATAATACCTTTGTTTAAAGGAACCTTGTGTCATGCCGTAGTATACATCTGTACTGTTATCAGTTTGACTCATAACCACAGCTTTGTATACAACTGAGTCAACTTTACAATTTCCCTCGAGGGGGCAAGAATTTTTATTTTGGCATGAGCATCCGGTGTCGACTGCCGTGCTTTGTTCTCTGGTGATGTAACTCCTTTTTTCTCTCTGTTTCTTCACTTCTAAATATAGAATCTCTTACTTAACGGCTATTTTTCTGATTTAAGCGTCTCACCGGCCCTTCATTTCAAATTCTTTGTGCATAGCGTTTTATAACGGTTATAAATGTTTTTTGAAGAAATTCCACCATTTACTATTTCAGACTATGCTGACGAAGACGGAATCGGGGATTTAAACCCTTTTCTTGTCAGAAACCACTGGTCCACGTCTGATTAAAATCTGTATTTAAAAAAAAAAAAAATATATATATATATATATATGATTTGTAACAGTTTTCTTAATATATTTATGAATTGTTTTGTTTTGTGGGAATGAAAAAGCAACTTTAATTGCGTGTTTGTTTGTTTGTTTGTCTGTGCGCGTGGCTAAGTGTGTGAGTTCAGGAAGTGTATAATATTCTCTTATATCTAGATTATCAATTTTTAGACATGTCGAAAGATTTCCCACAAACTATTTGTTTCCCGCAACAAGGACAAAGTTAGACACAAGGTCAATTTTCAATGTGGATAAAAACAAACTCCTAAAAAGGGGAGTAGTAGATTGGGACAATAAAAATTACTTCAATCTAGAAGGATTTCTCCTCTGACCAAAGACAAAACTGAAGGCCTGATCGGTTTTCTCAGTCAGTCGCATTTAAGGTGTTCATAGGTAAATTGAACGAAGGTATAAGAATCTAGTGTTTTGGGGTTTTTTTTTGGAATACAACAGTTTTGGCAGAAATTCTACAAAAACTGGAAAAGCTTCTCCGGAAACTGTTATCATCTCCGATTTTTTGTAGAGAGAGGATGGCGAACAGCTAAAAACAACTTGTTCTACTGATAAGTAGAAAAACACATGTGGGTGGGAGGAAGGAGACAGGAAGTCATTCTTTGATGAAACAAATATCCCTTCTACTCTCATTATGAATCGTTTGAAGCCTTCACTATTGGGACCCCCCCCCTCCCCCAGTCAAATAAGGGACGAAATTTCGGGTTCGCTGTATAGGCAAAAAAGGCTTACAAACGTGACTTGACAAGAGAACAAACAACGGCAAAGTTAATAGAGATTTTATAAAACTAAAAGGAAGAAATTAATTGGAGTTTCGTCTGTTAACTTCTCTCTTGGTCCGTGTGGTCGTAGTGGAAAGAAGTATGTTCAAAGGATTTTTGAATATGGGGCTTCGGGATCGCCCACGTGCGTATAATACACACATAAATACATGCCGGTTGGTGAAGGAGAGTGCTGAAGAGACACAGCAGTTTGCACCTTATTCGGTCTAGCACACAAGGAGGAAAAAGAAAGATACGTTCAAGAACCCGCTCATGTGGTGTTCAGCAGAGGTTCTAAAAGGTGGCCTGTGATTGGTTGTTTTTGATCCAATAACAGGGTACATCACAAACGACCGCGTTATAATTTCCAATATCACAGCAAAGTAAACGTTTTCAAAGAGAATTGTCATAGAGGGGAAAAGGAAGGTAAGACAAGATGGAGAGAGGAAGAGGAAGAGAGAAATAAAGATAAATTGAGAGAGAGAGAGAGAGAGAGAGAAAAGAAAAAGAAATAAAACCCAGCCAAAAAGCGATGAAAAATAAAGAGGTATAGCCATACCTCTTTATTTCTAGCACTTTATGAGAAATCAGCTTTTTCTTATTAAAATAAAAAGCAGAGAACTTATATCCATGAGAGGATTAAGCAATTGAAGCGGATATCTGCTTTTTCTGGATTTAAAAACAACAGAATTCTGCTAAAAGGTGACAAACTCAAATTCCTGGTAAATCGATCTGGGATGTTGCCAAACTTATCAAGGACCTCGATGCCAGCAAAGCAACTGATCCTGACAGCATTCCAATCATAGTGCTTAAAAATCTGCCACTGGAACTAGCTCCTATTCTTACAAAGTTGTTTAATCTTTGCTTAAAGGAGAAAAGCTTTGCATCACCTTGGAAAACTATCAGTTTGACCAGAATTTAGAAATACTAGAGATCGGTTTTCTGCATCTCAGTACAGACCAATCAGTCTCCTGTGCGATATGAGTAAGTTGCTTGACTCTGTGATAAAAAAAAAAAAAAAAAAATTCTGCTAAAAAGGTGGCGAACTCAAATCCCTGGTAACAACTATTTGAATAAATGTGTCAACTTTTTAATTTCTTTTTCATGTTGTCTTTTGGGGGTGTTTTAAAAGTATCTCAGTCTAACATGGCAGTGGTGTACATACAAAGAATCTCTTTTCAAGATAGACGTAATTGATAGGATGCTGTGAGCATTGCTGAACACAGATACGTTCAGCTATCACTCTTCATCTTTTTAATCCTAGTGTTGGTTTCGTTTGTAATTGGAGCTGTTCAGTGAGGTCATGTCGATAATGAATGCTACCTTTTTAGAAAACTTTAAAAATAGCATTTTAAAACAAGAAAGTAACATGATTCGATTTATACTGAAACTGAACTTTATTCAATATTAATAATAATAAAAAAAGAAGAATTATTTAAAAAATAATAGTCCAGTTGTGTGTTGTTTTTGCATTAAACATGTTATTTCATGGATTTTAAAGACTAAAATTCGTTAATTATTTCGATGGTGAATAATTTGAAAACAATTTCTTTTACATATTTATTCAAATAAAAACATGCAAAATCAAGCAATGGCAATTATATTTTTTTTAATTTACAATATTTACATATTTGTAAAAATATTGTTGCTTACAATGTTTTTAATTATGTTCGTTCTTATTTAGTTGCATCACCACGAGGAAAGAGTTAGGCACAAGGTCGGTTTTTAATGTGGGAAAAATCCAGTTACCAAAAAGGGTCATTCTGAATCGGGACAAAAGTAATAATTGTCTCAGTCTAGAAGGATTTCTCCTTTACTGGTCTAGTAGAGAAAAGATTAAGCGTAGTATCAGAACAGGTACTACACTTTGGATTTTTTATTTGCAAATAATATACAAATATAATTTAAATTTAAAAAAAAATTAGGCACAAGGCCATCAAAAGTGTGAAGAGTGGGCTGTCGTTGGTCATCCTCTGTCTATCCTACTCTAGCCAGAATCATTAATCACCTCAATATCATATTTACTCTAAGGGTCTATTCTACCTACCTAAAATATCCCCAACATGTTGGAAATTAAAATTTTATTTATAAACAGATGTTTGGCATGTAACAACCTTTCTCTTCAAAGACTCTTGTTTATCAGCTTAGCATCAACCAACCACTATGACGTCAGCAGAGAAACCTGACTCAGTAGGCAGGCCTTCTTAACGTGGGTAGTGGCTCGACTCCAAATTTTAAAAAGAAAAAAGGGCTACACTTCAGATGAAAAGAAAAAAGGGCTCAACTTTAGATAAAAACAAAAGGCCAAACTTTAGATGAAAAGAAAAGGCCAAACTTTAGATGAAAAGAAAAGACCAAACTTCAAATGTAAAGAAAAGGCCAAACTTTAGATGAAAAGAAAAGGCCAAACTTTAGATGAAAAGAAAAGGCCAAACTTTAGATGAAAAGAAAAGGCCAAACTTTAGATGAAAAGAAAAGGCCAAACTTCAAATGTAAAGAAAAGGCCAAACTTCAAATGTAAAGAAAAGGCCAAACTTCAAATGTAAAGAAAAGGCCAAACTTCAAATGTAAAGAAAAGGCTCAACTTCAAACGAAAAGAAAAGGCTCAACTTCAAACGAAAAGAAAAGGCTCAACTTCAAACGAAAAGAAAAGGCTCAACTTCAAACGAAAAGAAAAGGCTCAACTTCAAACGAAAAGAAAAGGCTCAACTTCAAACGAAAAGAAAAGGCTCAACTTCAAACGAAAAGAAAAGGCTCCACTTCAAACGAAAAGAAAAGGCTCAACTTCAAATGAAAAGAAAAGGCTCAACTTCAAATGAAAAGAAAAGGCTCAACTTCAAATGAAAAGAAAAGGCTCAACTTCAAATGAAAATCTCATAGTCTTTATTTGGAGTCAGTAATGCATATACATTTTGTTTTCGCTTCATTTACCATGTTAAACCCATTTAATTAAGTATCTTGAAATGAACAAGTCATGTAGAAAGACATCAAACTTTAAAGTGCTTCTCAGATTTCCTAATTACAAAGTATTCCCTCAGGTTTTCTAAACATCTAGTCGATTAAGGTCAACTCGCAGAAATACTGAGTAAATTTGTAAAATCACATATCGTAAAATATAAATATCGCAAAAATATTGTCGCCTCACTTGGAAAAGTCGTGAATCTATCATTCTTCTTTCTATGGATAAAATAGTATATAAGACTAATGTCCGTTCTGGTCGATAGTAACATTCCCCATTCAGAGCAGCAGTTGACCATTGTCTTGAGCCCACCTCTTTAGATCCCCAAGAGCATGTGGTTTGCTGCCTGTCCGAACGGGTAATGACAGATTACGTAAGGTGTTGTATAGATACAACCGTTTTCAATATGACAGATTTTTTTTTTTTATATTAGGAGTCTGCATCTATTGTTGAGAGAGAAAGAGAGAGAGGATTATTTTTTTATAAATATCCAGGCATAAAATAGATTAAATATGTAAAAAAAACTCCTATACCTTACAATATCAAGAAATATGTTTAGGGATATAAAATTTAAAAACAAGGTTAGATAATCTCAACATCTCTTTTATCTTTGGAGATATATATATATATATATATATATATATACATATATATATATATATATGTCATCAACGAATAGATTGTTACGCTATCTCACACCTCTTTAGTGTGGCTAAACCAGCACCCATCTCAAGCCAGGAATCGAACCAACAACCATTTTGTCAATAGTCAATAGCTCTAACTACCATATATATATAACTTAAAGAAAGAGGCAAAATGCCTTAAAAACACCATGTGTTAGATGCAGATAAAGTCAAAATAATTTTTCTACTAATTTCGCTTGGTATAACGAGCATCATCAGAGCTCTAAAAGAATAAAGAAGTGTAAGACAATGGAGATGGATGAGAACTCAGATGTGAAGAAAGTATATTTGGATGATGAAGCTATTGAGGTTGTCCATAAGATTTGTTACGTTGGTGATACCATTGAAGCACACGGAGGAACTGATGCTGGTATATTAAAAGAGTTAGGACTGGATGAAGTTGAGGGAACTTCTAACATTACTAACCAGCAGAGCGTTACCACTGTCAACCAAGGAAAGAGTCTATCGAGCATGTGTATGCAGTGTGATGATGTATTCGAGGGAAATCTGGCCAGCATGGAGATAAGTGATATGAGAATGATACAATTGATGCGTGCTGTGAATCTTAAAGACAGGCTTAGATCTGATGACCTCAGAGGAAGATTAAATCTGAACAGTATAGGGAGATGTGTGCAGAATAGGAGACTTTGTTGGTATGGTCATATTCTAAGAATGGATGAGAGTTCTTGTGTTAGTAGATGTAGAACAGTTGAGGTAGCAGGGTCAGTTGGTAGAGGGAGGTCAAAGAAAATATTGGAGGAAGTGATAAGGATGGATTTGAAAGTGGCATAAATGAAGACCACCCCAAAGATAAGTTAGTTTGGAAGTTTATTTCCCAAAACCGTCCAACACATGCCAGCGTGTATGGTGGTGGTTGGGATGATGATGAAATTGGTACTATTTTTAAAATGGAAATCGCTCCAGACAAGGCATGAAGCCACTTGATGTAACAAGCTAAAAAAAAACTACTTCAGGGTCAAAAACTAACCAACGATAAGTGTTAGATGGATAGATTCCGACCCAGAAAACAGCAATTCTTCCCCGTTTCTCAGAAACATCGCTCATGGAATGTGAGGACTAAAAGACAAAATAAGGGAAGCAAGAGTTACGAGGCTGCCGAAAGTAAACCAAAGTTAGTCACTTTCTACTCTCCTTTGATATTAATACTAAAAATGCATAAGAAGAAGTTAGATCAGACTTTATATTTTGTTAGTTGATGCAAACTTTGTGTTCGGTTTTAGCTGAACCAGGTTTTAAAATGCCATTGAGTTAGTGTTGCATAACGTGTTTATCAGACAAGAGTCACAAAATCAACATTGGCTGGGGAAAAGATGAAGGGGGGGGGGGGTCATTTTTAAATCAGGCCCATTTTTCAACCAATCATTAAGTTATTATGAACATTAGAAACCGACATGAGAGATAATAAACTCTGACCTTTCAAACTTTTTGACCTGACCTTTAACCTATGTTCATTTGTCTTTCCTTGGAAAGGAAATCATTACTGTCAAGGAGTGAAATGTCCAAAACTGTGATGTAAGAGATGATGAGAGGGGTGATTTGAGGTAATTCACTAATGAAACAACCCACCCAGACCCCAGCATCTGCTTGATCAAATCTGTTCAGTACATACATACAAACATACTATATTTGAGGCTACTGAAACATGTTATATATAAAGTAAAGTGAGATTTTTCCTTGTCTCGTTGATAAGTATAGCTTTTTAACCAAAAGCTTCCTATACAAATCTGCTTTATCACAGATTTGGGCCAATTATTCATACATGTTTTCAAAAACAAACAAAATTTGTTTCACTCAAATTCATCGATTTTAAAAATCGATGAATTTGAGTGAAACATCCGTTTTCTCTTTGCTTCCTAATTTCAGATTTTAATTGCACAAAATATGTGTTGAGATATTTCCTGGTTTGGGGATTGAGTTATGTTTGAAAAAAAATTTTTTTAATTGTTCTAATAAGCCGTAATTTGCAATTTACTAACCAAGTCATCCACCCCTTACTAAGCCTCTGCCTATTACTCTCACCCTCTCTCTGTTGTTTGCCCACCTTCTTGCTATATATATATATATATATAGTAATAATAATAATCCAGGTAACTGCCACAGGGTAGTAATCTAAAGAATTTCAACCGGGTTTATAAAAAGTGCTTAATATCAAATAGAGCTTTTATATATGATTATTTTTATTTACACAGACATGTACAAAACCTGCGACACTGGCATGTCGATGTTATCGATCAACAGCTATTATAAACTGAGATCTCATCAGGAAGAGTTAGAATCCGATCTTAACCTTAGATAATATTTGGAAAGAACCCAAAATCTTTCCAAATATGATCTAAGGTTAAGGTCGGATTCTAACTCTGCCTGATGAGATCTCAGTTTATAATAGCTGTTGATCGATAACATGTACATGCCAATGTCGCAGATTTTGTACATGTCTGTGTAAATAAAGATAATCATATATATATATATATATATATATATAGTATGAACATATATTTATGGCATTTTAGCTACACAGATGCATCCACGTTCCATTCCAGTAGGGATAAACAGGCTGCTGTGTAGCTTAATTGCCATAAATATATTTCCATACTATTAAGCTCTACTAACATATTGAGCATTGTTGAAGCAAATACTGAAAATCTATAAACAATATTTTATATCACCTTTATATATATATATATATATATTTGAAAATGATTTGCGGAAAACTCTCTAGAGCTCTTGCTGCTATCATCTTGTCAGGAGAAACCGATAGTATATATAAATCAATATTATTAGCGAAAATAAAGAGCTAAGGGGGAAATTGAAGTGCCAGCGAATACTAAAACGTAATAGTTTTTAAAACGGCTTTGGACTAAAAAAGAACACAAAAAAACGAGGGTTAGCGCTTTTACAAACCCCTTCTGCTGAAACAAGGAAGGTTTACATAGAGCGATAAAGACAGATTCGAAAATTTAAAAAATGTTTTTTAGAATCCGCTCTATGAAGCACCTCGAAACGCTCCAATTTGTAGTTAATGGCACAACATGGATTTTCAACCAAATGCTGGCCAATAGCAGAGTCCAAAGTTGCATAGGAAGGGGGGGGGGGGCAAAGGGATCCTGCACTTCCCTGTCTTATCCTAGATGGAACATGCTGGTTTATGTGGGTCTGCAAATGCAAGGAAGTACACTCAACATAGTCAGAATTGCACTGGCATTGAAAACGGTAAGCAACATTACTATAATGGATAAAGGGCACATCATTATATCTCCTTATAACATTTTATGTGGATACATTAAATAATATATATATATATATATATATATATATATATATATATATATATATTCTTTTGTTAGATGGTGGGATCACAACGAAAAGATCTTTTATTTTATTATTTATTTATTTTGTAAAACTATAGTTCCCTACACGTGTTTCGCTACCTAGCAAAGGTAGCGAAATACGTGTAGTTCCCTATAGCTTTACAAAATAAATGAATAATAAAATAAAAGATCTTTTCATTGTAATGAATCCTCTCTGGAAGAAAGGGAAATATATCTTGGTAAACTCTCCAAATATCCGTATAAATGCTCTGCACCCTATAATCGGGGCTCATCGAGCTTGTTTTTATTGGCCTTGTTCCGGACTTTACTGAATATTCTCAGTGAAACATCTAAATCTCTCTCTCTCTCTCTATATATATATATATATACACACACACAAATGAATACACACAATTATATATTAATATTGATAGAGTCAACATTTTTTTAAAATTTCTAAACATGGAACACTGAGAATTACTTTTATAAATAGAAATAAAAAAAGAATAAAACCAAGAAAATCTACTTTTATTGTATTGTATCTTCTTTTCTCCGCCAATCTCCGTGGTAGAACCAAACAAAGAACGTATCAGTCCTTATTGATCTTTTGACTTCATAAGATCTAGTTTTCATCTCCATTTCATTCAACTATACAATTGTCTTCAAAATAATAAATTTGTGGCATTCAGCATCTTCTATATTTACCGCATGAACAACATCATGACAGGTATGAAACTTTCTCTAATTGGACAGCCATTTTGTTTTTGCAGATGTCCACAGAAATTCGTGTTTACTCATTTATCTTCATTGCCTTCTTCGATTTTCCAATATCTTGCTTCGTAATTTATCTGTATACTCAAGTCGCAATATTAGGGTAGCCGAGTAGATTTCATATATATATATATATATATATATATATATATATATATTGTGTGTGTAAAAACAAATGAACAAAAGTGAATTATAAAAAGACGGTGGAGAAACGCACATAGAACTTTTTCACATTGTTCCAGGAAACTTATCGACGATTTAAATTCAGCAATGCTGGATGTCATCACAGAACGAAATCGCATTACGTTAACCATTTTAAAATGTTACTAATGGTTTTATATGTGATGTTTTAGATTTTAGGTTGTTGTGTTTTGATGTTGATAGCTTCCAGTATTTAAAATTTTTAAAAAACTTGTTTCGGAATGTATAAATTTAGTTTTACTAAATAGAATTTCTCTTAAATGTATAATAAAATTAAATAAATGAATTTTTCATTTAAATTGCACGATTGTTGATTTTCAAAATATTTCACTTTAATACATTATAATCCGTGC
Source organism: Sepiola atlantica (assembly GCA_963556195.1). Lineage (NCBI taxonomy): Eukaryota > Metazoa > Mollusca > Cephalopoda > Sepiida > Sepiolidae > Sepiola > Sepiola atlantica. Next base: position 43,515,065 of record OY744517.1, read on the forward strand.
TTCAAAGATGTTGTCAATTTCCTTACTTAAAAAAAGTGCCAATCTGCGTATAACATCGCCAGGACTACACTTATCCTAACGTCTTAAAAACTTGACGTCTCTTTCTGCTCATATCGTGATTCGACCCCTCGGGATTAATACCATCTAAATGAGGAGGAAGAAAAGAAGAAAAAAAAAACTATAAGACAGTCTCGCCTGACAAAGTTGTTCTACAACGACAGCTTGCAAAAAGTAATAAAATAAATGAATTTTTGATTAAAATTGCACGATTGTTGATTTTCAAAATATTTCATTTTAATATATATATATATATATATATACATGTGTAGCTTGCTTGCCATAAATATATGTTCATAACTTACTACCTAGCTCTACTTACATATCGAGCACTGTTGAAGTAAATACTGAAAATTGATACATAAAAAATTATATCTCCTTATAAAATTTTATGAGGATACATGAAACACTAATATATATATACATATATATATTGTGTGTGTATATACAAATTCCAAAACGTAATATTCCATGAGAAATGCAAGTATACTGAAATCATATGCCCTTAATAGGGTTAAGAGGAAAATTCATATACACTAAATGTACAAAAGCAAGAAAATTCCCAAATTTTTATACTTTTATTGTCATTAAGGGTATGACTACATATCAACCAAACCATTTCATTATCACATCACTACAGTATAAATCTCTATGCATGAGTGGATGAAGTGTGTGAGGTGCGCTGAAGAAAAATTCCTACCAGTAAAATACATAGCCCTGTTGTGCTCGCATACCCTTAATGACAATAAAAGTGTAAACATTTGGGAATTTCCTTGCTTTTGTAATTTAGTGTATATGAATTTTCATCTTAACCCTATTAAGGGCATATGATTTCAGTATACTGGCATTTTTCATGTAAAGGCTATGCCTCAATACAATGGTCATTTTTAAGGTTTTTTGGAATTTTGTGGAAAACTAAGGTATATGGTAAACTGAAATTGAAATGCCATCAACTAGACCCTAGAACCTCTATCTCTGCCAAAAATCAGCTGAATCCATCAAATAGTTGATGAGATACAGGGTGGTACGTACGTACACACGGATAACATGATTTCATGATTGAACTTTCTGGATCTCTGGGTTGCCTTGACTAATGATGCTGAAATTCTACACACTTATAGAACCTATCAAATAAAAATTTTGTGCAAAGTTTTAACTAATTTGGTTTATTGGTTTTTGAGTTATGATTGATCAAAGAAATGAGATTTCCAGTATAGGCCGTTTTTGAAGTCTATTAAGGGATAGAGCGTTATCGCGCATCCCTTGATTTTAGTATAGATGACATCATATTAAAGAACCAAGTTTTATAATCATACTGTCAATATGTCCAGATAAACATTTAAAATGGAAAAAACAAACGTTTTTAACCATTCAGGGTTTAATTCTAAGCGGAGTTATTTGAAGATATGTCACTTCCAATGTTCATTAAACACACACGAAATAAAAATACAAAAAGCATACAAACATTTCTAGATTGTTATATATTATCGTAACGTGACTCCGCATTATATGCAAATTAATTTCCGGATTCAATAAAAAAAAAATTGTTCTCAAGATTCATTTTGAATTTCAGCAAATTTCAGCAAAAAGACAAACAAATCGCTGAAGGAACAACAGTAACACAGAGGATTACATAAAATATCATATTTATTTACATAGGAGATAAATATATAAATCTACAAAATAAATTTTTTTAAAAAGTCTTGATATAGGAAGGGTACTTAACATAATATCTTGCAGGGAAAATTTCAACTGGATGTTAAAAATTAAGAGTGATTCTAAAATTAAAATTAAATTCTATTGCCGCCAAAATTTACGTTGGGCCACATGACATATAAAAGACCTGAGAAATAGGGTGTACTATGTCTCTGTGATCTAGAAGCAACTCTTAATTAAGAAACCGGAGATCCATTTAGTTAAGTACCGTCAACAGTGGCTGGGGAGGTGATGGTGGTTAAGTGGATATCGACACGGACTGAAGACCTGGGTGTTTCAAGTTCGAATCCAGTCGGTTCCACAGTACCACTGTCACTTAGGGATGTTGGCAACCTTTTCATGGTCCTCTCAGAAAGATTTCTAACTAGAAAAACATAGGGGAAACTAATGCCAACACCAGAATCATCTGATTCACATGAAAGAAAAAGAACAGTGGCTACTTTTACATTGGGGGCTTTTATGATAATCCTATGAACCGGTATTTATCGCTTTTAACTCATCAATCTAGATTTGTTGGACCCCTAAAACTGTGCTACAAAATATGTATGGTAAAACTGTAACATATTTTGTTTCCCACCAGCGCTAAGCAAGTTTGAGAACAATTTCGAAAACATCATATAAACATGGACCAAAGATAACTCCATGAACATCCAATTTGCACCCATCAATATCTGATATGAGAAAAAGCAAAAGTGCTTTGTTAGAACCTGGAAGTTCCAATAAAGAGGAACAGGAAGTTTGCATCATTTGAGACGACTGAGATCCTCCTAGTGTTGGAAAACGAAAAGTGGATTGGGAGGAATACGATGAATGCGATCTATGGTGTGAAAATGGTTGAGTGCGACTAATTATTGCAGCTGTGCCTAGTCATTTTTTCTGTTCCGAAGGATGTCTATGTGCCTTGTTATAATGCGGGGTTATAATGGTGTTGTATGCGGAGCTACTATGATAATTTTTGGTACTTATCCAGATTAGGACCTAAGCTAACCCTCACCCTATCCCTAACTCTAACTGATGCCAAGTCGATGTTAAGTTGGGTTCTAATCTGGATAAGTACCTAATTTTTTGTCCTATAAAAAGCTGATATAATTCTTTGTTATGTCGAGAAGATCAAAACCGAAGTGTTATTCATTCAGAGAATAGTCTTTTTTTGTGCAACCAGAGCAGGAAGAAATGCTGAAAACCTATCAGAGTAGCCCCGGTTGATGATAGTTTGAAGTTTAAATTGCTGTCATTATCTTCTTTAAAGAAAAGAATAACTATGAAGCAATTATAAACATTTAAATGAAAAAACAAAAAACAACGTTTTTAGTCAATTTTGATAATTCTAACGGGAGTGGTTAGGGTCAAGATATATCACCTTTAATGTTCATTAAATAAGAAATAAGGAAATACGAAATGCAAATACGAATAATGCAAAAGTTTTTATATTATTATGTATTACGAATATGTGTCACACGATGTAATGTGCCTCTGCATAATATAAAAGATTTTTGTTTTTTTTATGGAAATCGCTCCAGACAAGGCATGAAGCCACTTGATGTAAGGAGCTAAGAACGAAAGATGATTATCACAAAGACAGGAGATGCCTCTTGGCCCAATTCTTGAAAAGACCAAGGTTATAGGTAGGAGTAAAACAGTCAGTAGGAAGAGGGTTAAAAAAAGTCTGTAGTTCTTGGAAAGAAGCTACTCAAATAGAAAGCTGTATTACAACGAGGTATCAAAATAGCGAATTTATGGAGACCACTCGACCAACACATCAAACGAGCTGGAACAAAGGAAGCAGGAAATAGATCACACAAAGAAGCCTAAAATTTTCCTGATTCAATAAAAATAAAAAACTGGGTATCCTTTCCCAGGATTCATTTTGGATTTCAGCAAGTCGCTGAAGGAACAACAATGACACAGAGGATTATATAAAATCTAATTATTTGCAGAGGATATAAATATATAAAATATACAAAAACAAATTAAAAGAAGTATTGATATGAGAAGGAATATCTGGTAGAGAAAATTTTCAACAGGAGTGATGTAAGAGAGATTTGAAAATTAACTTTATTGCTACCAAAATATATGATCTGATGAATAGGGTGTGCTATGTCCCTATGAAGCAACTTCTAGTCAAAGTATGTCCCTATGAAGCAACTTCTAGTCAAAGTATGTCCCTATGAAGCAACTTCTAGTCAAAGTATGTCCCTATGAAGCAACTTCTAGTCAAAGTATGTCCCTATGAAGCAACTTCTAGTCATCATCTTCTTTAAAGAATAGGATAAAATAACTTGTCCCTCAAGATGAGACCGGGCTAAGAAAGTATATAACATAGTACTCAATTGATACTATCCAATATCAGAACCTGTTCTATGTTGGGTAATGCGCTAGTATTTGAGCATATCAGAGTCTATCAGGCATGTGTACGCAGTGTGAGGGTTGAGGACATGTGTTGCAGGGAGAGAAATGATATGAGAATGATATGATGGATGTGTAATGTGAGTCTTAAAGACAGGAATAGTTCTGATAACCTCAGAGGAAGATTAAATCTGGACAGTATAGGGAGATGTGTGCAGAACAGGAGACTTTGATGGTATGGCCACGTTGAAAGAATGGATGAGAGTTGTTGGGTTCAGTTCACAGGGGAAAGCCAAGGGAAACATGGGAGGAAGTGATAAGAATGGACTTGAGAGAAAGAGGGATAAATAAAGTCCTGGTCAGAGATATGTTAGTTTGGAAGTCAATTTCTAAAACATTCCTACATGTAAAGCATATGTTAAACCGAATATGATGATGATGATGTTTATTTACTCCTTCGCTAGGAGTTAGGCACAAGGCCAGTTTTATCTTACTCCCACAAGTAAGATGTGACCACAGCTTGGGTCGAGTAAGTGGGGTTAAAAGCCAGCGCTCGAGAGGTGAGCACTCTGGCCATTAAAAAATTGCCTGGGCAGCCCCGTCGGCATTCCCCGGTAGGGGCGCCTCAGACAGTAAGCAATAAACTTACTCCTCCCCAAAGAGGGGAGGCGAAGCCTGGGAGGGTGGACCTCCTAGAACTGCACAGGAATGATGATTAGGCAACATTTTATATATGTATTATTTTAAGAAAAAATGACTTCCAAAATGTCTGCTTTTGACGATAAATTTCTTCAATCTTTTTTAAAATAAAGGCATCATGAATATTTAAATGAAAAAGAGAAGAAGCTCAACGTTTTTTTTCTAATTCCTTCAGAAATAAATATAAAGACGTTCAAATATCAAGCAATGAAGCATATAATTAGAATGGAAATAAGTTGAAGAAATAAAAGTCACTAGTATATTTTGCAATAACACAAATAATTAGTTCGATAACAATATTATTTTTAATGCAAATGACAACATCATATTAAAGAACAGCGTCTTTCAGGTTATACTGTGAAATTTCATAACAATATGTCTAAAAGTAAAATAATTATAAACATTTAAATAGAAAAACGTCATTTTTTGTTAAATCCTTACAGGACTGAGGATTTGGGCAGAAAATTTTCAATGGGATGTTAACAATTAAATACCTTTATTACTATTCATATAAAGTTAGGCATATCTATATGTTTATATATTTGTATGTACAGGATTCACTCCTAAACTAATCAACCAATCATTATGTTTATGCAAAGAGTGCGAGATTTTAACCATAAGTATTAGAGATTAATTAATAAATATTCCCTAAGTTTCAATTTCTTTGGAGTATTTTAAATGGCTTTTAGGGGGAACAAGATGGGCACAACCCCCCATTTGAAAATTCAAATATTTCAGATTTGCATTAAATTTGATCCATAGTCATTAGACACCAAATAAGCAAGATCGCATTATTTCTGCTTTTGACGATGACTCAAATAATTTGTTCAATGACAATATTAATTTTGTGCAAATGCAAATATTAAAGAACAGTGTCTTTCCCGTGTCACGTTTAATACCGATCCGTCCATCTTAAAGCCAAGTGTTCATGCATTACGATGTGTGTGACAACTGTTTTTCAGACTTGCTGTTCAGTAGACCTAAATATCGACCAATCAGACGCCTCTTTCCAAATCTAATCTGTGATCAGAAATTTTTTGCAATGTCCCCAAACACATACCCTCTCCCCGCCCTGCTGTCAGTGACACAGGAAGGAACGCAATTACATAAACACTCTTTAAAAAAAATAAAAATGGTCTACATTTCCAATTTTCTCTCTTCCAGTATTGCATTAAGAATTTAAAGCAGCTTTGTCTTTTCCAGTTTTCAACTATGGAAGAACACAGGAGTCAATTTCTTTAAATTTCTAACTGTTTACTTTCTGAAAAGAAATGATCCCTTTCAAGACTTACTCTATAGTTGAAGTTTTTTATTTTTTATTTTATAGAAATCGCTCCAGACAAGGCATGAAGCCACTTGATGTAAGGAGCTAACAGGAACGAAATGTGATTATCAAAAAGACAGAAGATGAAATGACTAAGGTTATAGGTAGAAGAAAAACAGTCAGCAGGAAGAGAGTTCCACAAGCCTGCAGTTCTTGGAAATAATCTACTGGAATAGGAAGCTGTATTACTATGAAGTATCAAAACAGCGAATTGATGAAGACCACGACCAACGAGTCAAATGAGCTGGAACAAAAGAAGTGGGGAATAGATCACACAATTCTGAGGAACACATGCCATAATAGTATTCATAGAAAAGACTGAGACTAGCAACATCACGTCTGTGAGAGAGGGAGTGCAGAGAAAAAGAAAGGGTTGGTCAATCAAATTACAGATACGTTTCTGCACCTTATCAAGAACCCTTAAATGGGACAGAGATTCACCAGCCCAAATATGACAACAGTATTCCCTACTTGGTTTGATAGTAGATTTGTAGAGATAGAGAATAAGCTCAGGTGTGAGAAAGTGTTTGGAGCGATAGAGAGAACCGACTTTACAAGAAGCAGAAAAAACAATGGATCTAATGTATGAACTTCAAGAAAGATTTGATGAGAGAGAAAGACCAAGAAGTTTCAGTGTCGATTTCTCCTTAACAGATGCTGGGTATTTTATTTACTTCTTGGAGATCAGATAGAGATTTGAAAATCCACTGCACTAGAAGAAACGAACTCTGGGCTACAAAAAATGCCTGAGCAGTTCTTTTGGAATTCCCTGGTAGGAGCGATCAGGCGATTAGCAATAAAATAACTCTTTCTCAAAGATAGAAGGTAAAATCTTGTAAAAGAAATATATACTTCGAAGAGCTTCTTTATTGCAGCTGGGAATTTGTTACTAGAACTATATACCTACATTTTGGGTGTTATATAAAAATTAAAAAACTAGACACTGGAAGTAGAAGACAATCTAAGTTTGGCAAAAAAATAAAACAAGCATGCTTCAGTTGCCATGTAGGTAAAAAGGGGTAGAAATTTACACAGAACAGGATACAGTGACCCAGTACTTGTCTAATTTCGTCTTGAATTGCTGCATCGTTGGCGTATTTACTACATTTACTGGAAGTTTATTCCAAGGTCCAGAGATCCTGATCAAGAAAGCAGTCCTCCTCCTGTTCAATCGAAATCGGCGGTGAAATAATTTCTGGTAATGTCCATGCTGACCTCATTCTGGCGCAAGAGTGAGAGAGAGCATTGTGGAGATTGTAGGTTAAAATAAGATCACTGTATACACGCTAGAACTCAAGGGTAAAAAAGGTTTAGCTTCTCGAGTTTGCTTTCATAGGGAAGATCCCAGAGTCCCTGCTAAGTTGGAAAACGGTGCAATACAAAAAAGTGACCTAATTACATTTCGCCTACAGTGTTTTGAGTAGAAGGATTAGGACTTATTACTGTGGAGGATGAAAGGGGGTAGTCACTCCAACTGCTGTGCTAAAATTACCAAACCAAAAGAGAATGGTTGACTGGATTAAATATAAAAATTGATGAATTCGAACGAAAGTGAACATTTTTTTAACTGGAAGTACATACCAATCTGTGAATATTAAACAGAATTGTGTTTACAAAACTATACTGGTAAATGAAATAGGGGGAAATCTCATTCTACTTTATATAATATAGAAATACATATATTATGAAGCGTTATATATTATAAGATTGTAAATAGCTGTACAAATGTCATTGTGTTTATATCCTTGGCCTACTTTTATAAGACACTGTGAAATGTATCCACAATGTTATACTATATATATATATATATATATATATATATATATATATATATATAAACAATATATAGAATATATATTGGAGCTTAAGAATGTTTATAAGACTTAAAATAACTTTAAAAAAATGTTTCTGTAACATTGTTTTTGTTGTTTATTTCTTCTCTATTATCAGATATTACATCCATCCTATTATCTCTCTGTTTATATATATATATATATATATATATATATATATATATATATATATAATGTATAGAAAGAAACAGAAGAATTTCAGTCTGAATACTGCTAATGGAGTGAAAATCTTTGAAAAATGTCTTTTCAAAAAAGGACATCTAAATGTGTGCATATATATATATATATATATATATATGTGTGTGTGTGTGTGTGTGTGTGTGTGTGTTAACTGACCTGCTAAAAGCAATGTTGAAAGAAAGAAAAAAAAGGTTGAAAAGATTCCTTTGTTTATTTTTAAAACAGACAAAAATCAAAATTATAAACTGTCCTAAAACCAAGCAGAAAAAAAAAATCAATTAAAAAATCGATGTTATTTTGAAAACCACAAACTCTAAACTACAATTATGAAAATACTAAGACATTTACTTTAAAGTATTAATGGCTTTTTTCTCACTTTTTAAAAGCTTTATTAATACATTGGGTGTTTAGAAAATCTATTGCGTAACTCCAGGACAATGTTCTATATGTGTAAATAAGAAAAAAAAAGGAAACACTTGGTCTCCGAGTTATCGCCATTGAAACAAATAGTGCTCAATATTCTTTATCATAAACATCTCTCCACGTACAAAGTTTTCGAATGCATTAGAGCCACTGTTCAAAATGTGCTTCCTCAGCAAACCAGAAGAGTATCCGACTCAAAGTCAGCAGCAAACGGTGTTCAGTCAGATTTAGTTCCTGATAATAAATTCTGTCCGTAATATAACTTCCGGCGAGAGTTAGCAACGCCTCCCTCTAGATGTTAAGAATGGCTTTCTAAATAATGAAGTTATTATTTCAGAACGGTCCGTAAACTACCGAAGATTATTTAGAAAGACATTCTTAACATGGGGAGGGTGGAGGCTTTGTTAAATATTCTGTACTTTCAGCTAGCAATTTAATAAATAAATTAATAAATAGAAATTAGTACAAAAACACTAAACCGTCTGAGAATGGGAATGGAGCGATCAAAAGTTTCTGAGTAGATGGGGCTACAAAATGGACCCAACCATCTGTGAATGTGGAGGAGAGGACCATACGATGCAAGATCTGCCTTGTCTGCCCTGTACTACAGAGTACAACACTATTGCAATGTTGCCACGGGACTGCTTACCTGCAGATTACAACATGGAAGTCTTGAAATCCAATGTGAACAGATTCCTGTTATAAAATATCCCCACTTATAATTCGAGCATGGTCTATTCCATCAACTTTTCCCAATCCTCTCATAAGGTTATTCATCTCTCAACTAAAAACCATTCCATTTCATTAACCCTTTTGCCTTGCTTCCGAGTAGAGATCACAAAGGCTATCAGTGATGAACGCCATCTGCTTTATGGACGTAGATCAACGGTCCAATGACTGTAATCAAGGAGAAGTTTCCTCAGTCATGTCGAACCCCTAACAACATCTCAAGAAGAGACCAGACTACAGCTGTGAACCAGACGGCTAGAAGATGCCCCCCCTCATAACGACATGGGAGCTTCTGCTTCTGATGTACTCCCTCCCGGTTCAGAGGCACCCTGACTCCAGTGGAAAACACTCAACCGCATGAGAACGGGAATGGAGCGATCAAAAGTTGTTATGAGTAGATGGGGCTACAAAACTGACCCAAGCATCTGTGAATGTGGAGAGGAGGACCATACAATGCAACACTGCCCCGTCTGCACTCTACTGCCCCACCGGTACAGCACTATTGCAAAGGACTGCGTAAAAATGTGGGAAACTGTCATATGACCACATGACACTTCAAAGACACGCAAAGAAGAAGTACAAAACTTTGCAAACAAGAAGAGTAAGCGAACCAAAACAGGAAGTTTTTAATATCAGGAACTAAATCTGACTGAACACCGTTTGCTGCTAACTTTAAGTTGTGTACTCTTCTGGTTTGCAGCTTCCTCTACAGTAAGGCAGACATCACAATGGCGCCTCAAGGAAGCGCAAATACGTTTCCCCGCATGTTTTGTATGGTTTCCATCCCACCCTGCTAAAATTCGATTATGGCGATCTTTCTTACCATGTACTGGAGTTGAATAAACAATTGATTTCAAATGGCTCTAAAGGATTTAGACTAGATGAACATGGAGGCCATGTAACCGGTTCACCTCTTCCTATCCGCCAAGCATGGACATGTCTGTCAAGGTACCTGCGGGCTATACGACTGAAATGAGGGAGGGGGGGGGCAACATTATACATGGAATTCAGTTGTCGCCGAGTGGCAAGTGGAATGTCGTCCATGACATCAGACATCATGGTTTCCAAGAAGCGATGGTTTGCCTTACCCGTGAATTACCTTTTACATAACATCACAAGAGAGTACGTTTGAGTCAGTAGAAACAAACCTCAACTCAGCATTAAATGAGCCACTCCTCTACTACGAGAGTAACCACCTGCATGCAAACCCCGCACAAACTCAAGTCTGCTCATTTCATCTCAGGAACCGAGAGACCAACCGACTCCTTGACAAGAAAAAAATGACATGAAAAAGATATAAAAAGCTGTGGGGCTCAGAAGAAAGATCTTAGCATCATTATCAGCGGATAGAAATCCAAAGGATTACGACCAGGTGAACATGGAGGCCATGCAACTGGTGCACCTCTTCTTATCCGCCAAACATGGACATGTCTGTCAAGGTACCTGCGGATTATGTGACTGAAACTGCAGTTGTCGACGAGTAGCAAGTGGGATATCAGTAGGTTATTTTCAAAGTTTTATACAAAAATGACAAGACAAAAAAGATGAAGAGGAAAGGGGAGAAAACGAAAAAAGGTTGAGAATCCGGAGATAATGACATGGATGTCTGCTCTGGGTGGAAGAAGGGTGTCCCGGATGTTTGAATAAAGACATTACGAGTCGTCTCTGCTAATGCAAGTGTTCATCATCAACGAGGCAGTGTTCCAGTGTTTGAATCCTCTTGTCTTCCCCAGTGAATGGCGTAAAATACACACGTTCTCTTACAGAGCTGTTCATCCCCACGTTCATTACAGTTCTAGGAAATAAACTTTGTTCATGGAAGTTCGATTTAGTTTTAAGGGTCACAGATTATTAACATGAAACAAGTACTTATCACCCGAGGGAGATTTTGCTTTTCCCCAAATAAGGACTGAAAAATGACACTCAAATTGGCAAAAATAACAAACACATGAAATCAAACAAAAGTCGCGACGAATGGTTGTCGACATTATTCAAGTAGTAGTGATCACAGGGGGAGATAACTCATGCTTTACCAATCTCTTCTCTACAGCCACTTTCTCACAAAAAAGACGTTGCTAGTCTTTCTCTACTCTATCGATATTTTCATGGTAGGTGCTCGACTGAGCTCCAATCTCTAAACATCCCATAAAACATTCACAGCAAGAACTCGTTTAGCTACAACCACTGTAAAGAACTCTCTTCTCTTCATGTACCTAAAACCAAATGGAACTTCCATGAACAAAGTTTCTTTCCAAGAACTTCCCATCTGTGGAACACAATACTATGGGGCTGCCTCCCTGTTGACTACAACATTGTCGTTTTTAAGTCCAATGTTAAGAAATACTTGTTGAGCTGTCATCTTAAATAATCAAATTCTGCTTTCATGATGATGTTCATCGTCCAACTGACAATCTCATTAACACTTATCCTTGAATGGCCTCCGGGCCTTGATAAGTAGCGAACCATTAGTAAAACGATAAAGGATATAAAAAAAAATTTAGAAAAAATTAATATTAAAATAAATTATTCAATTAAGTTGTGAATATCAAAATGGTGAAATAGAAAAAAAAAAGTCTTGTTATATTCCCTCGAAAAAAAAAGCTACTGCCTATACACAATAACTTTCCTATACTATAAACAAGGTTTGCTAAAAATATGAAAATTGAAAAAATATTCAATAGAACAGAAACGAACAATAAAACGTTTCGGCCGTGGTGCAACAGATAAAAGTGCTAAGTGATAATCAGTTCTAAGTGACAGTCTTCTGAAGGTTGAAGGTTCGCTCCTCAGTACAGGCAATACTAAGAATTACTTAAGATTTTTACACGGTCATGGCTGACGGAACGAGAACAAACTACTCCTGTAGATTTAATAAAGGGTTCCATTCAAAAAAACATACAGACCCGAGTTCAACAAGAAACATCTGAAGGAGGTCCGGTTACATCAGCGTTGTTAGAATAACAGAATAGTAGTCCAAATAATCCAAATGATACAAATTATAATCCTCATCTCACTGTCTATATGAATGTTGTATTTGAGAGAGCAAGTGAGCTCGGATTAAATATAGTAATGATTATATGTTGAAGAAATTGTGTGAAAGTTGTTGCAAACACGCTTGAGTGAATACAAATATTGCAGTGAGTATTTTAGTAGTGTATGATGCATGTGGTTATTTTCTTACTCTCGTCAAAGGTACAGAGAAAAATACAGTCCACTTTATATATATATAAATAAAGTCACTATAAAACAAAATGATTGCTTGAAATATTCTTTCTCACTCTAAATTGTTATTTGAAAAAAATAAATAAATATAAAAGAAACTAAAGTTTGTATTTCGAGACAGGTATGAAATTAATCACCACTTTACACCGTCTGGTTCATTTATTTTAAACATCTTTCTTAAATTCAAATGTCATGCCAATTTTAAGAAGAATTCCCAGTAGATCATCATCCAGCCATCATAGATGAACTTGCAGAAATCACTGACATTTATTGTACTCCACTTGAAAGCATCGATTTTGGAAATCAGCTGAAGAAGGTGGGGGGGGGGGGGGGTAGGTAGGTGGAGAAAACAATGTCACCAGTATAATTTGCCGCAGGAAGTCTTTGAATAGCAATAGTTTAAAAAATCACTGCATAGCAAGCAACACTTCATAGAGTTTTTGTACCCGGAATAAATGTTCTTCAGCAATTCTTTCAAATGAAACAAACTCTCTGGAAACACCAATGAATAGATCTAAAAAATTCATGAAAAAAAATCACACTTTCATTGTTTTATTTTTATAGATCAGAGTCATTTGTAAGAGCTTGTAGCAGTCATAAATAATGACATTTATTTATTTTTTCTCTCAGAGAACTGTCCCTGTTAGGGGATTTGGTCACACAATGACCAATCAGCTTGCAGGGCACATTTATTTCATACTGGAAGTAGGTTATGGTACAGTCATGGAAAAAGAGAGCAGAGAGGGAGTTCCAGAGGCCGGCAGCACGAGGAAAGAAGCTATTGGAGTAAAAGGCTCTCTGGCATTTGGGGACCTCCACAGTGAATGGATGGGATTTAGCTGATTGTCAAGTTGGTCTAGTGTATTTACGTCGAGGGGCACCAGAGCAGCCAGTTCATCGCAGCACAATGATCAAAGGTGTATAACAAACGAATTATAATAGGCATAATAATGCTTAACAGACATCATTGGGCAGAACAACGATACTGACCATATTCAGGAGGCGAGAAACAAAAACTTTGATATTACATTAAATATACCGATACCATATTGATCTCAGACAAGAAAGTAGACGTTAACCCTCTTCAAAAGGCATGATACTATATCGATCATAGACAAAACACACAAATAGTATTATTTTGAACTAAGTAATTATAGTACTTTGATCTGAGATAGAAAAATACGGATACCATATTGATCCCATGCAGTGCATGCAAACATTGCGATGTTGATTTTAGATACGACAAATATTACTCTGCTCTTCAGCATATGAAAATCATTCAATCATTTTGATCTCGTAGCTACTGCATCACTTTCATAAATGGGAAAGATATGAGCCCATATACCCCTCTCTCCAGTTATGGATTAAATAGTAGGGTAGACTAGACTCTGGTTGAGCAACTAATCAAGGAGAAAGAAAAACTCTCTGAAATAACATTGGTCGTCTCTACTTATCCAAACATTGTTTTCAGTCATCCTGCCACTGAACACAAGAAATGCTGATTCAGGTGGGAATTTGGTTGAGGATTGCGCAACCCTTGCTTAATTATAGGCTTCTTATGTTGGAATATCCATCGTCTCTTGAGACTAAAAGATGACCAACTATGTTTATATTTATGCTTTAATTTGTCTACCATACACTGGACAAGGCCATCACCAAACGCATATACCATACACTGGAAAAGGCAGTTGAAGTTGAAGGGCGGTAGCGCTTGATGTATCCAAAGCCTTTGACAAGGTCTGGCAGAAAAGTCTTCTCATAAAAAAATTAATGCATACTGGACGAATATTTAATAAAATTAGATCCTTCCTATCGAAAAGAAAGATCCAGGTTGTCCTCGATGGCCGTTCATCCAGACATGACATAAATGCAGGTGTACCCCAGGGATCGATCCTTAGACCTTTATCGTTCCTGATTTTCATAAACGACCTCCCTGATCACATTGTGTCTAAGATGGGTATATTTGCTGACGACACCACGCTCTACTCTCTTCATGTGGGCAAAACGGACGCACACATATCCGAGGCGATGGCTGAATCCTTAGAAAGTGACATCCAGTCTGTAGTGGAATGGGGTAATAAATGGATGGTAATATTTAATGTTGCAAAGACAAAGCTCATTTCCTTCAACAACTACAAGAAACCTCTTCAATCACCGATTGCCATAGCAAATAACACCATACCTGAGAGTCCAACGTTCAAACTCCTCGGCCTAACTTTCACAGGTAAAATGAATTGGAACAAATACATAGAATACATTGCTAAGGCTGCTGCAAAAAAAGTGGGCTCCCTCTACTATGCTAGAAATCAGTATCCTTTATCTTTAGAAAGCCACCATGCATCCATACATAGAGTATTGTTGTCACATCTGGGCTGGTGCACCATCCACTAGTCTCTCACTCTTAGACAAGATCCCAAAAAGCGTCTATAATCTAATAGGTCCCTCACTATCCACCAAGCTCCAGCCCCTGTCCCATCGCCGCAATGTTGCATCCTTGTGCTTGTTTTACAAGTACTTCAATGGAATGTGCTCCTATGAACTTGCTGCTCTAGTGCCCCTCGACATAAATACACTCAACCAACTCAAGAATCAGCTAAATCCCGTCCATTCACTGTGGAGGCCCCCAGATGCCGGAGCTTTCTACTCCAATAGCTTCTTTCCTTGTGCTGCTGGCCTTTTAAACTCCCTTGCTGTTCCCTGTTTCCCCGACTACCGACATGCAGAAATTTAAAACTGCTGCACAGTTCCCCTTTAGGATGACCCCCTAAACTTTCACCCTAATTCTCAGTAGCCCCTTACATCTACAGTGGCCACTTGCCTTGTTTGGGGTCAACTATGTTAAAAAAAAACGTTTTAATTTTTATTACCAATCCACCGTTTTGGGAAGTAAAGTGAGATTTCCCTTTTCTTTATTGACCGGAAAATAAATTAATAAATAAAAATTACATCAAAAATTGTTTCATCATTTATTTTGCCATAAATTGGTCCGTTTCATGAAAACAAAAACTTCTTCAATCACATTAATCGATTTCACTATTTAGTCTGGATCGATATTTTATCTTTTTCCTTCGTCTTAATCAGATAAAAGTTGGTAGTGTTTTTACCCTCTCATTAATATGTACTACAACTGCCACCCATTAAACTGGGTGATTTATTTAGTAAAATACTTAACTTTTGCTTCACCCTTTGTAAACACTACGAGTGCACATTATAGTAATTATCAGTTTCTAACATTAAAACATGAATTATGAAATGTGTATAAATCACACGGCTAATTATTTAACTTACAGCAAACACTGAGTATGTATTAGTTGTATTTTTTTTTTATTAACTTTAAAAAAAATGTAATTCACACCTCAAATACATGTAAAATATGCGTAAAAATAGCCATACTATTTTTATCTAGATAAGCAAATAAAAATATTACGGCTATCGCATATCATTACATTACTTTCAGTGTTATCGTATAGAATGACTTCAAAATTAGGCATGCTGTCCTGAATCTTTAAAGGGGCTATGAGGGCAGATTATCACTTAAAACATCAAATATAGTCTATTTTAAAAAAAATTTAAATATCTATAGAATATTCCGGGTAAGACAAAGTGGTCCCGAACCTCTAAATGTCCTCCTAAGAGAGCCATAGGGGCCGAACCTCCTCAAAAAATTTAAAATATATTCAATTTTGATTAAATCTAAACCATATGTATAAAATTCTATGGGGAAGACAATGGAAGTGGACCCGAATCTCTACATCCCCCCCCCTCCCCAATGGAGATATGGGGGCAGACCTCCTTAAAACTTCAAATACGTATATTTAATTTTAATTAAATTTAAACCATATGTATATGACACTAATTCAGAGAGGTTTCAAAATTTCAATTTCTTCCGACTATCTTAGGGGCGAAACAGGAGGGGGGGGGTCAATAAAAAGAAAAGAAAGTAATATGATGCTATGAGCCTAGTGAAAAAGGACATAAAAGTTTTACATCATTCAATCCCGAGCAACGTCGAATCTTCTTGCTAGTGATTCATAAATAGGTTCGTTTTGTCTGTTTTATGGCATATCAACCCTTTTTTTTAAAAAATCATTTAATGTGGTAAAATGATACCTATTATAAACAATTTGTTGTTGGCTTAATTTTTGTTTCAGGCATATCAACACTTTTTGGGTTAATACAGAAACACAATGCCTATTGTAAATGCTTCATTAAAAATAATGGGGGATTTTACACAATATCGAGTACTGTTGGCACATCTGAGGAGGTGCCGCTCAGGAAGTGCACCCTTTCTTACCTTGACATAGTACAAAACCGATTTCGAAATCTAATGGGGGATGCCCACTTCTCTTCCCTACAGCCTCTTTCTCACAAAAGAGAGATTACTAGTCTTTCTCTACTCTATCGTTATTTGCATGGTAAGTGCTCGACTGAGCTCCAAATTATGTTTTACAGGGGGGAACCATAGATTGGAGTCCAAAGCAAATAATTTTCCTTTCTTCCTTTGTGTACCTTAAACTAAATAAAACTTCCATGAGCAAAGTTTCTTTCCAAGAACTATCCATCTGTGGTACTCAATACCATGAGGCTGCTTTCCAGCTGACTACAACATGGTGATTTTCAAGTTCAATGTTAACAAATTCTTGTTGAGCCGTCCATTGAAATAATTAAATTCTGACCAGCCTCAACCATCGTTACCAATCCTCGCGGTGTTGTCTCACCATCCACTTGACAAACTCATTAACCCTTATCCTCATCCTCGAGTGGCATTTAGGACTTGGTAACTTGATTCGTTATTACATAATAGAAAAAATGAGGATTGGGGAGAGCTCATACGTTTCCCAGTTATATTAATGCACAATAGATCCAACTGGATTTAAACTCGGTTTATCAATTCCACAGTCTGTGCCAAGAAACCCCCTCCCCCGAACTATTGTATATGACAAGTTGGGTAAATTCTGAACTACTCATAGATTGATTAGGACACCTAAAACATTTAGAATATCAAACAAATTCTTGTTTGAGTGAAGCTTTGTTCTAATTCTAAACCTGTGAGTTATTTTGTCAACTGAACTATTGAACACTTAGAAAAAAAAAAAAAAAATACTTCACACATTTAAAATGCTCAAACAAACATTGACCGAAAACTTCAAAGAGGATTTTCTTTTCTTTTGAAGTTGAAAAATCAGCTTTGTAGCTGTTTCATCAGGTCTGAGACTGACCGAGGGGTCAGTTAGAAAGGTTAAAGGTGAGACAATAATGAAACTGAAAAAGGAAAGAAAGAAATGATGAACTAACAAAAGAAAAACCTAATGATGAGGTTTTGATGTCTATCTCTTTCACCTCAGTCTGGGAGGGGAGTGGGGGAGGAGGTGAATGGCTATTATTCCAATATAGGAGGGGGAGGGGGGCTGTGACTTGTTAAAAGTGGAATGGCTTGTGTCCATAGGGATCTGAAGAAGATGAAGCAGAGCCAAATGAAAAGTTTGATTCACCAAGAAATCACTTGAAAGGTCAAACTACCATAGCATCAAAAGTGAAAAAAAGAAGCCACTAAATAATTAGTACAGTTGCATCCACAGATTGCATACCAAGTTGTATCAGAAAGTGTTTCCATGACTTTATATGTGGGTGTCTTTCATGAACCTCACAAACTGGAGATCCAATAACCATTAACATTCTTATTCTTCTTATTTTTACTACTTCTCCTGATTCTTTTTCTTCATCTTTTTTTCCTCCTCTTCCTCCTTGTTGTTATTATTATTATTCTCCTCTTCCTCCTCCTCCTATTCCTAATTCTTCTTGTTCTCCTTATTCTCCTCTTCCTCCTCCTCCTTGTTCTCCTCTTACTCCTCCTCCTCTTTGTTCTCCATATTGTTCTCTGCCTCCTCCTCCTTCTTGTTCTCCATATTCTCCTTTTCCTCCTCCTCCTTCTTGTTCTCCATATTCTCCTCTTCCTCCTATTCCTAATTCTCCTCTTCCTCCTCCTTCTTGTTCTCCATATTCTTATCTTCCTCCTCCTCCTTGTTCTCCATATTCTCCTCTTCCTCCTCCTATTCCTAATTCTCCTCTTCCTCCTCCTTCTTATTCTCCTAATTCTCCTCTTCCTTCTCCTTCTTATTCTCCTAATTCTCCTCTTCCTTCTCCTTCTTGTTCTCCTTATTCTCCTCTTCCTTCTCCTTCTTGTTCTCCTTATTCTCCTCTTCCTTCTCCTTCTTGTTCTCCATATTCTCCCCCTCCTCCTAATTCTCCTCTTCCTTCTCCTTCTTGTTCTCCTCATTCTCCTCATTCTCCTCTTCCTTCTCCTTCTTGTTCTCCATATTCTCCCCCTCCTCCTAATTCTCCTCTTCCTTCTCCTTCTCCTTATTCTCCTCTTCCTTCTCCTTCTTGTTCTCCATATTCTCCCCCTCCTCCTAATTCTCCTCTTCCTCCTCCTTCTTGTTCTCCATATTCCCCTCTTCCTCCTCCTCCTTGTTCTCCTTTTCCTCCTCATTCTTGTTCTCCTTATTCTATTCTTCCTCCTCCTTGTTCTCCTTATTCTCCTCTTCCTCCTCCCCCTTGTTCTCCTCTTTCCTCCTCCTCCTTGTCCTCCTCGTTCTCCATATTCTTATCTTCCTCCTCCTTCTTGTTCTCCTTATACTCTTCTTCCTGCTCCTCCTCCTTCTTGTTCTCCATATTCTCCTCTTCCTCCTCATTCTTGTTCTCCTTATTCTCCTCTTCCTCCTCCTTATACTACTCTTCCTCCTCCTTTTCCTCCTTATTCTCCTCGTTCTCCATATTCTTATCTTCCTCCTCCTCCTTCTTGTTCTCCTTATTCTCCTCTTCCTCCTCCTCCTTGTTCTCTCTTTCTTGTTCTCCTTATTCTCCTCTTCCTCCTCCTTCTTTTTCTCCTTATTCTCCTCTTCCTCCTCCTTCTTTTTCTCCTTATTCTCCTCTTCCTCCTCCTTTTCCTCCTTATTCTCCTTGTTCTCCATATTCTTATCTTCCTCCTCCTCCTTCTTGTTCTCCTTATTCTCCTCTTCCTCCTCCTCCTTTTTCTCCTTATTCTCCTCTTCCTCCTCCTCCTTGTTCTCCTCCTCCTCCTTGTTCTCCATATTTTTATCTTTCCTCCTCCTCCTCCTCCTTCTTGTTCTCCTTATTCTCCTCTTCCTTGTTCTCCTTATTCTCCTCTTCCTCCTCCTCCTTGTTCTCCTCCTCCTTGTTCTCCTTATTCTCCCCCTCTTTTTTCTCCTTATTCTCCTCTCCATCCTCCTTCTTCTCCTCTTCCTCCTTGTTCTCCTTATTCTCCTCTTCCTCCTCCTTCTTGTTCTCCTTATTCTCCTTCTCCTCCTTGTTCTCCTCCTCCTCTTTGTTCTCCATATTCTTATCTTCCTCCTCCTCCTTCTTGTTCTCCATATTATCCTCTTCCTCCTCCTCCTTGTTCTCCTATTCTTCTCTTTCTCCTCCTCCTTCTTGTTCTCCATATTCTCCTCTTCCTCCTCCTTGTTCTCCATATTCTCCTCTTCCTCTTCCTATTCCTTATTCTCCTCTTTCTCCTCCTCCTTGTTCTCCATATTCTCCTCCTCCTATTTCTTATTCTCCTCTTCCTCCTCCTCTTATTCCTCATTCTCCTCTTCCTATTCCTCCTATTCCATGTTCTTATTCTCTTCCTCTGCCTCCTACTCCTTTTCCCTCTTCTTTATTACTTCCGTTTTACATGTCAGCATGTGTTTATATATATATATATATATATATATATATATACACACACTAAGAGAATACCCGTCCCAGGACAGGTAAAACGAATTTCCTGAACAGAATAGTTTCGCACCACGTTTATCTTCCCTTCTACAAAAATTAAAAATCAATATATAATGATGCTAAACCTTATGTCTATAATCCTTATTCTAATTTTGATCAAAATCTATTACATTATTTTGATTCTAAAAAAAATGTCTCAAATCTAAGGCCTAAGCTTAAGGGTCTTAAGAAAAAATTGAAATTCAGGGAATCTTGCTTAATTGCTATCTAATGACTATTGGCTAGACAGAAACAAAGTTGGATTTGTCAGCTTAAAGGCTATTACGGTCTAACTTGGAAAATCTGACAAGATAATTTTATATATATATATATATTATTATTTTATTATTAAAAACTGTGTTCTGCGGCTACGGTAGTCAAATGACATCCCGTAGCTGCAATCAGTCCTCCATACTAATCCCAGGCCATCTGGCCTTGTCATGCGCAAGTTGTCGTAGGCAATGAAGTTGTTTCGCTGTACGTAGTGGTCCTAGTCCCGCCTACTTGAGGTCAGCACATAGTGTGCCCAGCAGATTTGTGCAGTGTCGTCCTAGTCGCCATATATATATATATATATATATATATATATATATATATATATTTATTATGTACTAGCAGGATGACTTCGGATTGCTGTGTATTCCTGCTCCAAACCCTTAACCTCATATTGCCATTCCTATTCTTATTTTTTATTTCTATAATTTTGAAGTTATAAATAAAATAAAGTGAAAAATGGAAGTACAGTGCGAATGCAAATCTACGATATTGATTCAAATGAAATATACTTATTCAAGTACTCTGGGTAATGTAGTTTCAGAATATATATTGTTGCAGGGATCTATCTCCATTTTCAAGTTATACACACAATAAAATAAAGTTGTCTGATGCGAACGTAGACCCCACAATATTACTGTGGCCTCTTTGAGCAAAATAAAATATACTTATCCAAGTACCCTATGAAATGTAATTTCAGAATATATATGGTTATGAGAGGGGCTTTATCTCCAAAACCCTAGGAGGAGTTTGTGAACAAACAGTAACTACAACTTTATAGACATATCTAATATATAAAATAAAGTTAGCCAGATTTTCCAAGTTAGATCTAAATAATATCTGACAAATCAATATATCTAGCCGATCATTTACAAGGATCTCAACCAAAAGCAAACGATGCTGCATTTGGTTCCCTTACCCCTAACTCTAACCCTAACCTCCTCCTTCTCCACCACCACAACAACAACAACAAGCAACACTTAAAATGCATTTTTATTTTATTTTACCCATTTCTTATTCTTTCCTTCTTTTTCTTTGCATAAAAACTCACCTCTTATTATAAATTCTTAGGTAAAAAACGAACTGTTAGTTTAAACATATTTCTAAAAAATCATATTTAAAATAATTGCTTCAGAGAAAGAGGGATAAATAAAGACCTGGTCAGAGACATGTTAGTTTGGAAATAAATTTCATAAAGCCGGCCAACGCATGCATGCCAGCATGTCAAACCGATGATGATGATCATCATCATTTTATAATTCAAAGACACTAAAACGTTTAACCTTAGCCGGTGAGAACAAAACTAGTTCTGACATTGGGGGCTAAATCGATAGACCCAGTTACAATGCAAGGCTCCATCAGTTTAGCATTCAATGGTATGGCCACGTTGAAGGAATGGATGAGAGTACTTAGGTTAGTAGATATAGATGTAGAACAGTTGAGGTAGCATGTTCAGTTCACAAGGAAAGGCAAAAGGAAAATATGGGAGGAAGTGATAATGATTATTTTTGAGAGAAATAAGGAGAAATAAAACCTGTCCAGAGATAGATTAGTTAGGAATTCAATTTCTGAAAGCCGTCCAACACATGCCAGCATGTGAAACGGACGTTTAATCGAATATGTTGTTGATGATGATGATGATGATTTAGATGGGTAACCATTTACGAATACTAGATGCTGTAAGCAACCTCTCCACATCGGCGTATAAATTTGTGCATGGAATCAAGGGAGGCGCGAGAGCGCTCTATCCCTTAATAGACTACACGAACGGCCTATGCTGGAAATTTCATTTCCTTGATCAATCATAACTCAAAAACCAATAAATCAAATTAGTTAAAACTTTGCACAAAATTTTTATTTAATAGGTTCTATAAGTGTGTAGAATTTCAGCATCATTAGTCAAGGCAACCCAGAGATCCAGAAAGGTCAGGCATGATTGTGTGTTATCCGTGTGTACGTACGTATGTGCCACCCTGTATCTCATCAACTATTTGATGGATTCAGCTGATTTTTGGCAGAAATAGAGGTTCTAGGGTCTAGTTGATGGCATTTTAATTTCACTTACCATATACCTTAGTTTTCCAGAAAATTCCAAAACACCTTAAAAATGACCATTGTATTGAGGCATAGCCTTTACAAAAGTAGTGACATTCCATGATAAATGCCAGTATACTGACATCATATGCCCTTAATAGGATTAAGATGAAAATTCATATACACTAAATGTACAAAAGCAAGGAAATTCCCAAATTTTTACACTTTTATTGTCATTAAGGGTATGCGAGCACAACAGGGCTATGTATTTTACCGGTAGGAATTTTTCTTCAGCGCACCTCACACACTTCATCCACTCATGCATAGAGATTTATACTGTAGTGATGTGATAATGAAATGGTTTGGTTGATATGAAGTCATACCCTTAATGACAATAAAAGTGTAAAAATTTGGGAATTTCCTTGCTTTTGTACATTTAGTGTATATGAATTTTCATCTTAACCCTATTAAGGTCATATGATTTCAGTATACTGGCATTTCTCATGGAATATAAGTAGTGACAGACTAGCGTCCTGTCACTGAATGGTACAGGTCATCTGTTCGACTTAATGGTATAAAATCGGTAATATACCTTTATACTTGGAAAGAAGCTTTACTTGGGTATGTTATGTTTTGTGTGTGGGTCGTCAAATGTGAGCAGCAGAGCCCTATTCGCTTGATCAGTTGGAACTCCCGATGTATGCAGAAAAAAATGGCAAGACGATTCCATTAACATCCGTTTTACATGCTGACATGTGTTGGGCGGCTTTAAGAAATTGACTAACCTATCTCTGGCCAAGTCTTTATTTATCCATCTTTCTCTCATGTCCATTGTTATCACTCCCTCCCATGTTTTACTTGGCCTTCCCCTGTGAACCGTACCTGCTACCTCAACTGTTCTACATCTACTAACCCAAAAACTCTCATCCATTCTTTCAATGTGCCCATACCATCAAAGCCTATGCCGGTGACAACAAAACAACCCAGTTTATTATAAACCAGCACACTAGGATAAACGCGCTCTGACCTACAAAATATGCCTGAGTGGGCCCCGTCGGTATTCCCTGGTAGGGGTGCCTCAGAGAGAAGGTAAAGCTTGCGGGGGTGGACCTGTTAGGGCTGAACAGACGCATACATCAACCCGATAACAGCAAAGTCTGCACCATAATGTTGGACTAAAATAACTTCTACATACGCGAGATCTTAATCTATTTAAATGTTAAATTATATTGAGAAGGACTTGATTAAAGGTTTCTTTTAATGGAATATAAAGTTTAGAAAATTCAGAAACTAGAAATCAACTTAGCTTTACGATAACTCTAACTAGCGCAGGATTCGTTAAATGAATTAAAACAAAAACCTTAAGTATTATTTAAATGTAAAATGCCACCGCAATAGAATCTTTATATTCTCAGAAACTAATATCCTTATATTTAATGATTACCAATTCTAGATAAACCCATTACAATAGGAGTGGAATGTAATGGGTGAAAATTTCAGATTCATGCGAGTAATATTTTTTTGTGTTTATTTATACATAAATAACACTAAACAATCAAACATTTTGAAAATTTTGCAAAATTCAGAAGGTGCAGGCCACTAGTTTTTGGCTATTTTACATTCATGAAAACCCTTTCACAGCCTGAAAATGGTCCTAAATTAAAGTACTATATCAGATTTAACCATCTATATCCATTCATAGCTTTTGAGGATGTTTTAGGACCTGCAATGTCACATGAAACCACTTTTTCACTGAAAAATGATGGATTTTGAGTCCTGTGGAGCCCTAACGGCTATTTTTGGCCTGCACCTTCTGAATTTTGCAAAATTTTCAAAATGTTTGATTGTTTAGTGTTATTTATGTATAAATGAACACAAAAAAATACTACTCGCATGAATCTGAAATTTTCACCCATTACGTCCCACCCCTAATTACAACATAAAATTATTAACCAATTCCTCTATTTAATTGATACAAATTAACTTCAAATTATATTCAACAGCCTCTAATATGTATTAAATCAATCAAACATGCAACATACTAAACATTTCAATCAAATATCTACTAATATTCTTCCTAATCTTACAGGTAATTTAAATAATGATAAAATTATAATTACTTCCCTTTGACTTTCTTTTGACCCATTGAGAGGACCAATTGAATAGCTAATCGAATTATCTCTCTTGCTAAATAAATCTTTAGTTATTTTAAATAAAATAAAATAATGGTATTAATAAGCCATTTTCAATCATTTTTTTTTAACAATAAAGATTCAAATGAAAGATTCTTTCTCCTTGGAATAACTTTACCAAAGTCTTGGACTGATTTATATCATAATTCTATAAGCTGTGTGTAACTATGACACTGCTTCTTGGGCATTTTCTCTTTATGCATACTTTTCTCCCGATTCAGTAACTCAGCTCAGATGGCATTTATTATGGGAGGCAGCGGGGACTCAATATTAAAAAAGTGCGGGAGATAAAGTGCAAGGTGCTGGGGGCAGTTGGGGGTCACGTTAGGATTCATGACCAATTCAATTTAAGTTCAAAATACATGGTGGCTTGCGATTTTTCAATGGAACAAAGAAAACCGAATATAGGGGGGAGGAAAAAGGAGGCGGTAGAATGGGAAGGGAAGTGGGGACAGTGGTAAGGAGGTGGGTGTTGATGTTTTTATTCTTGGTTGAAGAGCAGCGCATTTACTGTGACGTCTTCCAATCTAAAGATGACAATGGATCTTGCAAATAGACAATATTAAAATGATTGGTTGAAAGATTGGTGCTGAAGGAGAGAGAGAGGGAGGGAGGGGGTAGGGGGGGGGGATTGAATTAGAAAAGGAAATGAAAGAGCAATGAAAATGGAGAGAAAGAAAAAGTGGGATGAAAAAAAGAGAGGAGAAAGAAAAAAGTAGAAAGAAGAAAAGGAGAAAGCAAAAAAGAGAGCAATAAAAGCGGAAAGAAAGGAAAAGATAAACATGAGAAAGAAAAGGGAAGGAGAAAGAATGAAGGAGAAAAAAGGGAGGAAAAAAAAGGGAGGAGAAAGAAAAGGGGGAGAAAAAGAAGGGGGAGAAAAAGAAAGGAAAAGATAAAAAGGGAAAGAATAAAGAGGAAAAGAAAAAATGGAGAAGAAAAGTCTGTAAGCATTGGGTACACAAGAAGTGCAGTGGAATTACTGGTAATACTGGTAGGTTGAGAGATAGTAACCAATTTGTGTGCAAGAAGTGTAAGACAATGGAGATGGATGAAAACTCAGATGTGGAAAAAATATATCTGGATGGCAAAGCCATTGAGGTTGTCGAGGTTTTGTTACCTTGGTGATACAATTTGAGCACAAGTTAAAACAGGTGCTAGTGTGATTGCAAGAATCAGAGTGGATGGAGAAAGTTCAGGGAACTTCTGCCATTACTAACCAGCAGAGCGTTACCACTATCTAACAAGAGAAGTGTCTATCAGGTATGTGTACGCAGTGTGATGATGTATGGAAGTGAAACTTGGCTAGTGAATATTTAGTACATGAGTTGCATGGAGAGAAATTATATGAGAATTACACGATTGATGTATAATGTGTCTTAAAGACAGGCTTAGTTCTAATGACCTCAGAGGAAGATTAAATTTATACAATATAGGGAGATGTGTGCAAAAGAGTAGGCTTTGATGGTATGGCCATGTTGAAAGAATGGATGAAAGTTCTTGGGTTAGTAGATGTAGAACAGTTGAGGTAGCAGGTATGGTTCACAGGGGAAGGCCAAGTAAAACAGAGGAGGGAGTGATAACAATGGACATGAGAGAAAGACGGATAAATAATTTCTTAAAGCTGTCCAACACATGCCAGCATGTAAAACAGACGTTAAACCGAATACGGTGATGATATTATTCATTAAATTTATCTCATAATAAGCTGTCTCAGTCGAAGAGTATTTACCTTTTATTTTAGAGAGCAGTTTTTTTTTTTTTAACATAGTTCACCCCAAACAAGGCAGACCGCCACTGTAGACGTAAGGGGCTACTGAGAAAAAGGGTGAGTTTGTTTTTTTTTTTGGGGGGGGGGGGGGTCAACCTAAATTAGGAGCTGCGCAGCGAGATGTCTCTTTACATTAGTTTTAAATTTCTGCATGTCAGTACCGTCAGGAAAACAGGGAGCAGGGAGGGAGTTTCAGAGTCGAGCAGCACGAGGAAAGAAGCTTTTGGAGTAGAAAGCTCTTCGGCATCTGGGGCCTCCACAATGAACTGATGGGATTTGGTAGATTGTCGGGTTGGTCTAGTGAATTTGCGTCGTGGGGGCACCAGAACAGCAAGTTCATCAGAGCACAGTCCATTGAAGTAGTTGTAAAACGGGAAGAAGGAAGCAACATTGCGGCAGTGGGAATACAGACCAGACTTTAGTCATAAAGACAGGTCGATGATGAAGAATCGAAGCATATTTAGAACAGTCTTTTGGACTCACTTCCATCCTTTCAATCATGCATTCCTCTTCTTGTTTGAAGAATATTGCAATATTTTATCGAGAACTTTAAATGACCCATTTTAATTCGCGTGTATACGTTCAACTCTATCCTCATACCATGGTAGATCCACATATTATAAAAAGTTATTATAAAACTCTGTAAAGTCTTAAATTTACTGCTTTTATTTTTATTATATTCTCTAACATCTTCATTATAAGAATTTGATACAACTGAGTCAACAACGAATATATTCTAGGTGTTTGTCGATTTGAGACACATTTAATATATCTGAAGAACCTTGTGAACAGGTAGCTTCATGATTTAAAACAAAATGAACACATTTTTATGGCGAGTGGGCGTCCTCAGATATTATGGCATGATCATTTAGAAGAGCTGTTTAGAAGAGCTTGTAGCAACATTATTTATCTGTCCTTTATAAAAACAAAATCAAACCAATTTCAAAATGGTGCTACTGTTTTGTCCTTTTAAATAGAAAGAAGAAAATATATTTCTGAATTTTTGAGATGAGGATTGATAATTTGTCCGCAAGGACTCGTGGCACAGTGGATATAGTACTAAGTTAAATTCAGTTCTAAGTGATAGTCATTTGAAAGTTCAATCCTTGGTGCAGGCGATATGAAGAATTGTGAATTACTGAAGACTTGTCCCAGTCATGACTGACGGAACAAGGGCATGCTACCCCCACGGATTAAATAAAGGGTTCCGTTCGAAATTCCATCCAGATTCCCGAGTTCGACAGAAATATTCCCGAGTTTGAAGAGATACACCTGAAGAAGGCTGGAGGTTACAGCGGCTGAAACGTGATGATAACACTCAAGATGAGAAATGTAGTCCGAATAACCAAAATTATACAAGAAAACTTTATCATACTTTTTCCACATCTGCTGGTTAGTAACGGCAGAAGTTCCCTGAACTTTCTCCATCCACTTCTGATTCTTGCAATCACACTAGCAACTGCTCTACCCTGTGCTCCAATGGTATCACCAAGGTAACAAAACTTCTCGACAACCTCAATGACTTCGCCACCCAGATATACTTTCTCCACACCAGAGTTTCCATCCATTTTGTCCTACATTCAATTTATTGTCTCCATATCTCTCATACACTGGAAGAGATCTACTGCAATCAGTCGAGATCATATTTGCTATGATAAAAATGTCAATTTCTTAAATTTCTCTCAATTTTGTTAAGATAAACAAATTCTAAAGTGTATATTAAATTTATTATTTATCCAATCGGGATTGGAGATTTTCTTTCCATTGTTCTGTTTTTTTTTTTAACATATTTCACCCCAAACAAGGCAGGCTGCCATTGTAGACGTAAGGGGCTACTGAGAATTAGGGTGTAGGTTTTGAGTGTCATCCTAAATTGGGAGGTGTGTAGCGAGATGTCTGTTTACATTAGTTTTAAACCTCTACATGTCGGTCCAGGCGGGGAAACAGGGAGCAGGGAGGGAGTTCCAGAGGCCGGCAGCACGAGGAAAGAAGCTATTGGAGAAGAAGGCTCTCCGGCATCTTGGGACCTCCACAGTGAATGGATGGGATTTAGCTGATTATCGAGTTGGTCTAGTGTATTTACGTCGAGGGGGCACCAGAGTAGCTAGTTCGTCGGAGCACAATCCATTGGTTACACTTTATCTTACTTGCGTTTGTTCCTTTTCAAAAGTTCCAGTATACATAATAAAAAAGGCCTTTTAGTGTTAATATGCGATTTCTAATTCTTTAGTATTTCTTCAGAGAAATATATCTGGCTGCCTGTATCTAAAATACAATCAATGGCCAACCTCCCTTCAAAAATGTTACTGATATCACACGTAACACCAGTTTATTATTGTCTGCTTATTTAATGTGTCTTCCTATAAAAATCTTTTTTATAGGAAATGAATCATTATGCCTATTAAATTCACTTCTGGTATTATAACATTTATTATTGTTATTATAATGATTCCCTTTTAACATCAAAAAGTATTTTCATTTTCATGGCTTCATTAGAATGTCTAAAATTTTTGTTCACGGAAACGTACTTTGTCTCTACTTTGTAAACGATTTATTTATAGTGTTAAAGTTTTCAAAATATGACTAACTGCTACTGAATAATTTTTGTTTTAAATCTCAAGAAATTGAACGATCCTTTCAATTCTACTCTGATCCTTTCAATTCTACTCTGATCCTTTCAATTCTACTCTGATAGTTTCTTTCCTCAAACCGCTTACCTTTGGAACTCTCTTCCCGCTCCTTGATCGTATCAATATGCAAACATGTAAAAGTAATGTGAACAAACATCTTGTTGACAAACTCCCCACTCAGGTTGCCCCGGCCCCTAAAAATCTGGCCCTATCACAGTAGTCTCTTACGCTTCAGTGGCAATATTGGGTGAACAAAAATAAAAAAAATTAAAATTTTAATTGAAACAGCTTAATGTTCGCAAATCTGGGATCCTATTTAGACCAATATGGCATTAATTGAAATAATATTTGGTTGAAAATTAAATAAAAAATTTGGGATCCTATTTGGACCAATACAGAATTAATTGAAATAATATTTGGTTGAAAATGAAATTAAAAATTTGGGATCCTATTTGGACACATTACGGAATTAATTGAAATATTTGGGTTAAAATGAAATAAAAAAATTTGGGATCCTATTTGGACCAATACGGCATTAACAAGCCGCGCGTGCGTGGTTCCCCCCTCTGTATGTGACTCGATGTGGCGAGTGTAAAATGCAATAAATTTGGGCAATTTGGGGCATTTTTGACCCCCTGGGGGCGCGAACTAGAATTTTTCTGAGGTCAAGGATGCTCATTTTATATCCAGAACAATTGCGTCCACATTTTGGCCAAGTTTCAGAAAAATTGAATGGATGGATCAAACGTTATGGGAGAAAAGGGTCATTTTTTGCAATTTTGGGGGCTTTTGACCCCTTGGGGGCGCGAACCAGATTTTTTCCAAGGTCAGCGATACTTATTTTCTATTAAGAACAATTGCCTCCACATTTTGGCCAAGTTTAGGAGAAATTGAATGGATGGATGAAAAGTTATGGGGCAAAAATATCATTTTTTGCTATTTCGGGGACTTTTGACCCCCTGTGGGGCTAACCAGATTTTTTTTTTAAATCGGAGAATGTCACTTTCTAACCTGACCAAAGTTACAACTTCATGCAAAATTTCAGAGAAATTCAATGGATGGTTGCGGAGAAAAATCCGGACGGACGGACATGCCTCAAAACATAAGTCACCCAATTTTATAAATCGGGGGACCAATTAAAATAATATTTGGTTTAAAATGAAATTTTAAAAATTTGGGATCCTATTTGGACCAATACGGCATTAATTGAAATATTTAGTTTGAAATGAAATAAAAAAATTGGGATCCTATTTGGACTAATACGGCATTAATTGAAATAATATTTGGTTGAAAATGAAATAAAAAATGTGGGATCCTATTTGGACCAATACGGCATTAATTGAAATATTTAGTTTGAAATGAAATAAAAAATTTTAGATCCTATTTGGACCAATACGGCATTAATTGAAATATTTGGTTGAAAATGAAATAAAAAATTTGGGATCCTATTTGGACCAATACGGCATTAATTGAAATATTTGGTTGAAAATGAAATAAAAAATGTGGGATCCTATTTGGACCAATACAACATTAATTGAAACTAGCGGGACCCTGTGGAAATTCCACAGTGTTTTCTACATCAATCTGTATAATTTACTGTTAATAATATTATTTGGTGTCTAGAAATATTCTCATATTTTACTCACCAAAATCTTGTGAAACGGGATGGAAGTATATATATTTATTTATATTACTCGGTTGCCGGGGCAAAAGCTGTCTCTTCAGAAGTCACCATCGGTCACGACTCCCCTCTAACTCGCACCCTTTCGCCCCTCTCTCTGCCCCCCCCCGTTGTCAGATCGTGACACGCAAAATAAATAACACACACTCTATCGTATTAATATATAAATAATAATAATAATAATAATAATAATAATAATAATAATAATAATAATACTAAGAAGAAGAAGAAGAAGAGGAAGAAATTTTAAATATTAAAAAAATAATAATAAATATCGTAAGCCTGAAACCGGCCCATTTGGTAAGCGTTTCCGTGTCTCCTCCTCCTTCCACGCTGAAGCGACAGAGCAGGGTCAGTTAATGTTTTAATTAAGTTAATTTTGATCTATTTAACATCTCCATTTAGTTAGGTCAGTGGTAAAGTCGCCGCTTTTCAGTTACATGTTACGGTTTCGATTCCAAGTCTCTCCATCCAATTTATTTGTTGTTTATTATTTATTGCATTTCTTTTGGGATCCTAATCGGACCAATATGGCATTAATTGAAATAATATTTGGTTGAAAATGAAATAAAAAAATTTGGGATCCTATTTGGACCAATACGGCATTAATTGAAATAACATTTGGTTGAAAATGAAATTAAAAAATTTGGGATCCTATTTGGACCAATACGACATTAATTGAAATATTTGGTTGAAAATGAAATAAAAAAATTCTTTACGTATCAATTCTACTGCTACCTCATAATTCCTGTATTTCAATATTAAATGCGATACTATTCGCAATGCCGACTCTGTCAGTAACTAATGTTAATTTTATTTTATCGGAATCGTCATCGTTTATACAAATCAGAAATTGTGCGAGAAAGTTTTTAAGGCTCAACACTCTAAACCTGACGCACTCAAGTTTGGGAATCAGTGTAAACATTTGGTGGAAAGAGGCAGATTTATTATCTTTAAGATGAACTGATGCTTCACTAGGTTAACCAAATTTTCTTTCCAGAACTCCCAAACGTTAATTAATATTCAAGCAAAGTTAACTATTGTGACTCAAATTCTCTTTTAGTAAACTAGAGGTAAGATTTAACAAAGCTTTTATGCATTTTTTTAATTGAATTTTTTTCTTTGAATTTTTCAATTTTTTTTTTACTTGCCATAATTTCTTTTATAGATTATTCGATTACGGCCTTCTCCTTAAAAAAGGTGAATTCTTTCTAAATCAGTCTCAGATTCTAAATTTAACAAAGTTAATTTAATTATTCCATCATGGAAATTTGGGTCAATAGGAGTTGCAATTCCTTTCAATTTTTTTTATAATTCTCTTCCGTAGCCATGCTTGAAATATTTTATATTTAATTCAAATGTACCAAAAGAGAAAAGAAAAGAAAAACATTAATTCACAAATAAATGTTATGGTAGTAATAGAACTTAGAAAAGGTGAATCCAAGTATAAAAAAAAAAGAAAGAAAAACCAACAAAAAAAAAAAACAGAGTGTCACTCATTTTTTCTTGGGGGGTATTTAAAAAAGAGGATGTTGCAAGTGACTTAAGCATAATTTTTTTTTTAATCTTTTTTGGAAATAGGTTGTTATTTTTTTCTTCAAAGATCTTCTTATCTAAGTCCAACTCGTAATAATAGTTAAGTATGCTTCCTCTTGCGACTCGAAAGAAGAAACGCATTCTTTTTTTTTGTAGATATTTTTTTTATAACAAATTCAATTTTATGGTTTATAATTTTGGAGATGACGATTGATAATTTATATTATTCGGACTACTGTTCTCATCTTGGATGTTATTCTAGCTACGTTTCGGCCGATGTAATCTCCGACCTTCTCCAGGTACGTCTTTTGAGATGAGGATTGAATATTTGCATCATTTGGATTATTCAGTCTACTGTTCTCATCTTGGATGTTATTCTTACAACGTTTCAGCCAATGTAACCTTCAACCTTCTTCAGGTGCATCTTGTCACACTCAGGAATCTTTATGTGGACACCCTGTGCAACAGAGTAACGTTGTTAAGTAATAATCAGTTTTAAGTGACAGTCTTATAAAGGGTGAAGGTTCAATCCTCACTACAGGCGATGCTAACTAGGAATAAAATAAAAGTTATAATCGATGGAACGAGAACAATCTACCTCCATAGTTTAAATAAAGCGTACAGTTCGAAATTCCCTATAGGTTCACGAGTTCAACAAGACGCACCTGAAGCAGGTCGGAGGTTACATCGGCCGAAACGTTGTGAGAATAACATACAAGATGAAAAGAGTAGCCCGAATAATAGAAATTCAATTTTTCTTTTTCTCTTCTCCCTTTTTCAAGAAATTTAATTTGGAGATGTTCTACTTATGAAAACATATTTCTATAGTCTCGATGCATACGTTGGTTTAATGAATGCTTGTTTTACAAATACTTCAATGGAATGTGCTCCGATGAACTAGCTGCTCTAGTGCCCCTCTTGACGTAAATACACTAGACCAACTCGACAATCAGGCAAATCCCATCCATTCACTGTGGAAGTCCCCAGATGTCGGAGAGCCTTCTACTTCAATAGCTTCTTTCCTTGTGTTACCGGCCTCTGAAACTCCCTTCCTGCTCCCGACATGCAGAAGTTGTTTAAAACTGATGTAAACAGACATGTCGCTGCACAGCTACCAACTTAGGATGACACCCTAATTCTCAGTAGCCCCTTACGTCTACAGTGGCGTCCTGCCTTGTTTGAGGTGAAATATGTTAAAAAAAAAAATGTTAAACTTCAGTTAATTTCTGAATTACAAACCAGTAATATTTTATAAATAAATAGAGATTTTGTCCGTCTGTCAATCACAATTTTTCTGCCCGTCTGTCCGTCACAATGTTTTAAAACGTAATAAATACATTGCAGAATTTGTCTCATTTCAAAATATCAAAGATCTTAACTACTTTTACAAATGGAAAATATTGCATTAATAGTAAATAATAAATTCCAAGCAAAAAACATTGGATGCCGTGACCAATAATCGAAACGGAAACCTTGAGATCTTTAGTCTGAGCTTCTACCAACAGACCTATTTGGAGGTTCTTATAAATAAAGCTTAAAACATTACCTGAAAAAAATCATTATAGCTTTAGCATGACGTCATAGACTTATGATTTACGTCATGTTTCAAAACATGAATTCAAACATAAGCGATAATAAATAAAATAAATAAATGAATTGGCAAACATTGTCAATAGCATTGGAAATTATTTTAATAGTGCACAACAATTGATTTTGCTCTAACTAATATTTGCATTAAAAACAATATTTAATATATACTAGAATTTCGGCCCGTACAGCCCATAATTCTAAAAACGTTATTTAGCAAAATTTAGCAATCATTATTTAGAATTGGAATATAATAGACCACCAATTTTGGTCACAAAAAGGCAGAGAAAATACCACAAAAGAAATTAAATAAACTCACTTGACTTTATATACATACTAGAAGAACACCCGTCCCAGGACAGGTAAAATTAATTCCATGAACAGAACAGTTTTGCACCACTTTTATGTCCCCTTACGAAGATTAAAAATCAAGATATCATGATAATAAACCTTATATCTAGAACCTTTATTTTAATTTTGATCAAAATCCATTATATTATTTGGATTTTAGAAAATGTCTAAAATTTAGGGCTGAAGCTTAAGGATCTTAAGAAGAAATTGAAATTCAGGGAATCTAACTTAACTGGTGTTTAATGGCAATGTAAATCTGAAATGTTTGAATTTTCAAACAAGAGGTTGTGCCCATATTATGCCCCCTAAAAACCCTTTAAAACACCCCAAAGAAACTTAAATTTAAGAAATATCTATTAATTGATGTCTAATGCATATTGTTAAAATATCACAAAATCAGATTTATTTTTCGAGAATGGATTCCATCCCCATTTTACCCTCTTCGCATAAAACTAAATTAAACTAAATATAACCCACATTGGGACACCATACGCCTTGCTCCAAAATTCATAATGATCAGTTAATTAGTTTAGGAGTGAATCCTAACACTATATAGAGATTTATAAACGTTTCAATGCCAAGTAAAATATTAAGACACAGTGGGAGGATTCATGAATAACTTATAAAAGTAAATCTTATTGATTCGGTTCAGCCACGAATCGTTCTTGTGATGAGATCAGCTTGATTTGTAAAAAGTCTTTGGGTCAAAAGCTATCGTCTTTCATAAGTTTTGCTTGAAGATATCTGATTGAAACATGGCTAAAAACTTCCTGTACAAATTCTTTATTACTGGCTCTACATTTCGCATATATTTATCCAAAAACCCGCTAAAAATGGGGCATGTTCACTGTAATATTTAGTTTATTCTTCAAATGGAGCCCTGACGGGGGAATAATGCCAATATAATTAAAGAGAGATAACTTATATTCTTTATATTGTTAAATATATCCTTGTCTTATTTTTGTTTCACTTTTAGGAACTCTGATATCCTCTAAAACCCAAACTCCCATCAACCCATCTAACCCCACCTGCTCATGCAAAAGAGATGAAAACTGTCCATTGAGAGGGGGGGGGGGTGTACGAAAAAAATCTGTAGTTTATGAAGCCAAAGTAACCTCAGGCAATTCTATTACGAAAGACAAAATCTATATCGATATTACACAAGGAATATTTAAACATAGATACTATGCTCATAACAGTACCTTTAGGCACTCAGGCAAACGAAGTGTCACTTCCTTGGCAGTCAGAATATGGAACCTACAAGACCGCCCATCCCCCACAGCCCACAGTCTCATGGAGAATTATCAGACAACAAAAATCCTAATGCCACATATCCAAGAGATGTCTACTCTGCACTACTGAGAAAATCAGAATACTCCAAGCAATTAACAACTTATCAGTAAACTGCATCAACGTCAAATCAGAAGTTTTTAAAATGTGCCTGCATAACAGAAATTTCCTTCTGGTAAGATGGCCTGACAGTAAAAACATCTAATATACAGATCATCATCGGGCTCACACCGTATGTCATACAGACAGTAATAGAAAACAATATCCTACTAATGGATCGTACCCACTATCTACCAACAATAAATAATAATCATGACTCTGGAAATTTAATTAACCAATTAATCCCACGTGACTACATACTTCTACCAGCTCATCCCAAACCACACACTGTATGCTCTACAGACAACTTACACCAAATAAAAAGTATAATAAAAGAAAAAACAAAGATAATTTTCCTTATACACAGGATTTCCCCCAAAATAAAAATGATTCATTCGACACAAAATATTAAATATTGTGTGTACATCAACTGGCCATCATTTAAGATTTATGTTCACTGAGAGATTGTTGTTAAGTTAAGCAGGGTGTAAGGCTTGACAACGGGACAACCTTTGAGATAATCGTTCTTCTGTGGGAATAATAGCTAAAGGGTGTGAGGTCAGACGAGATAGGGGAGAGCGAAAAGATTTTATTCTGACTTAGGAATCCAGCACGATCAAACGCAAACAAAGTAAGTTAAGAATCAATGAAAAGTAAAGGGGGGAGGCCTCAAAACTTCTTCTCCCCACCGCTAGCAATATGTGGGCAATATTAAATCAAAATTGATCTTCCTCCAAATTGATTGTCTTCGGTTGTGTTTGCTTGGACCCGACTTTAATTTCAGAGTGAGAAGTCATCAGTCCAGGAACACTACTTTGGGTCTGACTTCAATTACAGATCGAGGGTGTCCGTTGTTCGGGGGAACTGTAAACATCCAGACACAACTAAATTTTGGGTCTGCTTTTAACTTATACTGATTAAAATATGTGGGCAATATTAAAAATCTAAATAAAAATTGATCTTCCTCCAAATTGATTGCCTTCAGTTGTGTTTGCTTTGATTCCAAGAACAATTTAAAGAAGAAAAGATGGAGATAAAAAAATTGCATAAAATTACATAAAATTGATACAAATTTTATTACATCGATGGATTAAGGATTAGTGTAACTCCTTGCATCTGAACTTTCCTTCTTTAAATTATATATATATATATATATATATATATATATATATATATATATATATATATATATATATATAATTCTTATTTTGTGCCTTCGAAATATGTCGTTATATGACAGTTGTTTTTATTTACCGAGATTCTGGTATTTTGCTTGAATTCTGGCACATCGTTTAATTTGAACTAACTGGCAATGCACTGACTTCAATTACAGATCGAGGGTGTCCGTTGTCCGGGGAAACTGTAAACATTGGGACGCAACAAAATTTTGGGTCTGCTTTTAACTTATACTGATTAAAAATGTTGCGGATTGGAATCACCCCTAGAACTAGAGAGAATTCAGGTTAGGGTTATATAACACCAATAGCTAGAGAGAATTCAGGTATTCATGTGTTAGGACAGTGTTCTTTTCCTTTTGGAGAATTTGTTTTTCGTACACGTCTTTATAATTATTCAGTCTCTCTTCTTTTTTTTCCAGAGGTTTTATCTAGAGCAGGGGTGGGCAACATCCGGCCCACGAAGGCTTAGCGTCCGGCCTCCCACCCTGCTATGCTTTATTATTGCAATCCGGCCCGCGGACCTCCCAGTGAAACTCATCTCATTTTGTGACATAGACGTAAAAGTAGGTTTCAATGAAGATTTACAGTGGGATAAAAATGTATATTTCATTTTTTTAAAACTATTAATTTCAAATCCTTGGCCTGAGATGAAAATAGAAAAAGAGAAAGAGAAAGGCAAAGAGGAAACGTGAGACAAGGAAAAGGCATAAAACAGAGAACTTATGTGAGGTGTGTCAAAACGAATGCTGGATCAATTTGCTACTTCCTCGTCATTATTTTTCATGATTCCAAAATGGCTCTTCGTCGGCGCTTTTTATAACATCACATACAGAAGTCTCCTGAGAAAAAATATCAGATTTGTAGGGTTCAATTCAATTTTTGTACAATTTATTCATGTAAACACAATATAGTAATTTTGAGATTTCGTTTTTCACTCCGGACCGCGACCTTCTTCCAAAAGTCTCAACTGGCCCTCATTCTGAAAAGGTTGCCCGCCCCTGATCTAACTAATATGAACTATTGATCATTGAGCTTAATTTTAACTGCAGCTTTGAACTATATCCTGAAAACTTGATAATGATTTTTTAATTTTTTTCAAGAACGTATAGGAATTAATTTCAGCCAGGATAATTCTTGAATTGTTTTAATTCAGCAACTTTGACTTTTCCTATATATAGATCTCCTTGCAAAAGTCACATCTGGCCCTCACTCTGAAAAGGTTGCCCGTCCCTGATCTAGAGCAATAGCTCGACATATCAAAGGCATTTGATAGTGTTTGGCACAAAGGTTTGCTTCACAAGCTAGCCATGGAATATCTGTCCATTATGGACCCGGCCATTAGTCGTAGATTTTCTTTAATAGAACGCCCCTAATTCTATTTTCATCCAACTTTTTTTCCTTTTCTTTTTAACTTTTATTCCTTTCTAATATTTGAGGGCACTCTTTTCTTTCCATCTCTCTAAAAAAATGTTTGAAGGGACCGCATTCGGGGTCACAAATGTGGAAGATAGGACATTATCAAATGAAAGAATTACAAAGTCTATTCATGCAAAAATAATTAATTTTTATTGACAACTTGTTATGAGACAACAAAAGATAAGGAGTTGGTAGGGATTGAGAGTTCAGAGTTTCCAAGAACTTTCTAAGTGAAGAAGAGTTGTTTTATCTGTAAATTTAGTACACATGGCGAAATTTAGTACACATGTTCATTTCAGTTGGCGCCATGCAAGTTTGTGTGTTACAGTGTGTGTAAAAGTTTAGTAGCTATTGTGTGTCTCTCGTGACCCTGTTGAATCCCTTTGGCCCCAAAAGGCCGAGGCAGGATGTGTAGTGCGCACGTGCAATGTCTGGAGAAGGAAACAGGAAAGAAAAGAAGAAAAAGCGCTATTTTTGTGTTTCTATATTCTGTGCAAAATTTTGGGAGTAAAAATTTTTTGCGTTGCGATTGGTTAAAAAAAAATGCTGATTTGAGCTTTTGTCCAATCGAAAGTCGATATGTAAACCCAACATTCACTGCTGCTGCTAACGTTTGTCATCGAAACCTTATTCTACTTGATCAAGAACCCAGATGCCAGCAAGACAACTGGCCTTAACAACATTCCAATCATAGTGCTTAAGAAGCTGCAACCGGAACTAGCTCCTATTCTTACAAAACTGTCCAACCGTTGCTTAAAGGAGAAATACTTCCCATCACCTTGGTAAAGTTCGCCAGTCTGCTCAGTATTCAAAAGTACTGGCGATTGGTCTTCTGCATCTCAGTACAGACGAATCAGTCTCCTGTGCATCATGAGTAAGTTGCTTGAATCTGTGATAAATCATTAAGTCGTCAACTACCTCAGCAAAAACAATCTACTCAATGACAAGCAATATGGATTTCGTCCTGCAAGATTAACTGCCTGTAATATCACAACAGACCAGTGAATCTATTGATGGAGGTTTCATCTCTAGAGCAAAAGCTCTCGACATATCAAAGGCATTTGATAGTGTTTCGCA
Source organism: Sepiola atlantica (assembly GCA_963556195.1). Taxonomy (NCBI): domain Eukaryota; kingdom Metazoa; phylum Mollusca; class Cephalopoda; order Sepiida; family Sepiolidae; genus Sepiola; species Sepiola atlantica. Next base: position 43,554,502 of record OY744517.1, read on the forward strand.
CAAAGGTTTGCTTCACAAGCTAGCTATGGAATATCTGGAAATGTCTGCTCAACCATCAAATCTTTTCTCTCTGATAGGTTTATAAAAGTAGTCGTTGATGGGCAGAAGTCTGAAGCACATAGTATCGATGCCGGCGTGCCTCAGGGATCTATTCTCGTCCCAACCCTCTAACTGATCTTCATCAATAATCTCCCAAATCACTTCCTAAGTTCATTCGTTGACATTTATGCAGATGCAGCCACCATCTATGGCAACACTCCGAAGGGCATTAATGATCAAGACCTCTCCGTTTCTGGCAGATGGAACGAGAGCATGCTACCCCATGGATTTAATAAAGGGTTCCGTTCGAAATTCCGTCCTGTTTCTCTCTCTTCTGAACTGGTGCATGTAGTAAAATTGGGAAAAAAATGGCTGATTACTTTTAAAACCAAGCGTCTCTCCTTTCACCACCAACGCTCCAGTCCTCACTTTGTCCCAATTGAAAGTAATGGCTCTCTTCTTGAAGAAGCTCCCTGCTTTTATAAGCTCCTAGGACTGACCTTCACTCCAAACCTCAAATGGAAGATTTAAATAAAATCTGTTGCTAAGATCGCTGGATAAATAGTTAGATCATTCTATCGCTCCAGAAAGTATCTCACACCTGATGAAACCTACCTGTATAAGAATCAAATACGTCCTAAGATGGAGTACTGTTGCCACATCTGACCCGTGCCGCAGTGGATATAGTACTAAGTAAAATTCAGTTCTAAGTGACAGTCATCTGAAGGTTGAAGGTTCAATCCTCAGTGCGGGCGATACTTCTTCCCATGGCAGATGGAACGAGAGCATGTTACCCCGTGGATTTAATTAAGGGTTCCGTTCGAAATTCCGCCCAGATTCCAGAGTTTGACAAAAATATTCCTGAGTTCGACAAGATACATCTGAAGAAGATTGGAGGTTACATCGGCCGAAACGTTGTGATACCCAAGATGAGAACAGTAGTCTGAATATACCAAATTCTAGTTTATTTTCTTTAAAACGAATAAAACGAAAAACGATGTTTGATTTTAACATTTTTATCTCTTTCTCGCTCTGCCACTTCTCCATCCTGAACTATCTCTCCTTTTTTCTCTAAAACTCTTTTTCATTAAATAGTTTTTACTTAAAAAAGAAAAAAGATATGCCCTTGTAATATTTATAGATACTCGTCTCTCCCCTATTTCCCCATCAAAAACTATCTCTCTTTCTCTCTCCTTGTCTCTCTTTCTCTCTCCTTGTCTCTCTATCATCCTTTGTTTTGGTCTCTCTCTTTATCTATCAGGGTTTCTTTTTCTATGTCAAAATCTCCCTCTCTCTCATAGCTCTATCTATCTCTCTTTCACCTTCCGTGTCTCTCTCTCCCACTCTATCATAGCTCTATCTATCTCTCTTTCACCTTCCGTGTCTCTCTCTCTCTCTCTCTCTCTTTCTTTCTCTGCTAGAGGATCATTTTTTTTTCTGTCAAAGTCTTTCTCTCTGTCACAATCTCTCTTGTTTTCTCTCTGTTACTATGTCTCCCTCATTTTCGGTGTGTGATAGAGAAAGGGGGAGAGAATATGGCAGAGATTATGACAATCTCTTTCTATTTTTCTTTAACAGTCTCTTTTTTCGCTACACTGTATGCATGTCTGTCTCTATTTTTCTACTGAACTGCCTCTCTCTCTCTCTTCTCCATCATTCTCTCTCTCTCTCTGGTGCACCCCCTTCCAAATTACCCTACCTCGATTCTTAGATTCTTATCTGTACTCGCATCTGAAGTTCATAACATTGATTGATTTGTTTATGTTCTTTGACTTGACTAGTTCAGTGGAGAAGGAGGCTGGAGGAGTATACAGTGGAGGAGAATGGGGAAAAGTTGATTGAGGAGAGGGGGGGGGGGGAGCAGCGACATAAACGTGATTGTGGTGGTGGTGGTGGTGGTGGTGGATGAACACGAGGCAAGAGTTGTGTGCTTGTGAGTCCACCATCATCTCAACGAAAAAAAACAAAAAAACCCTTCCCTCCTCCTCCCAACCGCAATCCAACTTCATTTCTATTCTACTCCCCCCACCCAGCCACCCACATCATACCACCTTACCATATACACCCATCCACACACACACCTGAGCTCTACTTTTGTCAGCTTATCTAGGTCAAAGAAGAAAAAGAAAGAAAGAAAAAAAAAGGTAAATTATTTCGGCTGCAATTTTTGGTGTCTTTGAGAACAAAACATCTTTTCAAAAATCGACTACCTCCTCCTCTCCTCGAACCCCTGCTCCACCTCTTCCGGCAAAAAGAAACCAAAGAATCCAACATACTCATCATGCCTTGTGTCTATGTGTAGTCGACTGGAAGCTACTATGCACGCAAATGCCTGTACGTGACTGTATAGCAAAGTACATTTAGGTAGCAAACCTTACTTTAGACATGTCTTGGATCTTTTTAAGAATCTCCCTGTGACTAAATACAGCCCCGCTATTCAAGGGAGACAACTTTTCAGCCACTTTTGCTTAAAAAAATTAACAAAATAAGAATGTATAAGGCATGTTTTTTTTTTAATTGAGGAGGATAAAATTGTGTTATCGTGGACCAGGGTTGTGAGTTTTAGAAAATTCATAAGGAAAGGTGCACTCAAACACGTGTGAAAAGGGTTAACGTGTAAAGAATTTAGCAAGCCGAAAAGTTGTCTCCCGTGGCAGCGGGGTTATTCTTAGCGGCCGACTAACTTTAGCACTAGTGGTGGGGATCTTCTTAAAAAGATCACATGTCTTTTTGAACACTTGAATCTTTTTAATTTTTAAAAAAACTTTCATTCGCACCCAAACAAGGCATATTGCGACTAAAGCGTCAGGGGCTCCTATGATAAGGGCCAGATGTATAGGTGGCCAAAGTTGGTGGGATGTTGTGCAGCAAGATGTTTGTTCACATTACATTTAAATTTCTGCATGTTGATACAGTCGGGTAAACAGAGAGAAGGAAGAGAAATTCCACAGGCAAGTGGTCCAAGCAAAGAAATTATTGGAGTAGGAAACTTTCCGGTATAAGGGACCTCTACAGTGAAGGGGTGAGATTTTGCTGCTAATAAGGTGGGTCGGAGGTATTTATATTGGGGAGTATATGTGCAGTATATTTATCGGAGCGCATTCCATGGAAGTACTTGTAAAACAACCAAAGTGATGCAACACTGCGATGATGCGACAGTAGCTGGAGCTTGGCAGCCAGTGCAGGACCGATTAGGTTAGAAATTCTTTGTCGCAAACAGGCCGTTTCAAATAGGGGGCGACATAATGTATGTAAGGGAGTTAACTCTCTCTAAGCACTTAGGAAGTGCAATCACCATTAGCTTTAACATAGCTATTATCACTAACAATGACAACTAATAATGAAAACATCAAATCTTGTTTATTTATTTATGCTCTGTTGTTACATGTTGACAATTATCGAGCTTTCAATTGGTTGAGAGAGAGAGAGAGAAGGAGAGAGAGAAGGAGAGAGAGAGAGAGAGAGAAGGAGAGAGAGAGTGAAGGAGAGAGAGAAAGAGAGAGAGAGTGAAGGAGAGAGAGTGAAGGAGAGAGAGAGAAAGAGAGAGAGAGTGAAGGAGAGAGAGAGAAAGAGAGAGAAGGAGAGAGAGAGAAAAGGAGAGAGAGAAGGAGAGAGAGAGAGAAGGAGAGAGAGAGAAGGAGAGAGAGAGAGAGATGGAGAGAGAGATGGAGAGAGAGAGAGAGAGATGGAGAGAGAGAAGGAGAGAGAGATGGAGAGAGAGAAGGAGAGAGAGAGAAAGAGAGAGAAGGAGAGAGAGAAAGAGGAAGAGAGAAAAGGAGAGAGAGAAGGAGAGAGAGAGAAGGAGAGAGAGAGAGACTAGTGGTTTGTGCATCAGCCCAGATCTGGCTGATCCTAAAAAAAGTCGTACGATTCCATTGACACAAATTTTTTTTACTTCACGGATAAATCGACAACTTTCTTTTTTCTTTCTTTCAATTATATTGAACCAGTTGCCAGAGAGGTAGAGATAGGGTAATCATAGTGATAGGTAGAGAGAGAAAGAGAGGACGACAGAGAGAGAGAGAGAGAGGGGGGGTAGTCAAAGAGAAAGGAAAAGAAAGATGTTACATACACTTTTTTTTTTATTATCCATGACATGTAAGTCGGTAGCTGTTACTTCAGTTACACCCTTTCCAAAATTTCAAGTGTCCACATGCAGACTGTATTTTAAAAAAATTTATTTCATTCTTTTTTTTTGTTCACACCAAACAAGACATATTGGCACTGAATGTAAGGAGTTGGCCTTTTGGCTAAGATCAAAGTGTAGTATCTGTTCCGATGGATACTACACCCCATAAACTGGTATTGTCTTGGCCTTCGGGGCTTGATTTACGCCGGTCTATGGGTCGGTCCTGTGCAGTTCTAGGAGGTCCACCCTCCAAGGCTTTGCCTCCCCTCTTTGGGGAGGAGTAAGTTTATTGCTTACTGCCTGAGACACCCCTACCGGGGAATGCTGACGGGGCTGCCCAGGCAATTTTTAATGGCTAGAGTGCTCAAACCCCACTTTCCCGACCCGACCTTGGGTCACATCTTACTTGTGGGAGTAAGATAAAACTGGCCTTGTGCCTAACCTCCTGGAGAGGAGGTAAATAAATACTCTGATAGGGGCCAGATTTATAAGGGGGGGGGGGGCGCTAGGTGGAAAGTTTGACAGCAACATGCTTATTCACATTACATTTAAATTTCTGCATGTTGGTATGGTCAGGGAAACAGTGAGCAGTGCGGGAATTCCAAAAGCAAGCGGTCTAGGGAAAGAAGCTATTAGAGTAGAAAATCTTTCGACATGTAGGGACCTCTATAGTGAAGGGGGGGGGATTTTGCTGCTAATCGAGTTGGTCGGAGGTAAGTTCATTGTGCATAGGTATGCAACACTGAGGCGATGTGACAGGGGTTGGAGCTTGGCAGACAGTGTCGAGACCGATTAGGTTAAAGACTCTTTTTTTTTTGCACCTTGTCCAAGAGAGAGGCTAGTGGTTGGTGCACCAGCCCAGATGTGGATACCTTAAAGATATGCACGTCACTAACTAGCTGAGGAATCTTGTCGCACACATCATCCCTGGGGTAATCAGTTGTACAAAAGATGAAAACGGGTTTGGCACGTGATGGCGATTTGGAAAAAAAGGGACCTGGGAGAGAGCGGCACTGCGCATGTCCAAAAGCTCATTAAAAATAACCCAATATATTTATTCCGTTTGTACGTGACAGTTTCAAATTATTATTCATTTCGTCTCTGGCATCTACTTTGCTCCAATATAACTTTTTGATTGATTTTCTTTCGACGTATTTCTGTCGTTTTATTACTCTCTGTTCCCCTGGTTATTTTAATTGGGTTGCGATAGCTGTCCAATCGCGGCGTAGAAGCATCACATCTTACAACTATCGATTTTCATAAAAGTGATCATGTTTAAACATTGGCAGATTGTCACGAGTACAAAACTCTCAGAGTTCCAAAGAGATTTTACACCGACTTGATCATTGGAACTTTATTCTAGTACAACTTAAACTACATATAATTGAATACAGGACGTTTTGATTAATGAAGTCGGGGGTGGGGGGGGGGGACTGCTAGTCGGGTGGGTCGGAAACATTTTTGTTAAGGGGGTACAAGTGCAGTAAGTTCGTTGAAGCACATTCCGTGGAAGTAATTGCAAAGTACTTGCAGATGCTAGTGGTTGGTGCACCAGCCCAGATGTGAAATATTTGCATTTTGCCACAAGTGCAAAAAAGTATTTCTCAGAGTTCCAAAGAGATTTTACAGACTTGATCATTGCAACTGTATTTTAGTACAGTTTAATCTATATATAATTGAATACAGGACGTTTGGTCAATGGGCATTGTGGCTGAAGATATTTTGTTCAACTATTTCAACTTCAAAGCAAGACCTTTTGGCCAATAGCTCATGGCTATATTACATTGGAATACCAGTTCTTGCTGGATCACTGAAATTAAGCAATGTTAAAGTTGGTCAGTATATAATTGTGTGTCCATATAAAAAAAAAAATGGTACTTCTGCAGTATACAGACCGTGCCGAAATAATAACGTTATTTAGAAACACATTTTTAGCATGGGGAGGCTTTGTTAACTATTCTGTACTTACACCTAACAGTATTGTTTGTTTATTTACAAACAATACTGTAAAAATTGAATTTAACTAAAAATTCCAATCTAAAAAATAGCACAGTCCGTAAACTGCATAAGTACGAAAAACATACGAGATTGCGTAAGTTTGGTAGTTAAAATTGGTATAAAGTCACTTTTTCTTGGGAAAGGAATAAAGCCATCTAAGTCTTCCCCTCGAATCTATTTCATCTTCGATTGTTCAATGAAAGGTGTACTCGGTAAAAACATGTTTATTTTTCTTTCCTTAAGCCAAACTTTTCAAAGATTAAAATTATATCATCAGAGGAATTACATAGATGGATAAGTTGGCAGGGGAATAGCCAAAATTCAAAATTCGAAAAAATTTAAGAAACAATATAAAGTAATGGAAAGTAAAAGTGTGTGTATAAAAAGGTTATCAAAATATATAGTCTGTTCATTTGGGTAAATGTCCATTGACAAAGTGTCCGGTGACGAAAGATTTAAAGATGGGAAAATAGATTTCGTTGAGACTGCGTTAGAAATGTTAGAGATGGTCAAAATGTAGTAAACCCAACAGAATGATGTTTGGTTCAACCATAGATAAAAAGCGCTTAAGGAAAGAAAAAGAAACATGTTTCGAGTACACCTTGCATTGAACAAAGAGGTAAAAAAAGGCAAAGGTCGCATAGCCTGGACGCGCACGAGTGTCGTTGCCGACATCGCACACTGCCCATGGCCGTAGCGGCGGTGATTTGTTAAGAATCACCGTGTCTAGGACACAGCATATGGAAGGCGGAGCCCATCCCTCTCCTTCCGCTGCCTTGAACCTTCCCTGAGTTTTAGTCAGGTACCCATTTACTGCTGGGTGGACAGAGGGAGTTTTCAGACCCGAAAATTTGCATGTGGTGAGTGGGATCGAAACCGGGTCGTCCAACCCAAAGACAAGTGCTATAACCACTTGTCCACAGGCCCTCCCTGCATTGAACAATCGAAGATTAAATAGATTCGTCATCCGCACATCTTTATCTCGCAATAGCAAAATCCGCTTTCCATAGCATGGAGGGTAGACTAGATTCTCAAACTTTGGTAGGACAACTAATCTAGGAGAAGCAAAACTCTGAGAAAACTCCAATTGTGCTTTCCAGTTGTCCTGGATTTCTACTTGCCACTGGATTTAAGCAATGCTGGGTCAGCACTAGTAAATTTAGGGATTGCTTGTTTCACTAGAAATTTTTTATTGCGCAAATAAAAATGAGACCTAAACAAGATTTGAACCTATGCCCCCGTATTGGGACCACCAAAAGCTGGTGTCAGTTTAACTGCTTACGATTACTCTACCTTCGCGGGTAACGCCGGGACACGCATCAGATAATTAACTACAATTATAAATATTTGATACAAGCTCCAGAAATAAATATTCAAAAATGTCATGTGGAGGAACATTGTTGAATACTTATTTCCGGAGCTTGATTTTAATATTTGAAATAGTAATTAATATTTTAACCTTTTCAAATCTCATTAATATATAAAAGCTCTGATTGATATAACATATTAACTATTTAGCTTATTGTAACTGAAGATTTGAAGCATATCATGGGCACATTGTAATATGTATTTTTTTACTTTACGAGATCTTTAATTCCGGAATGTATGGAAATTTCTTATTTCATCTCAGAATTAAAGATCTACTCAAGGCTAAAACCATGAAAAACAAGTATGATAAAAACAAAGATCCTTTACAATCTTAATCCGACATAAGATTAATTCAAAGTTGAGTTTGCAATTATTTTTATTCTACAATTACATAAGCTGATATTGTAATTAAGACTAATAGCATTAATACTGGGTCGGTGATGAACAGGTTCATCACCGACCCAGACGACATACCAGGGGCTGAGCTACCGCGAAGGCAATGGACCAATCTGAACTGCCTGAGAACTGGTGTGGGCCGTTTTTCTGTCACAATGAGAGACTGGGGCCTGAGAGAGGGTGCTGCCTGTGAATGTGGCCACCCAGAACAGACAGTTACACACGTCATAGAGGAATGCCCGCTGTTCAAACCACCCAATGGCGAGCAGGGCATAGCGGACCTTGATGACGAGACGAGAACCTGGCTTGCCAAGACTGAGCTGCAGCTTTGAGGGAGCTGGCACAAGAAAGAAGAAGCAGTAGTACTCTTACTATTGTTAATTATTTTTTATTGTGTTTATTTATTTTTTATTAATTGTATGTTATCGATGCAACAATAACTAAGTTTAATGTTATTCATCTGGATAATTTTAGATAGCTTTATTATTTTTTATTTTATTTTAGATAGCTTATTGCTTTTAGGGAAATATTTATCTTAATGCAGAATTGAATAAGATTATATTTCGTTTTTTTTTTTGTATTATTTTTTATTAAATATTAATTTATCATCATGTTCACTTTTTTTATGTTGTTTCATATTCTTTTTTGTGTTGATATAATATATAATCTATATATTAATACGATAGCGTGTGTGTTCGTGTGTCACGCTTACATCAAAAGCTCAGCGCATGCGTGCCGCACCTAGATTTGGAAAAGCATTCAAATCACCCAATTTTCGTAATATTTTCAAGTATTTCCCTTTGGCACAACGGTTAGCGACGTCGGGTTTTGACATTGATCCGACTGGTTTATAGTTCGATCTCAACCAACCTCTAAGATTTTTTTTTTCTACATCGAAAGGGGGGAGGTAGGGAGGGGACGACCGGGAAGACACGTGTGTGTTATTTAGTGTGTCACGCTTACATCAAAAGCAACGACCTTCCAAATCTTTGTATGCTACTCATAAATATTACCTTCACTAGAAATATTGTATATAAAGAAGTTTTGTAAATTGTTTCATGTATTGTTCATTTTTTAAATAAATATACAAGTACAAATCTTATCATATTTTATTCAAACATGTATAGGTTAGGAATAAGATAATTAGTATTGAAAACATCATTTCGTGTAATTTACACGGGTTCCGCTAGTATATTCATAATTCTGGTATTGGTGGCTAGTCTATGACCTAATTAAAATTGTACTGAGACAGAATAATAAGAGACCGTTGCTAAATATTTTAATAACAAATGAATACTACAATAACAACAGTGTGGAGGTTGAATAGTCTTTGTACCTAACAACAGAGAGACTGACTAACGAGTTCATTCGGGTGGGAGAAGGGGGGGGGGGGTAAAAATATAATTTACAATAATGGGATATTGTTTGGTTTTCTATCAGGCTTGTATGTTTGTTTAAATTTAAAACATTAACTTATTTTAAATTAATTTTTATTTCTATGTCAAAATCTAAGTTAAAAATTAAAAAAAAAATATTTCTCTTCCTTTTTTATCATTGTATATACTCTCAATTGTTAACATACAAAGGAGATAATATTACTTAATATAATGGATGCCAGTAAAAATTAATTAATATTACTATTTCTTCAGGGAGTCAATACATTATTTTTAATCAATGTTAACTATTTAGTCCTATTATTTGTGTTATATTTTTTCATTATTATTCATCTTGATAGAAATGTTGATGATATTTTGAAAGTTGTGAGAACCGACTCTTAATAATGTGTTTCGGTCAATTATTATTGATGTGTTTCGGTCAATTATTATTGATGTGTTTCGGTCAATTATTATTGATTAGTTTCGGTCAATTATTATTGATTAGTTTCGGTCAATTATTATTGATGTGTTTCAGTCAATTATTATTGATTTGTTTCGGTCAATTATTATTGATGTGTTTCGGTCAATTATTATTGATTAGTTTCGGTCAATTATTATTGATGTGTTTCGGTCAATTATTATTGATTAGTTTCGGTCAATTATTATTGATGCGTTTCGGTCAATTATTATTGATGTGGTTCTGTCAATTATTATTATGTTGAGTTCTAGTCGCTTAATTAATATTAGAGTTTATTTACACTGTATTGTATCCTTAAATTACAATGCCTTAGTTAAATATATAAATTCATTTAATTTAATTAATATGGTTTTATTTTTTTATGTTAGTGGTTAAATATGTTAGTCTAAATGACCATAAAGAACCTTAACTGCAGCAGTTAAAAGATTGATATTATTGATCTCGTGGAGATGTGTTATGAAATATTATGCCGCCATCATCATTGTAAATACTAATATGGAATTAATTATAACGTACATAGCTCTACACCATTGCGGTCTCCATTCCAACATCGAAGTTTGCAGTTTTGTCTTTTTTTATCCATATCTTATTGCTATGGAATGGTATTGATTTTCTGCAATTTTATATGACTCGTATGTCGTCAACACGAATATCTATATTTTGTGTAGCGAATTCCGATGCCCTTTATATCGAATTTTGTAAATGTGCATTTTTGTTGTTGTTAAAAGACTTAAACCATTTTATTGTACATTTGGTATTTTTTCGTTGATTCAAGTTCAATATATTTCATATTTATATATATATATATATCCACGTGACTTTCCAAATTTTAAATTTTTTTTCTTTTTTCTACATTTCATTCTTTCCAAATATGATCTAAGGTTAAGATCGGATTCTAACTCTGCCTGATGAGATCTCAGTTTATAATAGCTGTTGATCGATAAGATCGACATGCCAGTGTCGCAGATTTTGTACATGTCTGTGTAAATAAAAATAATCATATATAAAAGCCTGAACTACTCGGCCAATGTTGAACAGCGAATAAACGGTGATAATTTTAACACTTTATGCGGCGGCTTGACGCCATAAGAGCGTTCTACTTAATGAAAGGAACGATGCATATATATATATATATATATATATATATATATATATATATATATATATATATATATATATATCCTCCCAACCCCGAGCTGTTTAGTTCAGTCACCAGACAGCTGACTCTGATTTCCAGCTTTCAGAGACTGCTTGGGGTTGGGCGGTTGGTTGGTGGGGTACCTAGACAGGTTGACCTCTTTTTTTAGATACCTTGACTACCTTCCCTGCCCCCTATATACCGTCCTTGGTAAAATTCGCCCCTCTCCTCTCTCTCTCTCTCTATATATATATATATATTGCTATCTTTCCCCCCTCTCTGTATTGTCTTCCGTTATAAATCGTTCAACCTCCCCCTCTCTAAAATTATATATTAAATATGCCTCTAATCTCCTCCTCGTCCTCCTCAATTTATGTCTTAAATAACTCATTCCCCTCTTCTCAAGATATGTTGTCGCTCTCCCTATATGTATATTGAATTGGTGAGTGTGAATTTCTCTTTTCTCCTTTTCAAAAATGTATTCACTTCACTTGGATGCTTGACAATACCAGAGGGTTGAAATAAATTATTGCACCAGTGATTATGTGATTCCGTGTTACTTTATTTTTATTTTATATATATATATATATATATATAAAATATGAGACTGAAAGCATACTTTTAGAGTATAGAAATTATAGTGAAATGATTTAAGCTCAATATATGAGATAGAGCAATTATAAGGATAATTGAAGGAAGAGAGATAAAGATGTGCGAATGACAAATCTATTTCATCTTCGATTGTTCAATACAAGGTGTACTCGATAAAAACATGTTTATTTTTCTTTCTTTAAGCCAGGCTTTTCAAAAATTAAAATCTTATCATCAGAGGAATTACATAGATGGATAAGTTGGCAGGGGAATAGCCAAAATTCAAAATTCGAAAAAATTTAAGAAACAATATAAAGTAATGAAAAGGTTATCAAAATATGGAGTCTGTCCAGTTGGGTAAATGTCCGTTGACAAAGTGTCCGGTAACAAAAGATTTAAAGATAGAAGAGATTTTGTGGAGACGCGGTTAGAAATGTTCAAAATGAAGTAAATCCAACAGAATGATGTTCAGTTCAACTGTAGATAAAAAGCGCTTAAGGAAAGAAAAATAAACATGTTTTTATTGAGAACGCAATGGTAAAATCCGCTTTCCATAGCATGGAGGGCATCTTTCAAAACATAAACATAAAAATGAACACAAAAATCAAAATCTTGAAGGCGTATATATGGTCAATCCTACTTTACGGTCGCGAATGTTGGCTGAAAGTCGTTTAGAAGCAACGGAGATTTGGTTTCTAAGAAGAATTCTATGAATCTCATGGACAGAAAGGAAGAAAAACGAAGAAGTCATGCGTAAGGCTGACTACAACAGACCGTGTCTCAATACTGTCCACGCCAGACTGTTGAAGTTCTTCGGCCATATAATGCGGATGGACGGCCTGGAAAAATACTTGATGTTAGGAAAAATCGATGGCAAAAAAAGTAGAGGAAGACGGCGTACCAAGTTGTCCTGTGCAGTTCTAGGATGTGCACTCTCCCAGGCTTTACCTTCTCACCCTTTGAGAAGGGGTTAGTTTATTGCTAATCGCCCGAGGCGCCCCTACCGGGGGATGCCGACGGGGCTGCCCAGGCAATTTTTAAATGACCAGAGTGCTCAAATTCTCGGGCGCTGGTTTTTCAAATCCCACTTTCCCGACCTTGTGTCACATCTTACCTTGTGGGAGGAAGATAAATAGAACCAAGTTAACAGATGGTTTCAACAGGGTCACTGGAATCACGACTTTAGATCTCATCAGAAAGACCGAATGCAGAAAAGAATGGAGAGCCATGATCATCGATGTCTGCAAACAGACCTGATACCTGAATATATATATATCATATTTTTTAAGTAAATGTTAATTATTATTACTTACAGACATCGATGTTTCATGCTTACGCAATCTTCAGTGTAGGGATATTAATTCATGTCGAACCAGCTTCAAAATCAAAATGAGGCAGATTTTCAACAGAAAAAAATAATGGATGAAAAACACTCACCGTATGTTTATTTTTTGATGAAGAAAATCAATAAAATAATTTTTTTTCACGGGAAGTTAACATTTTTTTTCGAAAAATTGTGTTTTTTTATGAGTAAAGAACATAATCAACGAAACAACGATTTTTACAGATTTATTTACGTTTTTGAACTGGACAAATACCGACTAGTTTAGGGTTGGATTACAGTTAGGGGTAAAAAGAACAGTTCGGTCTATGTCTGTACAAGCTTTCTTTTTTTTTTGCAAGAATTTTCTTGCAGTCATTTTTGAAAGTTTTGCAGATTTTCTTTCGTGTGTTAGCACAGAAGTGGTTAGGAGGGTTTCGGGTTCCTGTTGGGTATTGGCACCAGGAAACCCTCCTTCTCTGTGGGATCATATTCTCCAAAGACCCAGAGTTGTCATCTGTTTCTCGAGCCCTCTGATTGGTTAAGTGCTTCGGCATCTTCCGGTTGTTTACGTAAACTGCTGTAAGATGCCGAACAAAAGGTCGGTTCAAAAGCTGTATCAGTAGCGATTTCTTCAAGAAATACATACATATCAGAATGTTCATTTAAGGTTATCCCCTACTTCTCAAATCTTGAGTTAGTAAAGCAGTGAAGAATATTAATTTTCCTCTCCCCAATTGACCATTTATAGTTTATCTTTCTTGTGGTCTTTGCTTGGTATTGCCGAATTCCAGGACAAGAATTCATCTGGTCTGGTAGCGTATCCAGCTAAGTTCTGTTACTGGAGCAGGAGAGGTACACCATTCCTTGTATGAGCCAATGTGTAGCCGTGCCGAGGAGATCTTATTTTTGCGTCTCAATAATATTATTTTTAATATTTGGTCACGGTTTACTTGTCGGGCGAAGGATCCTCATGTCAGGGTCTCCTAACCCCTGTACAGAAAGACAGAAGACACTCGAGGATGGTATCTGAATGTCTAAATGCATCTAAAAATGGTATTTCAAACTTATGTGTGACAGACCTGCCAACAGACATATCTACTTATAGAAATGGTTGGATGTACCTAAAGAATAATACCTTATTTTGTAAAAATAAGAAATAAAATGAGTAAAATTCTTAATTGCTCAAGTCATCAGCAAATGAGGTGCAAAGGAGACTTTGTTGAACCGGTTTACACGAAATAGGCCTCAAGTATCTTGTGGTTTCCTCATTTTTGCTACTTTTAATTTCAAATATCTCGTTAGCAAGCTGAATTGTTCATGGAATGAATCTTGTGATTCAAAAATTTGATCAGTATTTTTTATTGGATCTTTAAATTCTTTTCAAGTAAACAAACATCTGAGTCAGAAATTCGTCTGTTTTCATCAAAACTCTGACGACTTATAGAAGTCGAAACTTGGATAATAATAATAATAATAATAATAATAATAATAATAATAATAATAATAATAATAATAATAATAATAATAATAAAATTTAAAGTAAATAAATAAATTTTAAAAAAAATTTAAAAAAAAAAGAAAAATGGTGCCGGCCTAGGCTGACACCAAACAAAATATTTGTAGAGGGTCGAGGAGGATGAGAAGACCGAGGATAGGAGGTCCCTTGGGGAGGCTTATTGCCACCCAAATTCCAGAGAAAACCAATGGTCCTTACCAGCAAGAAATCAATAAGAAATGTGTTAAGAATACTTAATTACATACAATAAGTCAGCCGCAAATACAGGCTCTAGGCAGACGTGCTATAAGCGATGCACTAAGCGGTTCCCCTTTGGTTAGGCAAAAGTGTCGACTTTATAGTGACCTAACGAATCCATCCTGTCACTATGGGTAAATACGGATCAGTCCACAACAAAATAGCTTCCAAAACTTTCAATATTTTAATAGATGAGGATTTAAGAATTTTAAAGCCAAAAATATAAAAATAAAAAATTGAAATATGACAGTTTAAATGTGTTCAAATTCTTCCCATGTTTTCTTTGGTCTTCCCCTGTGAACTGATGCTGATACCTTAAAAATTCTACATCTACCAAACATTCTTTCAACGTGCCCATACCATTAAAGTATACTCTTCTGCACACATCTCCCTATACTGTGCCGATTTAATCTTCCTCTGAAGTCATCAGATCTAAGTCTGTCTTTAAGACTCACATTGCACATCCATCATATCTGTTATATCGTAGTAATAACAATAAATAAGAACACAAGACGGGAATAGAAGGAATAAGAAATATATTAAGAAAACTTAATTACATACAATAGGTCAGCCGCAAATACAGGCTCTAGGCAGACGTGCGCTAAGCGGTTCCCCTTTGGTTAGGCAAAGGTGTCGACTTTATAGTGACCTGACGAATCCATCCTGTCACTATGGGTAAATACGGATCAGTCTACAACATTTTTGAAGATAGATCCCTATAACAATATATATTCTGAAACTACATAACAAAATATTTGGATAAGTATATTTGATTTTGATCAACGGTCGTACAACATTATTGTCTGTTTGCACTTGAAATCTATAAAAAGGAAATACAACGTTTATGTTATGCTTCGGAATTTTTGAGATGAGGGTTGACAATTCGTAGAATTTGGTATATTTGAACTACTGTTCTCATCTTGGGTGTTTTTATCACAACGTTTCGGCCGATGTAACCTCCGACCTTCTTCAGGTGTACTTTGTCAAAGGTCAGAGGTTACATCGGCCGAAACGTTGTGATAAAAACACCCAAGATGAGAACAGTAGTCCGAATATACAAAATTCTACGAACGTTTATGTTATTTGTTTTATAACTTCAAAATTATGGAAATGGAAATAAATGGTTCGGGGCTTGGAGTAAGAAATGCACAAAAGTGCTCATTGATTGCAGAGGAAATGCTGAGTGTCCCTTGATGGCATTAAATAATCTAAATTTATCAAAATTAATGTCAATTTAATAACACCAATTTACATCTAATCAATGGTGAATACATCTTTGGATCCAACTTTCAAAATTGAACATTATAAAATGTCGTGCATATATATAAAGTTAGGTATGTTTCTATGTAAAAGATTCACTCCTAAATTAATTGACAGATCATTATGAATTTTGGAACACAACTGTGAGGCATAAGGGATCATAATGTGGGTTATATTTAGTTTAATTTAGGTTTATGCAAAAGAGGTTGGGAGCCCTTCGTGGAAATTCAGATACGCACGATTTTTGTGAAATTTTAATAGATATATATATATACATCTTAGACATCAATTAATAAATTTTCCCCAAATTTCAAATGGACTTCCAGTTGGGGCCCTTATGATGGTAAGTGTCATTTTGATCCTACAATGAGCACAACCTTCCATTTTAAAATTCAAATATTTCAGATTTTCATTAAATTTGATATATAATCATTAAACACCAATTAAGCAAGATTCCCTGAATTCCAATTTCTTCTTAAGACCCCTAAGCTTTAAATTTTAGATATTTTCTAGAATGAAAATCAAGTAATGGATCAAAATTGGAATAAGGATTCTAGACATAAGGTTTGTTATCATCATATCTTGATTTCAATCTTTGTAAGGTGATATAAAAGTGGTATAAAATTGTTTTGTTCAGAGAATTAATTTTACTCGTCCTGGGGCGAGTATTCTTCTAGTATATATATATATATATATATATATATATATATATATATATATTAGAGAGAGAGAGAGTGAGGTTGTATATGAAAAGAAATCAAATAAAGTGCTCGATCATATAAGAGAGCTAATATAATTTATTTAGATACTTTTGCTGAAATATGTAATATACAGTATCTAAATAAATTATATATATACAGGGTGTTTCAAAAGTCTTGGGAACATAACGATTTTTAATAACTCAAAAACTATTAGGAGTTGAAAAATGAAATTGGTACCGTTGGAAAGGTTAAAGTTTCAAGTTTTGTGGGGAATCTTCAAAGTTGCTCAATATGAGCACCATTCGTCACACGGCAGACATCTAGTCGATAGTCCATTTCCTGCCAAACGCGTTCCAGCATCTTGACGGCAATGGTTCCCACAACTGCCGTTACTCGAGCCTTTAGTTCGTCAATATCTCTTGGAAGGGGCGGCACATAGACTTGTTGCTTGACAAAGCCCCAAAGGAAAAAGTCACACTGGGTAAGATCTGGAGACCTAGGAGGCCAGGGCATGAGAACGTCATCACCTCGCCCAGATCTCCCAATCCATCTACCAGGCAGCCTTGTGTTAAGAAACTGCCTTACTCTAAGACTCCAGTGTGGTGGTGCACCATCTTGTTGAAAAATGAAGTCATCAGATTCTGCTTGTTCCAACTGAGCCATTAACCAGTCTTGCAGCATGTTGAGATAGGATTCACCAGTGATAGTTGCCTCTTCAAAGAAGAACGGTCCATAGACACCTTTCTTGGAAATTGCACAAAACACGTTCACTTTTGGTGAATCTCGCTCGTGCTCAAGAAGTTCATGAGGATTCTCAGTACCCCATATGCGAGTGTTATGCTTGTTAACTTTGCCATTCAGATGGAAGGTCGCCTCATCGCTAAAAACAAGCCGGTCATCAAAGCCGTTATCTTCCAACTTCTCTTGCATTGCAATGCAAAAGTCACGGCGAAGTGGCTTATCAGTGTCCTTCAACTTTTGAACCAACTTGAGCTTGTAAGGTACCATTTGCAGTCGTTTCCTTAAGACACGCCAGACAGTTGCTGGAGCAAGCTGAAGTTCCCTGCTGGCTCTTCTCAGTGATTTACGGGGCTCCGCTGAAAGGCTGTCCGAACTTGCTCAACTGCATCTTCTGAAGTTGAAGGGCGACCTGTTCGCTTACTTGGGCACAAACACCCATCTTTCACAAATTTAGCATGCCATCTGACAATGGATTTCCTTTCAGGGGCTTCTTTTTTAAATTTCCTGCGAAATGCACGCTGAACACATGTCCACGATTCAGTCTTTGCAAATTGGAGGACGCAAAATGCCTTGTCTTGTTTAGAGAACGCCATTACTGCACCTGGAAAGATAACACGAAAATCATTAGTATGAGCAAAAACTTGATTAAGCAAGCTTTAAAATGGCACCAGTTTCATTTTTCTACCTGGAATAGTTCATGAGATATACGCATTTGTAATGTTCCCAAGACTTTTGAAACACCCTGTATATATATATATATATATATATAAAGTTATCTTGTCGGATTTTCAATGTCAGTCTCCAATAGCATTGAAGCTAACAAACGAAACTTTGTTTCTAACTCGTTAATTTTTATTTGTTATTGTTGTACTGTGTTATTGGCAATATATATAATAGCATACTTAGCTACAATTTATTTAAAAGATTACTTAGTCCGGTGCAGACGACTACTAATATGAAACATTTTTAAATAATCACTTAAAAAAAAAATCAGCAAGGGGGATAACTCATTTTAAATTAAAGAATATAATAAGTTTAAAAATGTGCAAACAATAAAAATTAAAAGCCAAAATGACTTCACTGTATCCAGTGATATCAACTAAAATCACTGGGTTTGCCAATGGTCGATAAAGCGTAAAGCAAACATAAGTAAATATGTATTAACTAGCGGAACCCATAGCCCGGTGTCGCACGGGAGAAAGTACTACCTATTGCATGACGTCGAATAAAAAAGAAACGGCATATTGTTGTTTCTCCCCACCCCCTCTACCATGTTGGCGAATGCTATGAATTAAAAAAAAGAAAAAAGTGGTAGAGTAGAATGAGATCGAACGCTGAAACTGGCGATCATGAAACATGCTTTCCTAACCACTGCGCCACAGTTTCGATTTAAAAATACATGTGTAAATAGGTCAATTAAGCAAAGCTTGATTATGGGCATGCATGTTATGTTAAGATTCAGCAATGACACGGTTTATGCCATTTGTAGATGATGAAAATGACTGAATTTGGGCAAGTTTTCTATAATATGCGTGTTACAGGTGTATGATTTTGAAAATGTAAATGTATCGGGGTCTACCAGTATCTTGGCACTTATTGAATTTAATAGGAAGTCGATTAGAGCAAGAAATTGTAGCCGCCATGTTGAATGAATAAATGTTGCAGGAACTGTGTTCGTTAATTTCATTTGCTTAATTCCGGAATGAATATAAATGTAGAAGTCATGGGTAGAATGTGAAATAACGTAATATGATATTCGTAGAAAATCATTGGAGTGAACGGGAGCGGTCATTAAGTCTTTGTGTATTGCTTTATATTATGTAGTAAATTAATACCAGGCAAATAATAAATAAGAACCGGTGTTTTGTGAAAATTAAACTGTGTGTATTAGTTCCCGGTGTCGATGAGTAGAGTAGCAGTACAGATTTGTTAGGGAGAAAGTTTTTGCTACCACCTATATGGAGTTTGTTTTTCAGAGAGACGTTGATGGTAGGCCAAATGTAATATTTAGTGTTATGTCGAAAATAATAATAACAAATTTACTAAAACACGCTCGAGTGAATAAGTGTGATATAGTGGTGAGTTTAGTAGCCTGTGATGCATGTGGTTATTTTCCTATACTCCAAGAAGGCACAGGGGAAAAATCGTCTCTACTTTATATACTAGATAAAACGTACGATACCCACGAGGCAGGTATGTCTATTCCCAAAAAACTGTACACGTGCATCTTATATACAAATTACCTACTTTTTCGTTGATTTCACGGACATAGATGCAAAGATGGCAGACACCCATGACGTTATTATGAAGTAAATGAAAAGTCAAATAAAACTACTTGAGTGTTTTTATGTCTCAATTGTTTGGGATGAATATAAGTTGGTTTTTTTTAATCCAACATTCTGGCAAGTCGCTTTTTATAAGAATGAGATCTTGTCTCAAATGTTTGACTTTCAGTGGCTTATGTTTAGTTAGTATATATATTAAATGCATTTAAAATAATTTTTTTCTGTCATGTACCATGTATTTATTTTACAAACGTTTCATTAAAATATATATATTTAATAATAATAATAATAATAATAATAATAATAATAATAATAATAATAATAATAATCCAGTTAAAACATCCACAGGGTAGTAGTAATCCAAAGAATTTCAACCGGGTTTATAAAAAGTGCTCAATATCAAATAGAGCTTTTATATATGATTATTTTTATTTACACAGACATGTACACAATCTGCGACATTGGCATGTCGATGTCTTCGTTCAACAGATATTATAAACTGAGATCTCATCAGGCAGAGTTAGAATCTGATCTTAACCTTAGATCATATTTGGAAAGAACCTTTCCAACCTTAGATCATATTTGGAAAGGTTCTTTCCAAATATGATCTAAGGTTAAGATCGGATTCTAACTCTGCCTGATGAGATCTCAGTTTATAATAGCTGTTGATCGATAACATCGACATGCCAGTGTCGCAGATTTTGTACATGTCTGTGTAAATAAAAATAATCATATATATTTAAATATATATATAGGTATTTAATAAGGTTGTTTGCAATGCAGTAGAAACCGGAATGGTGAAGAAGAGATGAACAAAACACATAATTGAAAACAATGTATGCAATATTTTTCTTCAAAAACTTATCTATTCATTTTTCAGTAAATCTTAAGTTTGGAATTAGGGTTAGGATTTTCTTTCTTATTAAATACAAAAAAAACTATATATCTAAATGAATAAATTTTAAAGTTTTTTAATTTATCACTCCTATATTACCATCAAATCGGCTCACTGTTATTTAAATCAATAATACAACATAATTTTTTAATACTGTATATATAGTAGAAAGCAAAGATCCAAACACAGCTATACACATGGTGTTTTCAAGATGAGTGATGTCATCAGCATAGTCGAAGTCCACTAAACCTTCAGCTGGTTGATAGAGGCAGGATATGATTCTCAAACTTCATGTTTATAGGTTTAATAGTCTTAAAATAACAAACAAACGGCCAGACAAATATGTGTTTCTGATACCGGTATAGATATGCGTGTATAAATTACACTACTGAAGTTATGAGCTTGTGGAATTAAACATCTATCCAAGGGTCTGATAAAAATTTAGATTTGCAAAGTTTGAAAATCTGTCCAACCAGCCACAAAGTCAGCATTTAACATCATCGGGTTCTTTGGTCACTGAAGGGAAATTCACTTAATTTACCGCTAAATTTGAGATTAAAAGTTAGGGTTAGAGTTAGGGTTAGGGTTAGAGTTAGAGATATGGTTAGGGTTAGGGATATGGTTAGCGATATAGTTAGGGTTAGGGATATGGTTATAGATATAGCTAGGGTTAGGTTTATGGTTAGGGATATGGTTATGGTTAGGTATATGGTTAGGGATATAGTTAGGGTTAGGGATATAGTTAGGAATATAGTTAGGGTTAGGAATATGGTTATGGATATGGTTAGGGTTAGGGATATGGTTAGGGTTAGGGATAGGGATATGGTCATGGTTAGGGATATGGTCATGGTAAGGGAGATGGTTATAGTGAGGGAGATGGTCATGGTTATAGTAAGGGATATGGTTATGGTTAGGGATAGAGATATGGTTTGGGATAGAGATATGGTTAGGGATAGAGATATGGTTTGGGATAGAGATATGGTTTGGGATATAGTAAGGGATATGGTTATGCATATAGTTAGGGTTAGGGATATGGTTATGGTTAGGGATATAGTTAGGGTTAGAGATATAGTTATGGTTAGGGATATAGTTATGGATATAGTTAGGGTTAGGGATATAGTTAGGGATATGGTTATGGTTAAGGATATAGTTAGGGTTAGGGATATGGATATGGATATGGTTAGGGATATAGTTAGGGTTAGGGATATGGTTATGGTTAGGAATATGGTTAGTGCATAACTAAGATTGCGTTTTTCTGTTTTGTACTCGATGAACTTTCCATCGTACCTGATCTACTTTGATGCTGTTCGACAGATTCTGTCCTGCATCATGACGTCATCGCAGTGAATACTGTAGAAACCAGTACAGCTGAGCTGTCGTAGGTGCACATCAAACTCCACAATATTTGGATGAAAAGAACAAGGAAAATGTCTTTTTGAAACGCTTTCTGCATCTTATATTCATCAAGAAATGACATTATGGTGCACCGATAGTTGTTACATACAAGAATATAATTCAAATGAACATAAAAAGAGAAAGAAATGGAAAACACAAAAACAACAATATTTCACGGGGAGGGGGGGAGCGGCTGATTTAAATTTTTTTTATTATTTGGTGCAGGTGTAAATGTAGTTAAAGTATTAAAATGCTATATTTCACTGCATAACTCCTTCATAGACCACCTATTGGCTAGGAAGAAAGTGTAGTATCTGTTCTGATGCTACACTTAATCTATTCTGTTTTCAGTCAGTGAAAGAAAAATCCTTTTAGACTGAGGCACTTTTTATTTTTGTTCCAATCCAGAGAGCCCCTTGTGATGGAAGGGGCCGTCAATTCAGAAATGCAGTAGAGGAATAGGAGCCGAGACTATGAAGGTGATCTTTCTGATGATCGTGGTACTGAATCCGATTGCAATTTTGCCAATAAATCATTATCAATACAAATCCGATTAAAGACGACAGAGTTTTTTGTTTTGTTTATTTTCTTAATCGTTTTTTCGACTCTGCGAGCTAGTTTTTGAGTCTCTGGTATCAATTGGTAGAGTATGAATCAGAAAGTTGTTTTTTCATCCATCTCGATTTGATCGTTGCGATCATCGTCAAGAGTTAGTTCTTTTTGTTTTTTGTTATATTGTTGTTAATATTTAGCAAGTTTTTATTATGTTAGTCTGTAATTTTGATAGTAGAAAATTATATATATATAATTTAGGGAACTTCTGCCATTACTAACCAGCAGAGCATTACCTTTCTTGACAAAGGGAAGAGTCTATCAGGCAAGTGTATGCAGTGTGATGTATGGAAGTAAACCTGGCCAATGAGGGTTGAAAACATGCATTGTATTGAGCGGAATGATATGAGAATGATACGATAGATGTGTCATGTGAGTCTTAAAGACAGGTTTAGATCTGATTACCTCAGAGGAAGATTAAATCTGGACAGTATAGGGAGATGTGGGCAGGAGACTTTAATGGTATGACCACATCGAAAAAATTGCTGCGAGTTCTTGGGTGAGTAGATGTAGAACAGTTTAGGTAGCAAGTTCAATTCACAGGGAAAGGGCAACGAAAACATGGGAGGAAGTGATAAGAATGGACTTGAGAGAAAGAGGGATAATAAACACCTAGTCAGAGATAGATTAGTTTGGAAGTCAATTTCTTAAAGCCGTCCAACACATGCCAGCCTGTAAAACGGACATTGAACCGAATTTGATTATGGAAAAAAACCCTTTGCGTGCAGTAGCCACAGGTAACTTTCACAAAATTGCACGATAAACGCTGTCTATGAAAAGAATTCTCCGATGTTAATTATTCAACTTTGGCAAGATGAAAATTTCCATTCGTTACAGAAATAGAAGTGGTGGGAGGAGGGGCTAGGCTTTTAATTTTCTATTTTTTACTAGCATGAAGTAATGATTAGAAACTCACGGGCATTCAAATTCCAAGAATAGCTGACAGAAAAATATAGACCGATTTTGCAATTCATTTTTATCTTTGTAAACATTCGGAATAATTCATATACGGAATCATTTAACAAAGAAAAATCTTCTTTCCTGATTTTCCGTAGCGGAATGATTTATGACCGTTTCTGTTTTTTAAATTTTACAAATGTACATAGAAATGTTCTATGTTATTTAAAAGAGGATGTTTTGCTTTAAGATGTTTTGACTTTGTAATTTTATTGATTTTTGTTTTTGTTTTTTTGTTTTTCAGATCAATAAAATTGGAATGTCAAGAGTATAAAACGGAGCATTTTTAAAAAACTATTTGTATTTAATCGAGGACTTAAGGTTGTGCTGTATATGGAGAAGGTGCAGTGCCTCAAAGTGCTTCCTGCAATTGGTTTTTGAACTTCGAAAATTAGAAGTTTTATCCCAAAGATGGATCACACATCAGTTGACTGTTAAATTCAAAAGGCAGGTGAAGTGCTCTGAAAATGAGTTCCAAAGAAAATCAGTTGAATTTCAGGATAGGGTTCGGGTTCTGTAGTTTAAATAATTACCTGGCCAGAGATAGGTGTGTTTGGAAGTGAATTTCTAAAAGCTGTCCAACACATGCCAGTATGTAAAACATATGTTAAACTGATGATGATGATGATGATGGTGCTGATGATGATGATGCTGATGATGGTGCTGCTGCTGATGATGGTGCTGCTGCTGCTGCTGCTGCTGCTGCTGATGATGATGATGATGATAGTGCTGATGACAATAAAAGAGGTCGATTCTAACTCTTATTCACTTAATGAGCAAAGTTCAGAAACGCTTATGAATTATTACTCAACCTAACATCCTGTATTTACGTGTTTCCCATGGCAGCAAGATGTGACACAAGGTCAATTCAATGTGAGGAAAACTAGCTCCTCAAAGAGGGCACTATCTATCAGTCACAGTGATTGGTTGACAAAAACTGAATAGGCAGAGTACACCTTTCTAAGGCAGTAGTTTTTACGATGTCAATACCCAAGTTCTAATCTCACCTAAATCTAAGAGATTTTTTAAAACTAGATACATATTTTATAAATCTAATCAAATTATCGTAACATAACATAAAAAAATTATATAAATATTTTTTAAAAATTATATAAATATTTTTTAAAAATAACATAAATATTTAAAAAAAATTATATAAATATTTAAAAAAATTACATAAATATTTAAAAAAATTACATAAATATTTTTTAAAAATTACATAAATATTTAAAAAAAAACAAAACTAAGAGACCTTTTTTATAATTTGCATAAAAAGTAGACAAAGAATATTCAGCATTATTTCAAAGCAAATTATTTTTGCTTAACTTCTAATGTTTTTTGACAAAAACTATTCGCAAATACATTCATCGTAGTTACTTACTCTCTCATGCAAATACGAATAGCATTTTTTTCCTATGGAATTTCACAATAATTTTTCTTAATATTTTTTTTTTTTAACATAGTTCACCTACAAACAAGGCAGGATGCCATTGTAGATGTAAGGGGCTACAGAGAATTAGTGTGTAAGTTTTGGCGGGTAATCCTAAGTTGTGAGCTGTGCAGCGAGATGTCTGTTTACATTAGTTTCAAATTTCTGCATGTCAGTACAGTCAGGAAAACAGGGAGCAGGAAGGGAGTTCCAGAGGTCGGCAACACGTGGAAAAAAGCTATTGGAGTAGAAGGTTCTCTGGTATCTGGGGATCTCCACAGTGAATGGATGGGACTTAGCTGATTGTTGAGTTGGTGTAATGTATTTATGTCGAAGGGGCACCAGGGCAGCAAGTTCATTGGAGCACAATCCATTGAAGTACTTGTAAAACAGGCACAAGGATGCAACATTGCGGCGATGGGACAGGAGCTGAAGCTAGGTGGATAGTGAGGGACCAACTAAGTTGGCAATTCTTTTTTTTAGACCTTGTCTAAGAGGGAGACACTAGCGGATGATGCACCAGCCCAGATGTGGCAACAATACTCCATACATGGGCGGATGGTAGCTTTGTAGAGATATAGGATACTGGCAGGTGTCAGAAGTTTACGAGCACAGTAGAGGGAGCCCACCTTCTTTGCAGCAGCCCTGGCAATGTCTTCTATGTACTATAAAGTAGTAGATACTTAAAGTAATCAACATAGTATAGATATTTACTTCAGCTAGGGTAAATATATATATTTTATACACTAACCAGCAGCGCATTACCACTGTCGACCAAGATCAGAGTCTATCGGGCATGCGTATGCAGTGTGATGATGTATTGAAGTGAAACCTGGCCATTGAGAATACACATTGCATGAAGAGAATGATACAATGGATGTGCAAAGTGAGTTTTAAAGAGAGGCTTAGTTCTGATGACCTCAGAGGAAGATTAAATCTGAACAATATAGGGAGATGTGTGCAGAACAGGAGACTTCCATAGTATGGTCACATTGAAAGAATAGATGAGAGTTCTTGGGTTAGTAGATGTAGAACAGTTGAGATAGCAGGTTCAGTTCACAGGAGAAAGCTAAGGAAAACATGGGAGGAAGTTATAAAACTGGACTTGAGAGCTAAAAGCGTATATAAAGACCTGGCCAGAGATAGGTTAGTTTTGAAATCAATTGCTGTAAGAAGGTTCTTCAAGCAAAGTAACATCCTCACATTATGTTGTGAGAAGAGGAAAAAGAACAGAATGCACTTTTATATACCAGTCCAAGGAACAAAAAAAAAATGATATATTTTCTTTCATGATTTTTCTGTTCCAGAGTTACAATATTTGTATGCCCACAGATAACTCATGGCTTAATTTGAGTGGATTTGAGAGGTTTCTTAAACACGTTTTTAGTAAATATGGAATACACTGCGAGAACACATTAACAAAAGAGAAAAGTTTGTTTTATGTAAGGGAAATATGCAGAAATAATTCTTCACACGATAACAATCTTTTTCCTCTTTTCAAAGTCTTCTCCACAAAATTTGAAAAGAAGTAATTTCTCAGCTGTATCCAATCATTTTTATTAGAATCTATCCATCAGTCTGTCTGCCGTACATCCCCAGAAGAGCACTTTAAGATGAATCCACGCATCAGAATAAGATGCTCTGTCTGTCTACCCAAGTGTAGAATAGCAATTTTAGATGAATCCACACATCTTTATAAGGTGCTCTGGCCGCCACACCCAAGTGTAAAATAGCAATTTTAGATGAATCCACGCATCTCTATATACGAGTGTCTGTCATAGTTTAGTTTGAAATAACATGTTCATTCCTAAATGGCAAAATGAATGCACAGATCTGCAGAATGGTTTTACTCTCAAATGTTTAAATCTTTACTTTCTTTTCTCAAAATCTGATTGCACAGTCACTTTAGTCTCTCCTACTGATTGAGCCTAACCCTACTGATTGAGCCTAACCCTGTTGCATAGCCCCCGACATGGAATGGGCCGTGGCAGTTCTCGCTTAAACAATTCCACCTTTAACACCAAAAATCATGTGTTGCATACCTTTAAATTTCTCGCACCCTCGATCTTTCCTCGTCGCGTGGAGGGGTGCGTCGTCCAGTGGTTGAATTCTTTGTTCTTTCTTTCTGCTATGAACCACGCCGCTGCAACAAAAAGCTTCATGACCGACTCACTAAACAACAATCCTTTTAAACTTTTAATTCTGTTTTATTTGGCGTGAATTATCCGTCGGCTTGAAGATATCCACTAACGTTGAGAGAGAGAGCAAATTACTGCTTTCGTAATTACTTATCAATTAAGTCCTTAGCCATTCGTGGAGGGGGAAAAGAGATCTCACGCCTGCATTTTCTTAGGGAATTTAATTCCCCTAATCATGTTGCAGACTCCATCATGAAACACACCCGATAGGCTCGCCTCCAAAACCCAGACTTAAAAACTCTGCTTCCTACGCAAAAGCCTGTGACGTCACAGAGGCCCTATGCACAGGTACATTCGTCACCACCTGACTCCCTTGAACCCCCAACCTAAAAGGTCTCATCAAAATGGTGGCCTGTCACGTCTGAGCTCCAACCGTGAGAACAGCCCTATTCTGCACTCGACTGCATGGGTCCACCCGCACTAAATCGCGCAAGCCAAACCAAACGATTTCCAACAGATACGTCCACCTCAAGATGCGTCCGTTCCCACAGGGCCATTATCCAACAACCCTACTGATTGACTCTAACCCTATTGATTGACCCTATTGATTAAGCAATAATTTTTCTTTATTTTAGCAATCATTTTCCTTGTTTTTGTATTCATAAACGTAGGTCGTATGCACGTAAGAGTCATCCGATAATTGTCATTGGCTGACTAACCAGAGCAAAATTCATTTACAAATAAACATCATCAACCCCTGGGGGATGAATTTCATTAACATTAGAGACCTCTGCTAAAAGAAACGAAAAAAAAATGGTAAACTTTTAGATGTTTTTTGGGTTTTTTTCATGCCTCTATATACGTATCCTGGAGGGGTGATTGTTAAACAAGCAGACTTACCTGTGGAAAATACCACAGCTGATGGTTGGAATTTCTTTTAAATATATTCTGAACGTACCTGAAATAAATTTTTTAAAAATCAACTTTACCGTAAATGAGACAAATAAACGCTTACAATAACATGAAGTGATATCAGAAACTGAGACCTCATATTGAGGTCAAAGACAAATCGTTTAAAAAAAACGCATCGAATTGTTAGAGAAACATTGGAATCAGTGTATAGAAGGAGACTATGTTGATGAATAAAGTCGAATTTTGTCGAATTTTTTGTTTGTTTTATGAGTTATGGGCCCGAACTTTGTTGCTAAATGTAAGTATAAGCTAAACAAGCCTCACAGGAACTTAACGTCTTATTCCGCCTGAAACTACATGGACAGGAAGTGATGTTTGTATTATCAATTCATTCGCTAATCTAAGATGCATTAATAAATCACTGGTATTTCGTAGAAAAATTGGACTGTTTTATTAAATTCCATTCAGGGTTTTTATACAGAAAATTCTGATCGTAATTATTAAATATTTTTAAATTTCATATTTATGTTATTCTAAAAGAAGACCCGTTCCATGGTTAATGCAAATCTGATGTATAGAATTTTGAAATAAGAGTTTGTGCACACACTATGCCCCCATAAAAACCCTTTAAAGCATACTATGCCCCCATAAAAAAACCTTTAAAACATACTATGCCCCCATAAAAACCCTTTAAACATACTATGCCCCCATAAAAACCCTTTAAAACATACTATGCCCCATAAAAACCCTTTAAAACATACTATGCCCCCATAAAAACCCTTCAAAACCTACTATGCCCTCATAAAAACCCTTTAAAGCATACTATGCCCCCATAAAAACCCTTTAAAACATACTATGCCCCCATAAAAAACCCTTTAAAACATACTATGCCCCCATAAAAACCCTTTAAAACATACTATGCCCCCATAAAAACCCTTTAAAACATACTATGCCCCCATAAAAACTCTTTAAACATACTATGCCCCCATAAAAACCCTTTAAAACATACTATGCCCCATAAAAACCCTTTAAAACATACTATGCCCCCATAAAAAACCCTTTAAAACATACTATGCCCCCATAAAAACCCTTCAAAACATACTATGCCCCCATAAAAACCCTTTAAAACATACTATGACCCCATAAAAAACCTTTAAAACATACTATGCCCCATAAAAACCCCTTTAAAACATACTATGACCCCATAAAAAACCTTTAAAACATACTATGCCCCATAAAACCCTTTAAAACATACTATGCCTCATAAAAACCCTTTAAACATACTATGCCCCCATAAAAACCCTTTAAAACATACTATGCCCCCATAAAAACCCTTTAAACATACTATGCCCCCATAAAAACCCTTTAAAACATACTATGCCCCCATAAAAACCCTTCAAAACATACTATGCCCCCATAAAAACCCTTTAAAACATACTATGACCCCATAAAAAACCTTTAAAACATACTATGCCCCATAAAAAACCCTTTAAAACATACTATGCCCCATAAAAACCCTTTAAAACATACTATGCCCCCATAAAAACCCTTTAAAACATACTATGCCCCCATAAAAACCCTTTAAAACATACTATGCCCCCATAAAAAAACAGTTTAAAATATTCCAAAGAAACTGAAATTTGGGTAATATTTATTAATTTATGTCTAATACTTATTATTAAAATTTCACAAAAATCGGAAGTATCTGAATTTTCACAAAGGGCTTCCATCTCCTCTTTGGTTCTTTGCATTAAACTAAATTCAACTAGATATAGGCCACATTACCCACCCATACACCTAGCAGCTGTGTTCCAACATTAATAATGATCGGTTAACTAGTTTAAGAGTGAATCCTATACATAAAAATATGTAAACATTTGCACATACCTAACTGTATATAAATAGAGACGAGACCACCTCTGAACCGTTGGGTCAGTATTTCATCATCATCATCATCATCATATTCAGTTTAACATCCCTTTTAAATGCTGACATGTGTTGGACAGCTTTTAGAAATTTATCTCCAAACTAGCCTATCTTTAAACTACATAACCTGAATACGGTCTTTGCCATGTAACAATCGTCGGCATGTCTCTTTTCTTCCTGAGATTCTCATGGATGACTCTGCTTTAGAGGAGAAATCAACTCTGAAACTTCTTGGTCTTTCTTTCTTATCAAATCTTTTTTGGAGTTCATATATTAGATCCATTACTCTTTCTGAGGCGATTCTCTATCTTCACAAATTTACTATCAGACCATGTATGGAGTACTGTTGTCATATTTGAGCTGGTGAATCTCTGTCCCATTTGAGGGTTTTTGATAAGGTGCAGAAACGTATCTGCAATTTGATTGACCCCACCATTTCTTCTTCTCTGCACCCTCTCTCTCACAGACGTGATGTAGCTAGTCTCAGTCTTTTCTATAAATACTATTTTAGCATGTGTTCTTCAGAATTGTGTGATCTATTCCATGCTTTCCTTTTTGGCCTAGTGATCTCCATCAATTCGATGTTTTCATACCTAATTGTAGTAGCTTCTATAAAAAGGAATATAAAAAAATCGACAAGATTATCATTTCAATTTACAGTAATATTGAAGAAATGGAAATTTAAAATTTTTATTTCTTCAAATGACTTTAGAAGTTAGAAATAAATTATTTTGTACGAGTCTACTTTGCAAGGATTTCCCTGCAGAATACATTATGGTCCTCTTTAAATACGATCTCAACAAATACATGCTATAAACTGTCCCCATAAGTAATCAAACTTAGTGCATTCCATAATACATTTTCAGTCCTCTGATGGTATGTTAGGGTTAGGCCTCTGATGGTATGGTAAGGGTTAGGGGCAGCCCTCTGATGGTATGTTAAGGGTAAGGGCCAGTCCTCTGATGGTATGTTAACGGTTGGGGTCAGTTCTCTGATGGTATGTCAAGGGTTAGGGTTAGTCCTCTGATGGTATGTTAAGGGTTAGGGTCAGTTCTCTGATGATATGTTAAGGGTTAGGGTTAGGGTCAGTCCTCTGATGGTATGTTAAGGGTAAGGGTCAGTCCTCTGATGGTATGTTAAAGGTTAGGGTCAGTTCTCTGATGGTATGTTAAGGGTTAGGGTTAGTTCTCTGATGATATGTTAAGGGTTAGGGTCAGTTCTCTGATGATATGTTAAGGGTTAGGGTCAGTCCTCTGATGGTATGTTAAGGGTTAGGGTTAGGGTCAGTTCTCTGATGGTATGTTAAGGGTTAGGGTCAGTCCTCTGATGGTATGTTAAGGGTTAGGGTCAGTCCTCTGATGGTATGTTAAGGGTAAGGGTCAGTCCTCTGATGGTATGTTAAGGGTTAGGGTCAGTTCTCTGATGGTATGTTAAGGGTTAGGGTTAGTTCTCTGATGATATGTTAAGGGTTAGGGTCAGTTCTCTGATGATATGTTAAGGGTTAGGGTCAGTCCTATGATGGTATGTTAAGGGTAAGGGTCAGTCCTCTGATGGTATGTTAAAGGTTGGGGTCAGTTCTCTGATGGTATGCTAAGGGTTAGGGTCAGTCCTCTGATGGTATATTAAGGGTTAGGGTCAGTCCTCTGATGGTATGTTAAAGGTTGGGGTCAGTTCTCTGATGGTATGCTAAGGGTTAGGGTTAGTCCTCTGATGATATGTTAAGGGTTAGGCTTAGGGTCAGTCCTCTGATGGTATGGTTAGGGTCAGTTCTCTGATGGTATGTTAAGGGTTAGGGTCAGTTCTCTGATGGTATGGTTAGGGTTAGTCCTCTGATGGTATATTAAGGTTTAGGGTTAGGGTCAGTCCTCTTATGTTAAGGGTTAGGGTCAGTTCTCTGATGGTATGGTAAGGGTTAGGGTCAGTCCTCTGATGGTATGTTAAAGGTTGGGGTCAGTCCTCTGATGGTATGTTAAAGGTTGGGGTCAGTTCTCTGATGGTATGTTAAAGGTTAGGGTCAGTTCTCTGATGGGATGTTAAGGGTTAGGGTCAGTCCTCTAATGTTAAGTGATAGGGTTAGGGTCAGTTCTCTGATGGTATGTTAAGGGTTAGGGTTAGTCCTCTGATGGTATGTTAAGGGTTAGGGTTAGGGTCAGTTCTCTGATGGTATGTTAAGGGTTAGGGTCAGTCCTCTGATGGTATGTTAAGGGTTAGGGTCAGTTCTCTGATGGTATGTTAAGGGTTAGGGTCAGTCCTCTAATGTTAAGTGATAGGGTTAGGGTCAGTTCTCTGATGGTATGTTAAGGGTTAGGGTTAGTCCTCTGATGGTATGTTAAGGGTTAGGGTTAGGGTCAGTTCTCTGATGGTATGTTAAGGGTTAGGGTCAGTCCTCTGATGGTATGTTAAGGGTTAGGGTCAGTTCTCTGATGGTATGTTATGGGTTAGGGTCAGTCCTCTGATGGTATGTTAAGGGTTAGGGTTAGTTCTCTGATGGTATGTTAATATACATCGGATAAGCTTTTGATCCATACCACATTTGCTTTAGAGGAAATAACTTCCGGTTTTGATACCATTTTGGTCTATATCAACGAAACTATTTTATTGGGGTGTGGTCACAAATGAACCATGATACTTGACTTTTGTAAATTAGCAGGACTTGTTCAAGAACGTTGTTCCAAACTAGACTTCGACTATGTATGATAGGAATACAGCCTTAATTCTGGTACAAGACTTTTATTGCAGTAGAAATAGAGGGTGAAGCCCTCCCCCCCCCCACCCCCGATGGCTTGTAATCACTGGAAATGGTCAGTGTGACCTAACAAAGCCAAAGTGCTGTCTTCAAAACCGGTAAAAGTACAGCGCGTCTTCCACCTCCCCCATTCTACACCTAAGTGGTTAACATGACGCAAGGCTTGAGAAAAAAAAGAAAAAATGCCACATCAGCTCTGAATACTGCTGATATCATATTGAACCAACTGTATTTCTCTTTGCTGTGTCATTTTAATAATATTATTGTTAAATCGAAAAGGAGAAAAAAAAAAGAAGAGGGGAAAAAAAAAAAAAAAAAATGAACAACCCGGTGAAATTCACTGGCAATGATATAAATCAATTTTCCATAAAGTGCCAGTCGCCTTTCAAACGATCCCATTTCTGTCAGATTGCAACGATGTCAAGAAATAGTAATTATTCATTTAACGCCACGTTTTTCCTCTCTCTCTTTTCCCTCGGGTTCCTCTCTTGGCTTTATTCTTCCATTCATCTTTCCTTCCTTGCTTTTAATTCTTATTCCTATTGTCTCTCACTCTGTCCGACTCCGGATGCAATCTATATAAGAGTCAGGTACGTCCCAAGACGGAATACTGCTGCCACATCTGGGGAGGTGCCACATCTGGGGAGGTGCCGCTTAGAGCGCTCTCCGTTGTCTTGACAGAATTCAGAATCGACTTCGAAATCTACTGGTAGATGATCTCTTCCGGTCCTTACAGCTCCTTTCTCAGAGAAAAGACGTTGCTAGTCTTTCTCTACTCTAAGACTTTTGTAAAACATTCACAGCAAAAACTCTTTCTCAAAGAGACGTTGCGTTACTCTATCGTTATTTCTATGGAAAGTGATCGACTCGGCTCAAATCTTTGTTTCCTCCTCGTAAGATATTCACAGCAAGAACTCGTCTGTCTACCACAACAAACAAAATATTTTCCTTTCTACCTCAGTGTGGCAAGCATCAAGCGAAATTTCCATGAACAGAGTTTCTTCGCGAGGGCTTCCCTTCTGTGAAACACATTGCCACAGGACTGCTTCCCTGAAGATTACAACTTAGCCGCCTTCAAAGCTAATTTAAACAGAGTCTAATATAGAACCGTACCCACAAATATTTGAACTTTGTGATGAAAATCATTTTATCTCATTAACCCTCATCCTCAAGTGGCATCTGGCTTTGAAACACATTGCCACAGGACTGCTTCCCCACAGAGTACAACTTGTTTGCCTTCAAAGCCAATTTCAGCAGAGTCTAATCTAGAACCGTCCCCACAATTAGCTTTGATAACTGGTGACCATATAGTAAAGAAAAACAAAACAACTTTATATTGACCGAAGAATGTATAAGACAATCTGATTCAAATAAACATTGTAAATTTCGTTAAACCTTCATACGGCAAAGCATTTCATGGCAACAAAGACTTAAAAAATTAATCATAATTTTTTCGTTATATATATTACAATATCGTATGGATCCTGGCATGGATAGACGATGGTTGTGTCTTTTGAAATATACGAAAACCCAGGCTGTTATAAGTGGCGAATGAGAAAATGGATAAAAATGTATGTTATAAATAATTGAGAAAGGGTCAACATTTAGCAAGTGCTATATTCACCAACAAGGTGTTCGAAATAAAAGAGAGATAAAATCATGATTAACAAGAAAAACATTCATTACGATAATAATTAACAGATCATTATGAATTTTAAGAGGTCTAAATGTGGGCTATATTTAGTTCAATTTAGTTTCATGCAAAGGGGGCAAAGAAGGGTGTGGAAGCCATTCGTAAAAATTCAGATACCTTCAATTTTTGTGAAATTTTAATGATATTTCAGTTTCTTTGGAGTATTTTAAAGTTTTTTGTTTTTTTTAAATGGACACAACCACTCATGTAAAAATTCAAATACTCTAGATTTGCATAAAATTTGACATTTTCTAGAATCAAAATCCTGTAATCGAAATTTATCAAAATTAGTATAAGGATTCTAGATATAAGGTTTAGTAGCATTATCTCTTGATTCTAATCTTCATGAGGAGACATAAAAGTAGTGCAAAACTGTTTTGTTTAGGAAATTAATTTTACCCATCCTAGAAGGGTATTCTACTAGTGTGTGTGTGTGTGTGTGTGTATATATATATATATATATATATATGTAAGAGAGAGGGAGACATATACACTGGTTTTCTATCTTTTGTTTGTATGCATTTGAGGTGGGTGTCAGATTATGCACAAGCATGTATCTTTATCTCTACTCAATACAGAAATGGTGGATCGCATAATACAAGAATCAATATTGAACATGAAAAATAAAATAAAACAAAAATATTAGCGGATATTTTTACCCCACCCCCACAACCTCTATAATCTCCTTTTGTTGGGAAAATGCACCCACCAAATCCTTTTCAAGAAAAACTAGCATTCTTTTTAATCCCATTTCATAACAAGTGAAAAGACTATACAAATATCTGTCAGCCATTCCGTCTTTTTGTCCTTAAACTACTTTTAACTTTAGATTTGGTAGGAATCATCCCATACCTATGCAGATTGTCATAAGTGAGTCAAATTTGTCTTTCTTTTTTTTATCTTATAAAAGAGGATCTCCTCGATGGAGCATGAAACTGCACAGCTGAAAATCTGTTATCATTGATTTTTATGACTTTAAGCCATAAATAAATGATATGAGTGAATTTCAATCATTTTAACATTTTCTAATGAAGGCTTAGCATTACAAAATTTATACATTTCTGAATCTAAAAAATTCATTCATGCATAGATTTTTAGTGTTCACCAGAGCTGCATTGTTTTTTTGTTGTTTTTTTTTTTATTGCTTTGAAGTATTTAGACCCACCTACTTCTACCCTGATTTGATGAGATTTAAGACACTAAAAATACTTTATCACCGATTTTAATGAGATTTAAACCACTGAAAATAGTTTATCCATGATTTTAATGAGATTTAAAACACTTAAAATACTTTATCCCCGATTTTAATGGGATTTAAACCACTGAAAATAGTTTATTCATGATTTTGATGAGATTTAAAACACTGAAAATAGTTTATGCATGATTTTCATGAGATTTAAAACATTGAAAATATTTTATCAATGATTTCAATGAGATTTAAAACACTGAAAATAGTTTATTCATGATTTTGATGAGATTTAAAAAATAGAAAATAGTTTATGCATGATTTTCATGGGATTTAAAACACTGAAAATATTTTATCAATGATTTCAATGAGATTTAAAACACTGAAAATAGTTTATTCATGATTTTGATGAGATTTAAAACACTGAAAATATTTTATCAATGATTTCAATGAGATTTAAACCAGTGAAAATAGTTTATCCATGATTTTAATGAGATTTAAAACACTGAAAATAGTTTATTCATGATTTTGATGAGATTTAAAACACTGAAAATATTTTATCAATGATTTCAATGAGATTTAAACCACTGAAAATAGTTTATCCATGATTTTAATGAGCTTTAAAACATTGAAAATATTTTATCACTGACTTTAACGAGATTTACAAAACTGAAAATATTTTCTTTCAGATTTTAACAAGATTTAAAAGACTGAAAATATTTTCTTTCTGATTTCAATGAGATTTAAAACACTGAA
Source organism: Sepiola atlantica (assembly GCA_963556195.1). NCBI lineage: Eukaryota > Metazoa > Mollusca > Cephalopoda > Sepiida > Sepiolidae > Sepiola > Sepiola atlantica. The sequence continues at coordinate 43,590,724 of OY744517.1, forward strand.
AATATATTATCTCTGATTTTAATGAGGTTTTGATTATTTTAAGATATTTTAATGACATTTTAGTTGTGTAATTTTTATTCTTACACTTTTCTCCACTTTTTGTGCTTTATTGGTTTGAAGTATTTTCGGATTTTAAATGTGTCTCTGTATTATAAACTTGTCATGAATGTTCGGGTTAGTAAGGATAAAACATTTTTTAAAACAACATAAATAATATGTAAAGAATGCGGGAGTAAAACAGGTATTGGTTTCCGAATGGCGATGGGAATTAGGGAAAAGCTATCCTGCATGACTATCCACCTTACCCTGACGTAATCTGAACAAATATACGCTTGGGAAGGGGTGATGAAAAAGAGAGAGAGAGAGAGTTAGGGTTAGCCTTCTGCCACGTCTTATCTCATGATGGTGACTCAACAACTGTGCAATCAATTACGACCCCTGACCATTTGCAGTCTCTGGTTGGTCGGGGTATATTAGGGAGGCGATAAAAGGAAAGGAAAGAAAAATGGGGACCAAAGAACGGGAGAGAAAGAAAGAAAGAAAGAGAGAGAGAGAATGTGTCAATACTGAATGCATGGATCTCTACACAGGATGTTTCTTGCTGGAAGGACCGGGAGACTGACGGAGATTTATTGCTGGTAAGAGTAGTGGTGAGGTTATGTAATAGAGGCCTAGTGAACCACCGGAGAAAAAGAAAAGAAAAATCTGCAGAGAAACATTTACCCCCTCCCCACCTTTTGTTTCAATTGCTTTCCTATTTTTTGAGATGGGGAGAAATACATGATCATACCGTTTTTACACATAAACCTTCTTACGCAAGACGTTATCAAAAAATATAAAGACTTAAGCTGTATTTTCCCAGGACTGAATTTAATAAGGAACACCAGCCTTTTTTCATGTGAACTATAAGTATTCAATGATAAATAAAATTTTTCATTTTTTTTTTCATGATGCTAGAAGTGTTCAAAAAGTATCCAGAATCAAATAATATCAACCAAAATGGCAATGAATAATAAATAAAACATTAAATGTATTCTAAATAGATGAGGGTATTAACAAAAAAGTATTCATACTTAACATGTAGTTTCTTTACAACAGACATAATTGATGAATATTTGGAATTTGATCTGCCATTGCTGGCCAGTGTCTACTCGGCACAGATCATAACGAATGGCCTAGGATTTTACATTGTTTACATATTGGGACTAGTCTACAGCTTGAAATGCAACGAGGACTGCATTATATATATATATATATATATATATATATATATATATATACAGGGTGAGCCAAAAGTAGGTGGACAGCATTTGGAATAGGTTATCAGTTATATTAATGCAATTATTTATTATAACTTTGTTATAACTATGTTATTTATGTTATTAATGTGTTGTATAATTAAAATTGTATTGTAATTTTAATTTAATCTGTTTTCTTTTTTTTTCAGATCATTTCAGAGCTACTTTTGGCTCACCCTGTATATATATATATATATATATATATTTGTGCAGATTAGTCGTCCGAGGCTATAGCAATGCGATGTAGTTGCCGTAAGATGGAAAAGTGAAAAGAAATAAATGAAGAGAGAAAGTGAAACTCAAAACGATTTATTAATAATTTCACGAAAAACTGATTAAATACCAAAATAGTAAATACTGTCTGGTAAGTAACAGTTCGGCAAAGGGTAATCTTAAATTTTCGAAAGAAAAACTTTCATTTTCAGAAGACAACAATAAAAGACCGAGTGGGTCGAAAAAACGGGAAAAACCGGTGTCAAAACATAGAAATACGGCAGCAGACAATTGGAAGTAGGAACGCAGAGAATGTCAAAATCAACTAAAGTTAAAATATTATAAACATTTGCTTATTAATATACTAATTATTATAATTTTATTATATTTTATTTTATATGATTCATTAATTAATTTTTTTTCTCTTTTTTTCTTTATTCAATTCAAATTTAAATTTACGTGTGGGCTGTTATTATTGTAATATGCGTCATCAAAGGGAGATAACTTATGGAAAAAAATATATTTAGAAATGAGATTCTTTTTACTTTTCCATCTTACAGCAACTACATCGCATTGCTATAGCCTCGGACGACTAATCTGCACTTATTTTTACCAGCAATGCTTCAAGCAAACTACAATCTCCTTATATATATATATATATATATATATATATATATATGAATAAAATATGAGACTAAAAGTATACTTTTAGAGAATTGAACCTATAATGAAATGATTCAAGCTCAATATACGAGACAGAGCAATTATTAAGATAAATGAGGGAAGAGAGATGTGCAAAAGAAAAAATAAACATATTTTTATTGAACAATCAAAGATGAAATAGATTTGTCATTCGCGCATCTTTATCTCTCTTACCTCATATATATATATATATATATATATAAAATATTAATTCAAAATAAATAATATTAGGGGTGGGACGTAATGGGTGAAAATTTCAGATTCATGCGAGTAGTATTTTTTTGTGTTCATTTATACATAAATAACACTAAACAATCAAACATTTTGAAAATTTTGCAAAATTCAGAAGGTGCAGGCCACTAGTTTTTCGCTATTTTACATTCATGAAAACCTTTTCACAGCCTGAAAATGGTCCTAAATTAAAGTACTATATCAGATTTAACCATCTATATCCATTCATAGCTTTTGAGGATGTTTTAAGACCTGCAATGTCGCATGAAACCACTTTTTCACCGAAAAATGATGGATTTTTAGTCCCGTGGAGCCCTAACGGCTATTTTTGGCCTGCACCTTCTGAATTTTGCAAAATTTTATAATATTAAATTATTTTTACCTACATACACCAGCGTTTCAAGGTTTCGCTCTCATCGGTGTAGGGAATGTCAGACGGTCGCACGGCTCAAACTCCTGCTACAGAACCAACCTAGACTCCGTAAGCAAGCGTCAAACCAATCGGCCACGAGACACATAATCTAATCATTTTCTACAAAATACAATAAGCAATGAATACAAATTTCTTTGTTTTTTTCTAAATAGGTGTTTTTACGAAAGATATTTATAAAAGTATCTATGAAAAGTATTAACGACAATTGCAAAAATTGTTTACACAAAGTATTTACGAAATATTTGCAAAAAGTATTCAAGCAATATTAGATCTGATGACCTTAGAGGAAGATTAAATCTTGACAGTAGAGGGAGATGTATGCAGAACAGGAGACTTCGATGGTATGGTCACGTCAAAATAATAGACGAGAGATCTTTGATTAGTAGATATAGAACAGTTGAGGTAGCATGGTCAGTTGGCAGGGGAAGGCCAAGGAAAACATGGGAGGGAGTGATAAGAATGGACTTGAGAGAAAGAGGTGGATAAATAAAGACCTGGTCAGAGATAGGTTAGTTTGGAAGTAAATTTCTAAAAGCCGTCCAACACATGTCAGCATGTAAAACGGACGTTAAACCGAATATGACGATGATGACTGTTTTCTGCCTGAGAACATCATGGAGTTGGTAGTTCTGCGATAAGTTTTCAGCATTTAGGATGTCGACATTGGGCATATTTTTTAATTCTCCAATAATGTAATGTGGACATTCAGATTAGTGTGTGCATAGTTCTCAGTCTCAATGGTATACGATGATAAAAAATCAGCTATAAAAAAAAATAAGTGTAACTTATATTTCGAAAGGGTGCGTAGGATTAGAGTCTCGTGTTGAGCGCTTACTAATGAAAACGTGGAAGTTTAAGCAGTCAGGCTTAGGGTCATATTTCAACTCGGTCGCAACATAAAAAAAAATGTGGATCGTGATTTGACATCGAAACAGGTTAATAATGAAGGTCACGTTTCAGTCCTGGGAATGTTCACAAAATGTAAAGCCAGCAAAACCGATAGAAACCTTGGAAAAATAACGCAAGAAGTGGTAGTTTCGGTACTTGCGACTTGAAGCAGCTGGTGAATTGAATATTCCCTAGAAACTTCCCAATTTGGAGCAAGCTGACTCAACATATCAAGCGTGAATACCGCTTCATTTCGTTTTCGTGTACACTCTATATAAAAAATGACAGAACAAAATACATGCTTCGTCAGTGTTTGCATTAATCAACTCATAATATAACGAGCAGGTTCTCTGTCTGTCTGTCTGTACGTCAGTCACAATTTTTTAAAGAAATATCTTAACTTCTTTTAGAAATGGAAAATATTGCATTAATACTAATTAATAAATTCCCAACAAATAAAGCGGATGCCATGACCGGAAATCGAAACCGAAACCTTGAGATTTGCAATCTGATGTTTTACGAACGTAGCTATTTTGGTTTTCTTATAAATAGAGCTTAAAACATTACCGTAACAAAATAATTATAGCTTTGACGTGAAATCCTATTGCAAAACATTAATTCAAACATAAGCGATAATAAAAAATAAATAAATGATTGGTTAAACATTATCAATAGCGTTGGAAACAATTTTACTTTAAAAACTATTATTGTTGTTGTTTTCCCATAACGTCCAGGGACGTCCTCGGGGGTCAGGCAGATACTCTATCTCTCCTAACATTTTTTGTGGGCATGATAGAACCTGGTAGTGCCCACATTCTCTTCAGGCCACATACAGCACCTGGTGTTCCCAAATAGTCACCCATTTAGTACTGTCCAAGCTCAATGTTGCTTAACTTCGGTGATCTAACGGGGACCGGCGTGTCAAAACGACTATTTAACGTATAATATATACTAGAATTTGGGACTGTGTGTGTATATATATATATATATATATATATATATATATATATATACACTAGACAAACTGTCTTGGCCTGGAAGATCTAGTCTATTATATAAAGGAAAGTTATGTGTCTGTATGCCCAGCTAACAGTAAAACAAGACACACCCACAAAGCTGATATATCCCCAACCCCATTGTCTCGGACAAAACAAAGGCACTATTTTTTTAATATTCATTCTTTTGGGGGTCAACAGGAACATAATTAGGGAGGTTGAAATTTGGATCAATTTTTTAATGGTACCTTTTTAATGGTATGTTAGTAATTCATTATCAATTTTTTTAACGGTACCTTTTTAATGGTATGTTACTAACATACCATTAAAAAGGTACCGTTAAAAAAATTGATAATGAATTACTAACATACCATTAAAAAGGTACCATTAAAAAATTCATTATCAATTCTTTCCAGTTGCCAGAAAAAGCGAAATGATATCTGGACATCTCCTCTCAACCATCAAATTCTTTCTTCCTCTCTGATAGGTTCATAAAAGTAGTCATTGATGGGCAGAAATGTGACGCATATAGTATCAATACCGACGTGCCTCAAGGCTCAATTTTGGACCTAACTCTTTTCCTGATATTCATAAATGACCTTCCAAGATTCTAAGATCATATTCTAAGATCATTTATTGACATCTATGCAGACGACACAACCATCTATGGCAACACTACGAAGAGCATTGATGATCAATATCTTTCTGATTATCTGTTTTACAACCTGAAGCATGTGGTGCAAGAGGGGGGAAAAAGTGACTTTTAATACCTCGAAAAGCAAGCCTCTCTCCTTTTATCACCAATGCTCGGACCCTTGTTTTCCCCAGTTGAAATGAAGGTTTGTATCCCCTTGCTTTGATAATCTCCCAGGACTGACCTTCACTCCAAACCTAAAATCTATGGCTAAGATTGCTGAAAACATTGGTTAGATCATTCTATCGCTCCAGAAAGTATCTCACTCCTGATGCAATCCTCTACCTGTATACTAATTAAATACGTCCATAGATGGAGAGGTACTGTTGCCACATCTGGGGAGGTACTGTTACCACATCTGGGGAGGTGGTGCTCAAAACCGTCTTTCCTATCTTGACAGAGTACAAAATCGACTTTAAAATCTAATGGGGGATTATCCCTTCTCTTCCCTGCAGTCACTTTCTCACAAAAGAGACGTTGCTAATCTTTCTCTACTCTATCGTTATTTTAATTCTTGGCCTTTTGGCAAAGATCAAAGTGTAGTATCTGTTCCGATGGATACTGCACCCCATAGACTGATATTGTCTTGGCCTTCAGGGCTTGATTTACGCCGGTGTATGGGTCTGTCCTGTGCAGTTCTAGGAGGTCCACCCTCCCAGGCTTCACCTACCCTCTTTGGGGAGGAGTAAGTTTATTGCTTACTGCCTGAGGCGCCCCTACCGGGGAATGCCGACGGGGCTGCTCAGGCAATTTTTAAACCCCACTTTCCCGACCCGACCTTGGGTCACATCTTACTTGTGGGAATAAGATAAAAACTGGCCTTGTGCCTAACTCCTGGAGAGGAGTAAATCAATACTCTATCGTTATTTTTATGGTAGGTGCTCGACTGAGCTCCAATCTAGGGTTCCTCCCATTAAAACAGTCACAGCAAAAACTCGTCAAGCTATAACCACTGTAAAGAATTTCCCTTTCTCACTGTGTACCTAAAACTAAATGTGACTTCCATGAACAAGGTTTCTTCACAACAACTTCTCATCTGTGAAACACAATACCACAAGGCTGCTTCCCAGCTGAATAAGACAGTCTCGTTTTTAAAGTTCAATGTAAAGAAATTCTTGTTGAGCAGGTTACTTCAATAAAAAAAGATCTGACTATTTTACTCATTGTTTCCAATCTCAACTGACAAACTCATTAGCCCATATCCTCGAGTGGCCTTGGGGCCTTGATAAGCTGTGACTCGTACATAAAAAAGTGTTCGTTTTTGTCTCTTTTGCTATACCTTCTTATATCTTTCTATATATAAACTAGGCATGTGTATATGTTATATATATATATATATATATATATATATATATATATATATATAGAGAGAGAGAGAGAGAGAGAGAGAGAGAGAGAGGGAGTTTGTCTTTGAAAATCCATGGATTAAGGATATGAAACTCCTTGCTTTGAACTTTTGATGTTTTAATAAATATTGTATCTTTACAATTTTTTAATTCTTATCTTTCACTTCTAGAATTGATTGCTCTATTCAATATATTGAGCTTTATATTATCAGGATAGATTATTATTAAATGATAAATCGCTTATCTTTAATTTAATTTTCTAAGCAACATGATATAAATGCTGGTGTACCCCAGGGATCCATCCTTGGACCTCTACTGTTTCTGATTTTCATAATGACCTCCCTGATGTCATTGCGACTGAGATAGGAATATTTGCTGACGACACCACGCTCTACTCTCGTCATGTGGGCAAAACCAACGCGCACATATCTGAGGCAATGAATCCTTAGAAAATGACCTCCAGTCTGTAGTGGATTGGGGTCATAAATGGATGGTAACTTTTAATGCTGCAAAGACAAAGCTACTTTCCTTCAATAACTACAAGAAACCTCTTCAACCACCGATTGTCATAGCAAATAACACCCTACCTAAGAGTTCATCATTCAAACTCCTCGTCCTAACTTTCACAGATAACATATATTGGAATAAATACATTGAAAACATTGCCAAGGCTGCTGCAAAGAAGGTGGGCTCCCTCTACCGTGCCAGTAAACTTCTCACACCTGACATTATCCTATATCTCTACTAAGCCACCATCTGCCCATGCATGAAGTATTGTTGTCACATCTGGGCTCTCCCTTTTAGACAAGGTCCAAAAAAGTCGCCAACTTAATAGGTCCTTCACTATCCACCAAGCTTCAACCCCTGTCCCATCGCCACAATATTGCTTCATTGTGCCTGTTTAACAAGTACTTCAATGGATTGTGCTCTGATGCGCTTGCTGCTCTGGTACCCTCCACGACGTAAATTTACTAGACAAATCAGACAATCTGCCAAATCCCATCCATTCACTGTGGAGGTCCCCAAAAGTTTCTTTCCTCGTGCTGCTGGACTCTGGAACTCCCTCCCTGCTCCCTGTTTTCCTGACATACAGAAATTTATAACTAATGTAAACAGACATCTCGCTGTGCAGCTCCCAATTTAGGTTGACCCCCCAAACCTTCACCCTTTTTCTCAGTAGTCCCTTACATCTACAGTGGCGGCCTGCCTTGTTTGGGGTGAACTATGTTAATATATATATATATATATATATATATACAGAAAATGAATGATGAAAATAAAATTGTACAACTTTGATTTTCATCATTATTTTCTGAATTTATTGCTCTATCTTTCGTACATATTTTTATAACTTTCATTTTAAATCTTCCGGACTGGTAATACTTACATTACGGATTTTTCTGCTCTGATGAAAATAATTTTTCTTTGAAAATCCATGGATTAAGGATATGATCCCTCCTTATTTTTTTTAAACTTTAGTAAATATTGTAACTGTACAACTTTTATTTTCATCATTCCTTTTCTGAATTTATTGCTCTATCCAATATATTGAGCTTTCTATTATCACGATAGATTATTATTTAAAGATACATCATTTATCTTTAAATTTTTATTCAATGTATTTATATATTGATATACCTTACAAGGATTTATTACTAAAAGTCAGACTTACTTTACAGAAACACCCAAATAACCTATAACTTTCTTACTTTTCTCCAACTCTTCTGAGCACTAGTTAAGTTTAATAATACTAAACCAAAACGCAAATAGCATTTTTAACTTATTCTTTCGCACACTGTTTTTCTATTCAATCCTTCTGCTGCTGGTAGCTTCTTCGACATATTTTTCTGCTTTTCTGTCTAATGTATGCACAGAAACCTCTCTTAGCATTAGTTATTTAAATCTATCTTTTATATTCTACTCTTATACCCCCATTGTCACTGTGTATTTACTGCTATTAGACTGAGTTAACGTTTAGATGGGATGGAGAAAAAGTATGTTATATATATATATATATATATATATATATATATATATATATATTTGTGAGTTTTTATAAAAAAATATATATTTAGGTATACACTCATTACATGATTTAAATTTATATTCAATGTTGTATATATATATATAGTTTGAAAAGTCACAAATTGAAAACGTTACTGGGATGGCAATAATAAGGAGAATATTTTTTTAAAACATTTTGAAAACCTGGACAACGCAAATTATTTGTTTTCTAAAATAAATTATTTATTTACTTCTTTTTTTTTTAACTTGAGTACTTTCTGTAATAAACACTCTTGTCAGAAGTATAAGCATTTTTTTTTTGCTTCTTTTTTCTCCCTGACTAAGACATATCTATCGCAGTCAAGTTGAAATTCGTCTTGATGTTATCGACGACCAATGTTGATATGCCGCTGTGTGTAATATATATATATATATATATATATATATAGGGGTCACTTCGAAATTCTGTACAGATTCCTGAGTTTGACATCTGAAGACAGTTGAAAGTTACATCGGCCGAAACGTTGTGAGAATAACATCGAAGAGTTCGAATAATTCAAAATAGAATCTATTAAATATCTGAAGATTTTCAGAACTTGAAACAAAAACTTTTTCCAAATAATTGTCACCTGAAAAGAGTTGATATGCCATAAACCAAATCACCTATAATTTAGAAATATCATTTTGAGAGTGTGCTTTTTTTTTTAAATGACCAAGCAATTTCAGAACTTGAAAAAAAACCCCAAAAAAACAAACAAATTTTAACAGCTTAACTAGAATAAATGATTTGTTGTCAAAATAGTAAGTTCACTCAATAAGTAATATCTTAGATCAGAATCTGTTCCAAACCAATTCGAATGCGTTTTGCACTAGGGTAGATCCATTTGAGAACTTGAGGGTTGAAATATGATAGAATAAAGACTTACACAAAATATTATATTGCAAATTTCTACTGCAATTTGAGGAAATTAATTTTAAAAGTTGAAATTTTCCAATACTTCAATATTATTGAAATGATAGCCGGAAAAACGTATAATTTATAAATAGGAGAGTAGGTGGGTTTACTTTCAGCAGTCTCGTAATTCTCACTTCCCTTATTTTGTCTTTTAGTCCTCACATTCCATGAGCGATGTTTCTGACAAAGGGGGAATAATTGCTATTTTCTGGGTTGGAATTTATCTATATAACACTTATCGTTGGCTAGTTTTTGACCGTATAGTATTTTTTTTAGCTCCTTACATCAAGTGGGTTCATGCCTTGTATGGAGCGACTGCCCCCCCCCCCCCCCCATGAATTTTTAAAAATTACATTTTTGGAATTTTTTAGGTGCCGATTAATAACTTGTATTATTTGGCTTATTAGATTCAGCAGGTGTTTGGAGAAGATGCGATGGGTGTAACACATATTAAGGAGTGGTTCAACCGATTCAAAAATGGCTGCACATCAGCAGAGAGTGACCAGCATTCTGGCAGGCCCCAAACTGCTCGGAGTGCAGCTGTTGTTGAGAGGGTGCAAAAAAAGAGATAATGCGGAACGCGACGGCGGAGATAAACACCATTCAAAATAAAGACTTCCAGAGGTGTTTCTGGCAGGGGATGGATCGGTGGGCTAAGTGTGTGCAAGTACAAGGGGCCTACTTTGAATGAGATTAGGGTCCCAACTCCGTCAGGTATTTGGAATTTTTTTTTTCTGGCATAAGGTCGGATACGTTTTAGACAGGCCTCGTTCGTATGTATGTTTTTTGTTTTTTTTAATGATATTTCACCCCAAACAAGGCAGGAAGCCACTGTAGACGTAAGAGGCTACTGAGAATTAGTGAGTAGGTTTGGGGTGTCATTCTAAGTTGGGAGCTGTGCAGCGAGATATCTGTTTACATTAGTTTTAAACCTCGGTACTGTCGAGGAAACAGGGGGCAGGGAGGGAGTTTCAGAGGCCAGCAGCACGAGAAAAGAAGCTATTGGAGTGGTTTGTTTTGCTTACATCGACAAGTAGAAGTTTCGGTCCTTATGATCTCCTCAAAGCCACCTAACCCTAAGTAACCACTTTATTTAACTGCTGAAAATAGCGGCTCTAAATTGGTCAGAGAGACTAAAACCTCAACTCGTCCATGTAAGCCAAGCAAACCACATACATATACCAGCTCTACTAACAACCGACTTAGTATCGAGCACTTTAGGAATGGATATATACCGACTTATTACCCTGCAATCAGCCTAAACTACTCCTATATGTTTACACGCTTGGCCTTTTGGCTAAGATCAAAGTGTAGTATCTGTTCCGATGGATATTGCACCCCATAGACTGGTATTGTCTTGGCCTTCGGGGCTTGATTTACGCTGGTCTATAGGTCTGTCCTGTGCAGTTCTAGGAGGTGCACCCTCCCAGGCTTCGTCTCCCCTCTTTGGGGAGGAGTAAGTTTATTGCTTACTGCCTGAGGCGCCCCTACCGGGGAATGCCGATGGGGCTGCCCAGGCAATTTTTAATGGCCAGAGTGCTCATTTTCTCGGGTGCTGGCTTTTCAAACCCCACTTTCCCGACACGACCTTGGGTCACATCTTACTTTTGGGAGTAAGATAAAAACTGACTTTGTGCCTAACTCCTGGAGAGGAGTAAATCAATACTCCTATATGTTTACACCACATTTGTGAGTTGAACTGTATGAGAGGTAACTCTCTGAATATATATATATATATATATATATGCACCTATAGTTTCTATTTTTAAAAACAACACAATGTTTCTACTTTCTCACACAAATAGCACAAAAATAAAAAAAGAAAAAATAGAAAAAGAAAAAAAGTGAAATAAAATAAAAAGTTAGTTTGAAAAGGATAATTTGGCAGTTGCAAATTTAAGTCAAAGTGCACACTGACCTTTTCCAAATCTGCATTCTCTTCTCCCCTTCGTGTCACCATCACTCGGCTCTACCATTTCTCTCTCAGAAAGAAAATGTCCCTCTACCTTCAGCACATCCCCTCTGCCGACAAGTCTGCCCTGGGCAATTATCCTTTTCCCACTTACGTACAAAAGTTGTCCAAACCGAACTTGAACAAGCAAGGAGTTTTCAAGTGAGCAAATGTTATAACACTACTATTATACCAAGAGTAGATCAAAAAAATAGAAAACCAAAAAAGTTTCGCCTGTCGGTAGCAAAGATATCCGTACATCGGAAAACATCTTGCAAATGTTGTTAGTTTAGTTCTGATAGAATCAAGTAAAAATTAGCTAATCAATTTTTAATTACTTTTCAATACAAGACGATCATTTCAAAAGAAGATCATAATTTAATTATGTATCTTTTGAATAATTAGCTCAGTTTTAGAAATCAATATTTTAAAGTTCAAAATACTAGCGAGACAAAAAGACAATTAATATCGACTAAAAGTATTTAAATATATGAGCAAAAAGTGATTGATTATAAGAAGATTGTTTCATTTTGTGTGCATATGTATGCACATTTTATATATATATGAAGTTATGAAAATATATTTATGGCAATTAAGCTACACAGAGGCTTCCGCGTTTCATCCCCAGAGGGAATCGTCAGGTTATGATGAAAGGCGGAAGCCTCTGTGTAGCTTTACTGCCATAAATATATTTTCATAACTTACTATCTAGTACCATGTATCGAGCACTGTTGAAGTAAATACTGAAAATTGATACATAAAAAATTATATATCCTCATAAAATTTTATGTGGATACATGAAATAATATTTTCTCTCTCTCTCTATACATAGAAAACAGGCAGAACACACGAAATTCGTATTGGAAACGCGTGTTTTCAACTGTTTTATTGTATGTGCAATATTAAGGAAATGTTTTTTTCGTTTGACTTTTCGATGTACCAGTAGTGTCACTTAAATAATCTTAAACTCGTCATCCGATTAGTCTCAAATTCTGATACATGCTATTTGAAGGTTAGTACTTAGTGATGTGTTAAACACTTTTCTCATATTTCATCCTATTAATAACAATATATTTATATATATATATATATATATATATATATATATATACAATTCCAAATAAATAAATGCTATAGTTCGTCTTGGGCTTTATTGAGTTTTTGTCGTTGCTTTTGCTTGGAAATACGTTTTCGTGGAAAACAGAAAGAACACGTTTTCTAAACATGGCCATTCTCACTTGATCCTCCAGACTACAAACTTGGTTGGAAACGTCGTCGTGGGTTCCTGCATGGATTCTTCGTGACTTGCCAATTGTTCGACCTTCATACCGTCTTGGACTCCCTTTTAGTGACTTTTTTCACACTGGAATATATGCCCACTTGAATGTAAACATTTTTTAAGAATTTTATGAATTTTTTTTTTTTTCAACTTTTTCTAAACTTTTTCAAAAATTTAAAAATTGACTATCCTTATATGTCAACTTATCAATCAAAAACCTTCCTCTGATGATAAGAATTTTAATTTCTTTGAAAAGCCGCCTTAAGGAACGAAGGAGAGGAATAGTGAATTATTATTATTCATTATTTGCCCTTGCTTTGAACTACGAATGATTTTGATTTGCATCTATCTGCGAATCTAATTATTTTTAATCGACTTATCTTATATATATATATATATATATATATATATATATCCAAAGACAGGATCAACAACACAACCTCTAGTGCTAAGCTATCATACTTGTGGTCTAATTTGCAAATCTAAAAGTGGCTTCATAATATTAACATGCAGGCATCTTTACCATCAAAAACAGTTTTGTGTCACATATGTGAACGTCCATCTAAAACTGAAGCTGGATTAAAAAGCCACCTACGATGCACAGCAACTAAATGAACAGATGGCAAACTTCTGTCAAGAAGAAACAATCACCATATATATATATATATATATATATATATATATATATGAGAAAGGAAGGATGAGAGTAATTCGACGTAATGGGAAATGAAAAAGGAAAAACCAAAAGATGTTGTTTTTATGTATTCATCAACGTTTCGTCTTTATTTGTAAGACTTCTTCAGGATGATAATTTTAAGAAAAATGTCATGCAAGTACATAGAAATATTGGGTTGACATGATAGGTTGATGAGAAGTAGTAGCCACTACTGGGAGCGCAGGACCAGGGTCCGGGCTTAGAGAAGTCAGTGGCAGAGAGTGAAATGAATGTGGATGGCTGTGAGTAATATGTGCACATATTTTTTTTTGTAAATTTAGCATTTAAGGGGGAGAAAAGAAAATTTTATAAATAAGATAGGTACAAAAATGTAATAGAAAACAGAATAATTGCTCTACCTCAAATTTATATTTGTAAAAGGATTGGTGCACACGCATGAACATCAGTGCTTGGTAAAAATCTCAACTATTCGACTTATTATGAATTATGGAATATGTATTCTAGGCAACAGGGTGAGTAACGTGGGCACATTTCTTTTGTAAACTTTTTAATGTTTTTTTTTTTTTTGGGGGGGGGGGGGTCTACCGAAACCATACAATACCCCTACAGAAAGAAAAAAAGCATTAAAATCTAAAACTAATGCTATATTTATTGTGTATACCTGTCCTGGGATGGGCATAATACTAGTTGGATTATAAAAATATCCTTCATGAAAAATACTCAGTTTAATGTCTTTATTATAAATCCAAAAATTGCTTTCGCACATCCAACAATGTTTTCTTATTCCCTTTTTGTGTAGTCAATGTTTCTTTAGAAACTCTTCCTAAAACCAAATGATTCCGTTCATAAAGAACGACGACATATTTTGACTTATGGTCCTCAGACATATTAACTTTCACATTTGCCATAAATGTATCACCATGGCAATAAAAAAAACAATTTAAGAATGAATTATTGTCAGCAAGGAAAATATCTGAATATAAATGATATTTCTTAGTCTTATAATGTTACGAACACGCATCTTATAATTTGTATTATTTGGATTATACGGACGACTCTCCAGCTTGGGGATCTGTACGAAAGAACGCATGGCGCAACGGATATAAGTGCTAAGTGCTAATCAGTTTTAAGCGACAGTCTTTTGGAGGTGGAAAGTTTAATACTAAGAATACAATTACAAATCACTTAAGACTTCTACCGGGTCATGGCTGACGGAATAAGGACAAGCTACTCTTGTAGATCAAATAAAGGGTTCCCTTCGAAATTACGTAGATTCCCGAATTCAACATACAGATTCCCAAGATCGAGGAGACGCATCGAAAGAAGGTTACATCGGCCAAAACGTTTACATGAGGACAGTAGTCTGAATAATACAAATAACACAAACGCATCTTATATACGAAGTAAAGTCACTTTTTCTCCCTACCTCAGTGCTCGATAGCTTTCTTAAAAAGTTTAATAAAAATTGTTTTGGTTAATCAGATAGGGCACATATTTGTAGTTAGAAACAAAATTTTATTTTCTATCGCTGTGTTCGATTTTTATATTTAATCCCGATCTATATTTGATTTCTTTTAGTCATGAATAAAGAAAGTTGGAGAACTCTTGTGGACTCTCCACTCTAGATTTGAGATATACTCATTACTCTCCCAATTGACACCGGGAAACACATTTAATAGGGTACAGTTTTCCATAGTCCCCGGTAGTAAACATTTTTTAAAACGTTTCCATCGGCTAATGACATTATTCTACTTAATGCATATAGGTGTGCATTTCAATAATAATGTTTCACATTTTTTCCATTCACAGATATATCTTCTTGTGATTTTAGGATTACATTTCTTTATAAATCAAATCAGAACCCAGTCTATGGAAAGGTCGCCTGACGGACACGTTAAGTTTTTTTTAGGTCACTGCTGGTCTTCTTCAGGGCGATACTATAGCTCTCTATCTGTTTAGACTACATCCTCTGTATTGGTTATTAATAAAAAAAAAATGTTTTTATTTATAGCATATTCGGGGGGAAAAAAAGAGAAAGAAAAACAGACAGAAAATAACAATTCTTAATTCTCCTTTGATGAAGAGATTTTTCTCGAAATATTCTATAAAAAAATATTTAGAACCATTAACATCTGAATTATTTTTTTTAATATTTGCATTGTAAAGGCTTTTAATATTTTCGTAATTTTATCCGAAGGTATTTAATAATAACTCAACGGCCAACATACAAATATATATTTTTTTAAAATTGTAAGTGGACAATAATATAGGTAGTTACAAATTGGGTAACTGACTTGTAATGCATACGGGAAACGGCCGGCTTTATTGGTACTACAGTTGTCTTCATACTCTCTGATTCTAACATCATAGTCATTGATATGCTCCTTAGAATAGTTCATTGTATAAAACAGAGGTGTCCGTATTTTTTCTACAACAAATATATAATTATATATCTCTATTTATATAAAGTTAGGTATATGTACATGTTTATATATTTCTTTTGGAGGGTTAGGCTGGTCTTATAAAGAGAGAGAGAGAGAGTTGCTTAAGGGATTTTCAGCTTGGCACAAATGGTGTTTCTTGGGATGCACTCTCGACCTTGTTGTTGTCATCTCTCCATCGAGATGCGGCACAAAGGTGTCGACCAGACGAACTCTGATTTTTGATTGTCTAGTTCTCTGGCTCGATAACTTTATTGTTCAGAACAAGCGGGGGGGGGGATGTTGAGCTAACATGTTTATGTGAAATTTTTAAAAATCATTTTGAGGACTCGTTGTGCGGACCTAGGATAAAGCAATTGATCTTAGTGAATCCAAGTACAGAAGAAAGAAAGAAGTGACAAGGAAAGAAGAGGAAACAGTAAGTCGAACGGAGAAAGAAAGAGAGTAGCTTATCTTCTTCATATTCGTTCACCTCTGCCTATCTATTTTCTAATCTACAACAGCTATTTATTTATTGTTACCCATGAGCAGTGAGTATTTTCTGTTAAATATCACACTTTATATTACTGGTTACATAAATCAAATATATTTAGTAAAATCTACATAGAAGAGAATAGTATTAAAATAAACACTATGTGGAAACTAAAAACACAGAAACTAAAGAAGTTATTAACTTATTTTTTCCCTTTTTACTGTTTATGGGGCAAGGCTTCATGGGAAGGAAAAAGAACAGGAGAGCGAAAGGGGCAGCGGCAATGGCGCCATAAACAGACATGAGAAGTCATGAGAAACATTAACTATAATAACTAAAGAAGACAACAACAAAAACCCACTAATAACAAAGATGGCGATTGTTTGACCTTTGCAACCAAGGTCCGGAGAAATAATTGAAGTAAAACAAATAATAACAAGCCGCACGTGCGTGGTCCCCCTCTGTATGTGACTCGATGTGGGGAGTGTAAAATGCAATAAATTTGGGCAATTTGGAACATTTTTGACCCCCCCCCCCTTTGACTCCCTGGAGGCGCGAACCAGAATTTCTCTGAGGTCAAGGATGCTCATTTTATATCCAGAACAATTGCCTCTACATTTTGGCCAAGTTTCAGAAAAATTGAATGGGTGGATCAAACGTTATGGGAGAAAAGGGTCATTTTTTGCCATTTTGGGGGCTTTTGACTTCCTGGGGGCGCGAACCAGATGTTTTCCAAGGTCAGCGATACTTATTTTCTATTAGAAACAATTGCCTCCACATTTTGGCCAAGTTTCAGAGAAATTGAATTAATAGATAAAAAGTTATGGGGCAAAAAATGTCATTTTTTGCCATTTCGGGCCTTTTGACCCCCTGGGAGGCTAACCAGATTTTTTTTTTTTAAAGTCGGAGAACGTCACTTTCTAACCTGACCAAAGTTACAACTTCATGCAAACTCTCAGAGAAATTCAATGGATGGTTGCGGAGAAAAATCCGGACAGACGGACGGAAATGACTCAAAACATAAGTCCCCCCAATTTTATAAATCGGGGGACCAACAAATGTGTGTGTAAAGCAAACACCTAAATCCACTGACATCACAAGAGTGAATCACATCAACCAGACATTTTAATATTGACAAACTACAAGATAACATTTCTTTAAATAATGGCTTCCAGACTAATATCTCTCCATATTACTTATAAATAGCAGCCATTTTGTCCAATGTGCTTAATTTATCTATCACGGCCAGCAGGTAAAAAATCATTAGGAGCAAAAATATGACAGACAAACATATACTACACTGTCCCCACCCCAAAGGAGGAGGTAATGCCTAGAAGAATGGTTTCATAAATGAACAGATAGTACACTACCCAGCATTCAAAAAATGAAGAGGTAATGCCTGGGGGGATGGTATCATTACAACAGAACAGATACTACAGTATCCCCTCCCCCGGAATTGAACATTGAAAGATAATCTGAAATAGTATAGTGAACTGAATCAACCATTAAAATATAGTCATAGTATAGTTCGGCTTCAGACAGACAGATACCATATCTCCATTAGTAATAGAAGTAATAGTATAGTTTCGGCTCTAGGCAGACAGATGCCAAATCTCCATTAGTAATAGAAGTAATAGTATAGTTTCGACTTCAGACAAACAGATACCAAATCTCCATTAGTAATAGAAGTAATAGTATAGTTTCGACTTCAGACAGACAGATACCAAATCTCCATTAGTAATAGAAGTAATAGTATAGTTCGGCTTCAGACAAACAGATACCAAATCTCCATTAGTAATAGAAGTAATAGTATAGTTTCGACTTCAGACAAACAGATACCAAATCTCCATTAGTAATAGAAGTAATAGTATAGTTTCGACTTCAGACAGACAGATACCAAATCTACATTAGTAATAGAAGTAATAGTATAGTTTCGGCTCTAGGCAGACAGATGCCAAATCTCCATTAGTAATAGAAGTAATAGTATAGTTCGGCTTCAGACAAACAGATACCAAATCTACATTAGTAATAGAAGTAATAGTATAGTTTTTGCTCTAGGTAGACAGATACCAAATCTCCATTAGTAATAGAAGTAATAGTATAGTTCGGCTTCAGACAGGCAGATACCAAATCTACATTAGTAATAGAAGTAATAGTATAGTCTCGGCTTCAGACAGACAGATACCAAATCTCCATTAGTAATAGAAGTAATAGTATAGTTCGGCTTCAGACAAACAGATACCAAATCTACATTAGTAATAGAAGTAATAGTATAGTCTCGGCTTCAGACAGACAGATACCAAATCTCCATTAGTAATAGAAGTAATAGTATAGTCTCGGCTTCAGACAAACAGATACCAAATCTCCATTAGTAATAGAAGTAATAGTATAGTTCGGCTTCAGACAGACAAATACCAAATCTACATTAGTAATAGAAGTAATAGTATAGTTCGGCTTCAGACAAACAGATACTAAATCTACATTAGTAATAGAAGTAATAGTATAGTTTCGACTTCCGACAAACAGATACCAAATCTCCATTAGTAATTGATTTGTACTTTTAGAGTTTCTTTGTTTGAACTTATCATTGCTTTCATTTTTATAAAAGCAACTTGCTGAAATCATAATCAGTGCAATGTTTGACAAACTATTCATTGGTTTGGTTTATGGCATATCAACCATCTATGGGTTATTTAATGCCGGATAAAGGTGTCAAATATAATTCTATAGATAGAATAATTATTTTATATTCCTACAAAACATTACTCTTAGAAAACATTACTCTTAGAAGGAAAATTTCACAGAGAAGGTAGGGGCATTACTCTCAGAAAACACTACTCCCAGAAGACATTACTCTTTGAAGACATTACTTTTCAAAAAATTACTACTTGGCATTGGTAATCTTCTTTGTTCTCAACACGATTGATTCTCAACCACCGCCTTCTAGTATCTATTTGGGAGAAAATAAAAAGGAGAAATAATCTTTTGACTTTTTGAAGAACCAGATTGAATAATATAGTTGAGGATGAAGTTATAGATACTAAGGCATGACGTGACCAACTGATTGATCAGATCAGGCCTCTCCGATATCTCGTCGAGCCGAAGTAAGGGCTGAAGTGAAAGAATGGCTCAGCCACCAGGATCCCACCCTAAGGTATCTTCTTTTTTTTTTAGAGTAATGATGGTATGCAAACTCTCTGTAAAATTTTCCTTTTAAGAGTAATGTCTTCTAAGAGTAATGCAATGTATTCTGAGATCAATATAATCTGAGATATCAATGTATTGTAGGCAGGGCTTTACACGCTCCACTTCTTTTGGAGCTGCTCCCGCTCCTGCTCCAACGCCGAAAATTGGAGCTGGCTCCTCTCACGCTCCCCATTTTCAAAAAGGAGCCGCTCCTGCTCCAACTCCTATAAAAAATGAGCGGCTCTTTTTCAGCGCTCCATAATGAAAATGTACCTTCTTTCATAAACGTTCTATTCTGTCAATGAATGGTCGAAGGATAGGGGTGGGCATCAAAGGATCTCATCGATATGTGTTGGGATGTCACTTTAAGTGTAAGACCGTAAGATAATATTTTGAGAGTTATAGGAGAACATGTCGGACGAAGTATAAGATTATACGTAAATTTTCGTTTCCTGAGGTATAAAATACAAATAGAAACATCCCTGAAGCATTTTAAAACAATTTTAATTTTCATTACATTAACAACCTATTTTTTCAGGAAAGGAAAATTTGACCCGATATTTTTTCTTTTGTTTTAAGTAAATAAAGTTTTACGTTTAAACATTATTAATGATTATTTTCTTTTTAACGAAAATATTTCTCTGGAAAAGGAGAGACAGCCAAGGCAACATTACTCGTCATGTTGTTTAATATTTGTTTGTTTTACGAACGTAACTATATCGTATAATGTATATTATTATTTATAACAGAGAAACGCGCAAGTTCTTTCAAACAAATCGATTCATCCATTTTTTTCTATAGTACATTTGGGGCGAAAAAAAACCAATGAAGTTTATTTTTTAAGGATTGAATAAAAAAAATAATTTTCATAAGTTGCCCCAAAAATATCAATAAATTGTCAATAAACAATTCAGAGATCCATTTAATGTCTTAAAATTTCATACAAAATATCTGGCCTAAACCTTGGGAGTTGAAAAAATATCAGGTCAAATCCCCCCCCCCCCCCCCCCCCAAAAAAAAATTAACTGGAGCAAGTTTTCCTAGGTCGGGCAAACCATTTTATGAAAAATTTGAAAAAAAAAGGTGAAACGTCTATATTTGAAATCTCTAACAAAAGCAAACTGTTTACAATTTTAATATTTGATTATAGATTTTTTAAGATAAAGAAAGATATCTAATCTACTTTCGGTTCTAAAAAAACACAACATTTGTCAGAAAATCTAATTATTTGCTTTTTAAAATTAAAATTTAAGATATTTTCTTTAATTTAATTAAGTTTAAACATTGGTTTAATTGTAGAATAGGGACCGCTGTTTTCTTTCGCTCATTTCGCTTGGTTTTCGCCCAAATTTAGGATGAAACTGATTGCTGGTATTAATTGTATTTTTGGTCCTGAAATAAAATTCTCATTTACTTTTTAAAATGTTGAGAATCTAACTTTAGTTCCAGGTTTTAATCGCTGGCGGCCATGTTGGTTTTTATTGTTTTTTTTCCTTGGACTAAATATATTTTTTCCTTGGACTAAAGATATTTTTACTGCTTTCACATTTTATTACACACAAAAATAAAAACTTTGAACACAAAAGCAAGTTTTAACGGAATTTAACGAATTTAAAAGCAAACATAAAAAGAACATCAACAGCGGGTAAAAATGCGGCATAACAATTTAATTTGATATATGCTAAAAAATAAATTAGAATTTTTTGTCAGGACAAAATGTACCATTTCACCCCAAAAATCGATTTTATCGAATATTTGGGTGAATACCGAGCGAAATGGGCAAGAAAATCCAACGGCCCCTATAGTATAATTGAACCTAACATTCTTTATTTAAAATCACGAATTAAAAGAAAAATTGACTTATTTATTCAATCACAATAAAACCCGTTGTCATAAATAAAAAAAATTCAAATCTATAAGAAAATAACTTCAAAGACGTCTATAGACTTACTGGCGCCTTTAAAGACAAATTGTTTGTCTTCTGCCTTAAGAAAATGTCCCATCAAAAATTTAACACATAGATGTAAAAATCTGAGAACTTCAAATGTTCTCCTTTCTTCCTGTCTCTCCATCCCTCTCCCTATCGCTATCTCATATACATTTACCAGATATAATATTTTTAAATAACTCAGAGTAAACTCTGAGACATTTTTTTCTTTTCCTTTATATTGCTGAATAAAAATCTAATGTTTAAAAGAAAAAAATATCAAATAATTTTGGAGCGAGGAGCGCGGAGCGAGGAGCGCTAAAATCACCGCTATTTAGTCCCAAATGGAGTTGCTCCCGCTGAATATAAAATGAGCCCTCCTCTCCTTTGCTCCAGCAAAAAGGAGCGTGCTCCTGGAGCGCGCTCCTTTTTGGACAGCTCTGTAATGCCCTGATTGTAGGAATGTAAATTAATTATTCTATCTATAGAATTATATTTGACACTTTTATCCGGCATTAAATAACCCATAGATGGTTGATATGCCATAAACCTAAGGCATCACGGGTCGCCACCCACGGCTTAGAAGTTGCCCGTTTTCAGCCGGGGGTGGGGCTACCCCTCCGCACCATCATGGCTGAATCTTGCCCTTTGCGTCTGGTTGAGCGTCGGGCCCCAGAATATTCCGACTCGCGTTCACTAATAGTGTGTGGAATGCTTAAACTTGTTTCCGTGCGTCAATGCTTGTAAAAGTCTTTTTTCTATAAAGTGGAGTTGAAGCTGATTTATAGTAATTTGAAATAAGATGTCAAAAAACAACATTATTTTCTTGCCAACTTAACTGATAAAAAAAACAGTTGATAGAATAAATAGAAGCGAACAAAAAGGTTCAGAAATAAACTAGATATCTTGTTATTTTTGCTCTCACACAACGCAACAAATACAATACACACAATTTATAGTCCTTTTTAGACTTAGTCCATTTTTTTTTTAAAATCCTACTTCACCCCAAACAGGCCGTCATTGTAGACTACTGTGAGCTACTGAGGATTAGGGAGTAAGTTTTTTTTTTGGGGGGGGGGGGGTCATCCTAAGTTGGGAGCTGTGCAGCGCGATGCCTATTCACATTGGTTTTAAACTTCTGCATGTCGGTACAGAGGCCGGCAGCACGAGGAAAGAAGCTATTGGAGTAGAAGGCTCTCCGGCATCTGGGGACCTCCACAGTGAATGGATGGGATTTGGATGATTGTCGGTTTGATCTAATGTATTTACGTCGACGGGGCACTAGAGCAGCAAGTTCATTGGAGTACTTGTAAAACAGGCACAAGGATGCAACATTGCGGCGATGATCTCATGACAACAGAACAGATACTACACTACTTCTCAAAGAAGGAGGTAATGCTTGAGAGCATAAGATACAATAATAGATACAAAGTTTGAGCTTTAGAATCATCTCGGTAATAGTTATGTCCTACAAAATGCAAAAGTTCTGAGTTAGATTTGAGCCCGTTTGACTGCCCTTCAAGGACACGAGAGAAAATTGATCCGTTCATTTTTTTAATTTTTATTTAATTTTTTTTTAATGGAAATTCTTATTCGCTTCTTATAATTTTCTAGTAAAGTATAGATCGTACAAAAATCTATTTGTTCGATAAAAATCAATCAGTTTTAATTACAACCAAATACTTTAACCATTCTTGCTTGTCGAAACGTGATTAATTACGATTAAAACTAACTTCAAACAAAATCTTATTTTAATTAAATTTAGATGAATTAGCCAATGTTATTTGATTAAATTTAGATGAATTAGCCAATGTTATTTGATTAAATTTAGATGAATTAGCCAACGTTATTTGATTAAATTTAGATGAATTAGCCAACGTTATTTGATTAAATTTAGATGAATTAGCCAATGTTATTTGATTAAATTTAGATGAATTAGCCAATGTTATTTGATTAAATTTAGATGAATTAGCCAATGTTATTTGATTAAATTTAGATGAATTAGCCAACGTTATTTGATTAAATTTAGATGAATTAGCCAATGTTATTTGATTAAATTTAGATGAATTAGCCAATGTTATTTGATTAAATTTAGATGAATTAGCCAATGTTATTTGATTAAATTTAGATGAATTAGCCAATGTTATTTGATTAAATTTAGATGAATTAGCCAACGTTATTTGATTAAATTTAGATGAATTAGCCAATGTTATTTGATTAAATTTAGATGAATTAGCCAATGTTATTTGATTAAATTTAGATGAATTAGCCAATGTTATTTGATTAAATTTAGATGAATTAGCCAATGTTATTTGATTAAATTTAGATGAATTAGCCAATGTTATTTGATTAAATTTAGATGAATTAGCCAATGTTATTTGATTAAATTTAGATGAATTAGCCAATGTTATTTGATTAAATTTAGATGAATTAGCCAACGTTATTTGATTAAATTTAGATGAATTAGCCAATGTTATTTGATTAAATTTAGATGAATTAGCCAATGTTATTTGATTAAATTTAGATGAATTAGCCAATGTTATTTGATTAAATTTAGATGAATTAGCCAATGTTATTTGATTAAATTTAGATGAATTAGCCAATGTTATTTGATTAAATGTAGATGAATTAGCCAATGTTATTTGATTAAATTTAGATGAATAAGCCAATGTTATTTGATTAAATGTAGATGAATTAGCCAATGTTATTTGAGTAACATGGACTTTCTATTAATAGCCACTATAATTATAATGAGAACGGATATTATTCCCCTGTCATCATTATAAAATGGTGACAGTGACATTATATTTTTTATAATTTTTATATTTTTCATAATTTTTATATTTTTCATAATTAAAAAAAAAAGAAGAAAAGTGCACAATCTTTCCAGAAGACAGCACCAGACATCCGTCAACCAGACCTACTATGGTTTAAAAAAAAAAAAAAAAATGAAATCCAACTTTAAATTTTTTTTATATGTCACAAGAGTAAATTAAAAATTCAGCTATTTTTTTATCTTGAACTTAAGATGATCCTAAGGTCATCTGCAATCAATCATACAATAATCCAAATTATATCTATACCTAATTTACGGCCAAATATTATACATCATACGGTACTTGAAAAATATGATTTTCAGTCTAGTAGCCAACCTCGTTTAAGTTGTTATATAGAAAATCATGGATATTTTTAAGAATCTAACTGTCAGACATCTTGGAAGTCACCAGTATAACTGGAAAAAAATGTTAGAATATTTTATCAAAAAAATTCTGAAAGAAAAATGTGATTAATTTTATTCAAGAAAAAACGTGCAATTTTATTTTTTTCAGAAAACAAAAAATATATGAATAAAAGAAAAAATAACTATGTGAAAAAACATCAATAGAAATATTTTCTTTAAAAAGAAAAAAAAAAGAAGAGTTTTTTCTCTCAGGCGTCTTCTTATGAGTTCATGTCGTTACATAGTGTTTTAAACAATGTTTTCAAATGATTTCAAGTATTTAGGGTTGCCCCTGTGTGACCAGGAGAATAATCTCTGTTCATTCTTGATTTGAAGCTCACAGTCTCATTCCACAGGTGAAAAGGAAAATGTTATTTGAATAAAAAGCTTCCTTTTTTCAGATGCGCTCAATGCATCCGTTTTGAAAAACGAATTTTTTTGTTTCTTCTTTTGACATCAGACAAAATTATTTTCTCCCTTTTCATTTTAAAGATACTTTCAGCAGTTTGGATCTCTTTATGGTCAAATGGTATAATGGTTACTCATACAGACTATGGGAAAGCATTCCATTGGAAAATGTATGAACCCTCTCAGATATCATTATATTTGGTTTTAGTAATAGATGCACCAATGTATTATTTAATTCCTTGCTTCATTTAAATAATATTCTGACATTTAGTTACAAACATACAGACACAAATTCTCCATTATAGTAACTACTACTACTACTACTCTGACTATCATTATAAAAGAGCGACTGTTTTGAACTTGTTTACTTCATTATATTTAGGCAACCCTACTCTCCGGGCTTCCTCAGGTGACAATCGTATTTTATCATGATGAAACACTTTCTTTGATCTGAATGGGGAAACGTTTAGACCAGCCTGAGGGATAGCGAGGCGAAAAGTATAATTTGGGTTAGGCAAATAATCAGATGTGTTACACAACTTTGACAAACACCTAAAGATGCCAGAGGTTAGAAACGGATGAAAAGGGTTAGGGTTAGAAACGGATGAAAAGGGAGTCTTGATAGGAGATAATTTCAAGCTCATCTGCATACGATAAGAAAATCGGAGAAAAGGCAATCTAATTATCCCAATTAACTCTGCTTGGGTGATCGACAAAAGGAGAAAAAAAATGTCCATTTTTATCAGAAAGCGAATAAATGGATTTGTCTTCTTTTTTTCTTCCTATTAGCAAATCAACAAATCAAAGAATTGATCAAAAAAATCCTTTCTTTCTTTCTTTCCCTCGAAATAATAATTTAAAAAATTATTGAAAATTTCAAGATTATGCCTTTTTGATTTTCAATTACAAATAAAAGCGATTATTTCTATTATTTAAACCACTGTTTTCATCTTAGATGTTATTCTCATGTTTCATGTTGTCGAACTCAGAAATTTGTACGGAATTTCGAACGGAACTTTTTATTTAATCTACAGGAATAGCTTGATCCATCAGCTATGACCGGGTAGCAGTCTCAAGTAATTCGTAATTGTATTCTTAGTATCGCCTGTACTGAGGATTGAACCTTTAACCTCCTGAAGACTGTCACTTAAAACTTATTATAACTTAGCACTTTTATCCGTTGCACCACAGGTCCATTTATGAAGGTGTTAAATACAATTAAGAATTACTTGAGACTTCTATCCAATCATGGTTGACGGAACAAGAACAAACTACCCCCATGGATTAAATAAATTGCTTCATTCGAAATTTCGCCTGAAGAAGGTCAGAGGATACAAAACGTTGTGAATATAACAACCAAGACGAGAATAGTAGTTCGGATAATCAAAATAGTACAAATTACCAATCCTCACTTAAAAAATTCTGAAGCAATTATTTATTTTGGATTTGAGTAACTAAAGGATATTTTAGTTAAAAAAAAAATGATGGTGTTGCCAAATATTAATTGTAGCCATAATAAAACAGGTTCTTGATTGAATAGAAAACAATTTAATTAAAAACTTATATTAGGGGTGGGACGTAATGGGTAAAAATTTCAGATTCATGCAAGTAGTATTTTTTTGTGTTCATTTATACATAAATAACACTAAACAATCAAACATTTTGCAAAATTCAGAAGGTGCAGGCCACTAGTTTTTAGCTATTTTACATTCATGAAAACTCTTTCACAGCCTGAAAATGGTCCTAAATTAAAGTACTATATCAGATTTAACCATCTATATCCATTCATAGCTTTTGAGGATGTTTTAGGACCTGCAATGTCGCATGAAACCACTTTTTCATGAAAAATGATGGATTTTGAGTCCCGTGGAGCCCTAACGGCTATTTTTGGCCTGCACCTTCTGAATTTTGCAAAATTTTCAAAATGTTTGATTGTTTAGTATTATTTATGTATAAATGAACACAAAAAAAACTACTTGCATGAATCTGAAATTTTCACCCATTACGTCCCACCCCTGCTTATATTTACCGTTTTCGTGGAAAATAAATAACTTTTTTAATTAACTAATTAAATGCATTATTTCAAAGTTTAACAACTTTTTAATGTTTACAAACAACTTTTCACTGTTCTCATTGACAAATTGAAACAAAAGTTTTGTAGCACTGATCTGTCCAAATTATAAAAAAATATACTCTGCTAAATAACCCCACCTCTCACCCACCCCAAATTAGATTCTTCCTTTTTTAGGCGATTACGTGTGAACACTCTCACAAACTTGACAGAAAGAAAAAAAAACGATTATTTTAGAATTTAAAGTAGGGGAAAATTTGTGTATATAAATTCAATGTAAAATGAGACCCATTTCCAGGCCAGTTTTATGGCAGTTAACTAAAAAAATTTTTGTTATGGGAGCTAAATCTAATGCATATATCATCATCATCATCATCATCATCATCATCATCATCATCAACAACAACAACCGGTTTATTTGTTGAATCAGGCCACAATTAAGCCTCTGATGAGGGTGGGACCTGATTGTCTAGTCTCGAAATCTAAGTCTTCCTCTCCACTCATGTCTTTGGCAAGGCTTGATGGAATCCATAGGCCCTGAAGATCCACGCATCCTGGGATCTACGAAGCCCAAGACATTACCAGCAGCATTAGTGCTACTGGCACTGCCTTTCTTTTTTCCTGCTGTATTTCGACTAGACATTGTATTTAAGGCAATTTTACGGCTGGATGCCTATCCTTTACCAACTTGAACACTTTTGGCAGTCCAAGACCTCCACCGTTCCCATCTAACTAGGGCTGATGTCGTTTCCACTTAAGCAGGTACAAATGTCATACATTACCAGTGAGTTGCTTATCAAGATGTTGTTGGTGAAGTATAAAACAAGAATTCCACTTGTATGAACAAAATAGTGACACATAAGTGAAGTAGACGTGCCCGAAATGTCGTTAAATATTTTTTTTTTTACCTGGCGAAAGAAGGAAAACAACGCTTCTGTTGAATTAATCAAAATAAAGAATCCTTTTGAAATATACTCGTGCGATGGTCGCGACTAAAAAAAACAAACGTCCTTCTCTGCCGATATATATATTTTTTTTTGGGGGGGGGGGGGGTCTACTTTTTATGCGATTACGTGTTTTTCTGACCTTGCAACTCGAGAGGTGATAAGGGTACTTTGTGAACACAATAACTATAAATACCTGGGCATTGTGGAAGACGACATTATCAAAAGCGATAATTAAAAGACAATACCTGATAAGAACAAGAAAACCTCTTGTAAACTAAATTATATCGTAGAAATCTAATAAAGGAAATAAACCACTCGTAAGATACTCGAGACCCTTCATAAATTGGACCAAACAAGAACTTAAATCCAATGCGTATTCACTTGAAATCACGACTGACCTTAATTTATTCACTCAAAACATCCAATTAATAAAGTTATTTTAATCTATTACTAACGGAAATTTGGTATCCGTCTGTCTGAAGCCGGAACTATACTATTACTTCTATATCTGAATCAAAAAATATTAGTATCTTGTAATGCTAAATTCGGTTTACTATACTATTTCAGACCAATGTACTATCTTTTAATGCTCAAATAAGGGGGGGGGGGGGTACTGTAGTATCTATTCTGTTGTCATACCATCTTTCCAAACATTATCTTTTCTTTTTTTTTTGGGGGGGGGGGGGGGTAGTATAGTATCTGTTTTGTTATCATGAAACCAGCCTCCTAGGCATTACTTACTCCTTTTTGGTATGTGTGGGGACGAAGTGTGGTTTTTGTTTTGTTATCATGAAACCAGCCTCCTAGGCATTACCTCCTACTTTGGTGGGGGGGGGGTAATATAGTATCTGTTTTGTTGTCTTGAGACGATTCTTCTATGCATTAACTTTTCCTTTGGTGGGTGGGGGTAATGTAGTATATGTTCTGTTGTCATAAGATCATCCTCCCAGACATTACCTTTTCTTTCTTTTTTCTTGGGGGGGGGGGGGGGCAGTGTAGTATATGTTTGTTCATCATGTATACTAACAAAAATATGCGCCTTGAGGGATAAAATTAATTTGTTTTATGAATTTTCAATTGCGTGGGCGGGTAAGTGTTTTTTTGTTTTTTTTTATCAATAAAATGAAATAATTTGTGGGTGAGTGTTTATTTTATTTTATTTTTTTAAATCAATAAAATAAAATAATTTATATATAAAAAAAAGTTTGCATATGTTGTTGCAACCAGTCTAAAAAAGAAAGATTGCATCGTTTGGAAGCAGAGATAATAGTAGTAATTAATGAAATGGAATAATTTGTATAAAAAAACACAGTTAGCATATGTTGTTGTAACCAATCTAGAAAAAGTAAACAGTTGGTATCAGTAATAATAATAGCAGTGGCCCTGGAGTGTTAATGTGTGTGTGTGTGTGTGTGTGTGTGTGTGTGTGTGTGACCCTTGGCCAAGTGAAGTGTTTATGGATAAGGTGAATGAAAGACAAGGTTGATAAAATGTGGATTCGCCCATCTAGTTAGTAATGATATTACACCAAAGCTATATTATTTGTTCATATGCATTATTTGAAATGTTGTTTTGGGGTTTAGGAAGAAAACCTGTGTACAGTTTTTTGGGGGTTGAGATTGTAAATGGGAAGAGCGTTTCTCCAGAAAGAAACGCATTTTTGGTTGATCCTTTCACAATCTGATTTATGTCTTGTTTGGATTTTTTATTAGGGGTAATTCATTTTTTGTGCTTTCGATACAGCAGGTTTTTTTTAATTTTTTTTTTTTTTTAGATGTAAGGGGTTACTGAGAATTAGGGTGAAAGTTTAGGAGATCATCCTAAAGTTGGAACTGTGTAGCAAGATGCTTGTTCACATTAGTTTTAAATTTCTGCATGTCGATAGTCGGGGAAACAGGGAGAAGGTTTTGGGGGAAGGGGGGGGGGTCAACCTAAATTGGGAGCTATGCAGCGAGATGTCTGTTTACATTAGTTTTAAATTTCTGACTGTCAGTACCGTCGGGGAAACAGGGGACAGGGAGAGAGTTCCAGAGTCCAGCAGCACGAGGAAAGAAGCTATTGGAGTAGAAAGCTCTCCGGCATCTGGCCACCTCCACAGTGAATGGATGGGATTTAGCTGATTGTCGAGTTAGTCTAGTGAATTTACGTCGTGAGGTTTAAGAACTCTCCTTTCTTCCTCTGTCTGCCTAAAACCAAACGGAACTTCCATGAACAGAGTTTCTTTCCCAAAACTTCCCACTTGTATGTGGAACACGTTACCACAAGAGTGTGCCGTTGCAGACTACAACATGGTTATTTTCAAGTCCAATGTCAACAAATATCCGTCATGTCATTCTGTGAATTAACCATAGTTCCACATCTTTTCATAGTATGTTCCATCATCCGATTGAAAATCTCACTAATTCTGATCCTCCATTGGCTTTTGGCCTTGCTAAGTGGTGAACCATTACTATAAAAAAAAGTATCTCTCTTAACCCCAAATTTGACACTGAGAAAACCTGCGAGAAACCAATTAATCGATTGCCTCGACTGCAGTAAAGAAAAAGACGTTCTAATTAATATTCTTAGCTGAAAATACCTGGTTGGTCATGGGCTATAAAGGCGGCGCAAAGACCATTAAAAGAATGCTGATCGAGATCAAATGACGTCTGAGAGTGATAAATGGATCACTAGCGTTTCAATCAACTTAATGAATACAACAAAAATCAATGACTCGTTTGGCTCAACTTGAGCTTAAATAATCTTAGGCTTCAAATTAGTCGGATCAATTTTTTTTCGGATCAAGTTTAATTAAAAATGAGAATACATTTCAAGCAGAATTTATTTAAAACAAAATGCTTATTTATTTCTTCTTTTAATAAAATACTAAAGATTTTTTTTGATTTTAATACATTATGGAAAACTTAATTGGGTGGAGGGAATTGAAAAGCAACAAACAAAAAAAAAGAAGAATTTTATTAATGATATTGAAATTAGATATTGGAAGTCAATTAAAAAAGAAAAGATTGAAGATACAACAGCTTTAAGCAAACGAGTGAAAAAAAGAAGAAAATTCTTCAACCAAATTGTCATGTCCAACAAAACAAAGAATTATGACATTAGAGAAAGGCCTAAAACCCGACATCTTATGTTTTGTGCATGCTGTTGTTGTTCCACAACAACAGATAAAAAAATTATCATAAATTTTGATTTGACTAATTATATTTGTTTTTGTGAAAGTCAGAGACATCAAGAAATATGTTTTGCTTCCATTATTAACCGTTACAGGCTTTTTCGAAGGTCAGCTCAACTTGAAGGCACGTGGTTCAAGAACAAGTTAGTTCAGGTATGCAGAATTTCTGTAAAAAATCATGCGTGAAAGGGTTACATACAATATAATCACGTTGACCCACCGTTTCTCGTTAGATCACCGAAGTTAAGCAACATTGAGCCTGGTCAGTACCAGATGGGTGACCGGTTGGGAATGCTAGACGCTGTATGTACCTCCCTGCAAGAGCTGCAAAAACTTACGTTATTACAGCATTTTTTTCTCCGCCTATCCCAGCATTGCATTTGGTCACCTTTGATCTTTGCTTACCATTGAAAGTAAACAATTCCAGGTAAGTAGAAGGGCGGTTGGCGCTTATCTAAGCATTTCTTTGTTTCAAATTTCTTTGTTTCAAATTTCTTTGTTTCAAATTAATGGGTTCAAACTTTTTTCTCTGATGTGATTTAATCTAAACTAAAAAAAAAATATGAGACATGTTCACGAGTAAACGTATGTTTTGAAAGTAGGTTATAATTTTAAACACTCGCGTCCTATCAATGTGCATGTTCAATAATGAAAATGATATCTCATTTCAAACTGAAACGTGGCCAACCGGCGAAGTTACAGAACAAACGATTGTCCAACAAACAAAATTTTTTTAGAGATGTGTAGGCGCATATAAAGAGCTCTCACTCACTCACTATCCAGGTTTATCGTCTATGTTCCCTTCGACAAGGGGTTTGACGCTGTCTGGCTGTCCTTATGCTAAGTCTCCAGTGATCACGATTGTGGGAACTGACTGCGTCCATTTGCCACTGCGTACGGTCTTGTCTGATGGGTTTTTTTTCCATGTATTCTTAGGGCGTTTGGCTTTCGTTCTGTTGTCCAGTTTTAGGTCTCTGCGATGCCTCTTGCTTCTTTCAAGATACCCGAACCAACGAAGATGGTTTGCCTTTATTAGGCCATCAAGTTTTCGGATGGCCAATTTCTCAAATAGTGTCTGACCTAATAGTCTGACCTAATAGTCTGACCTAATAGTCTGACTTAATAGTTTGACTTAATAGTCTGACCTAATAGTCTGACTTAATTTGCATATCCACCAAATCATTCCCCTGTCATTTCTCTGGGGTTGGGCAAGTGAGGCCTGGGTGAGGGCCCAACACTCACTGCCATACAACATCCTGCTTCTTACACAGCTATCATAGACCTTATCCTTGGTAAGAATTGGGATGGCTCGGTATGACAATTTTATTAAATTAATTTAATGACCAAACAGTACCGTAATTAATTCAATTTTCACAAAACTCTGAATAAAAAAAGGAAATACCTACTATATTTTTTCTGTGTTTTTGTATTTATCTCCCTCCCACAGCGGGAAGATTTATTAACACAAGGTCGGGAAAGTGGTATTGAAAAGCTAACACTCTAGAGGAAGAGCACTCTGGCCTACAAAAAATGCCTGGACAGCCCTGTCAGCATTCCCCAGAAGAGGCGCCTCAGACGATTAGCAATAAACTAACCCCTTCTCAAAGGGTGAGAAGGCAAAACCTGGGAGGGTGGACGTCCTAGAACTGCACAGGACAAACCCTAAGATTTGGTATTTATCTACCTCCCACAGAGTAAAATGTGTCACAAGGTCGGGAAAGTGGGATTTTAAAAGCCAGTGTCCTAGAGGCAGAAGAGCACTCTGGCCTACAAAAAATGCCTGGGCAGCCCCGTCGGCATTCCCTGGTAGGGGTGCCTCAGGCGATTAGCAATAAACTAACCCCCTCTCAAAGGGTGAGAAGGCAAAACCTTGGAGGGTGGACCTCCTAGATCTGCACAAGACAGTACCTCAGACTGGCGCAATCAAGACCCGAAGGCCCAGACGGTATCGGTCTACAGAGAGTAGCGTCCATCAGAACAGATACTACACTCTGATCTTAGCCAAAAGGCCACGGAGGAGATTTACTATTATCTATATTAATAAAATTATCGTGTACCATTGTCCCCCGTTTTTTATTTGGTCCCCAAATCCGAAATGTGTTTCAGCAAACATGAAGAAACCGAAAACAAGAAAGGACATTTTTTTATATATTCTACAATTTATTGCATTTTCTTTCTCCCTTCCCCATAACACTTGAAATGGTTTTGCTCGGCACTTGTTTAACTTGCTTGACAAGAGAGAAATACATTTATTTATAAATATATATATAAATTAATTATTTAAAAACTATATATTACAGTGTCTGTCATGTGTACCCGGGTTTCATCGATCAGGTCATGCTGGATCTAAGGCAGAATCTGATTGGTTGTCAGGTGGTGTACCTTTTTAGTGTTCCCCATAAAATATATTGTGTGTTTGTAAAAGGCTGTCTGTTGTTATTGTTTGTTTAAGACAGGAAATAGTTTAAATGTTTTTTTAATTTATTATTTAAAAAGCGTCTTTATTAGTGTTTATTGTTTATTTTAGGCGTGTTGCCTTTCAGGGGGGGGGTTGCTTAGAAAATATGGTTAGAAATGGTTAGCTCAGACAATTCTGTGGTATGAGTGGAGATATATCAACAACTACAAGTGGGCACTTTACATATCTTATAATATACTTAATGTAGATCTCTGGACTTAGGGGGGGGGGGACACAGTTTTTCTTTAGGTTGTGTGGGGGGCGATGTTTTCTCAATTTTATCACAGAATTTCCAATATTTGTAGGCCAGACCAAGTGTGTGTTGCTAAAACCAAAAAAAACCGGTGTTTTCTGATAATTTGTCCCTTCTAAAATATCAATCTGGGCCGAGGGTTTCATTAAGGAATATAGCTTAAACAGTGACTCTTACGTTTATTGAGATGGCTAATCCGGA
>OY744517.1:43630144-43660144 GCA_963556195.1 Sepiola atlantica
TTTTCCTCTCCAATTGACCCGTGAACTATGTTATAGTATATCTTTATAAAGTTTTCCATGAAAAAGATTTTGACGTTTTAAAAATTATGACCGGAGAGACAGTCTATTGATTGCGGCTTGATGTTGTGAATTCGGAATAGCGGCATGCTGACTCAGAGTCAAATGTTTTTCTGGGGTGCCAAAACTGTCTAGACTTATTGATACTTGATTTCACTCCAACTGGAATAATTAATGCCATGTTTTACTCATATATAGAGTGAATTTTGAAGGCCATATTTAAGGTTGGCGAGGTGAAGGGCTTGAGATGAGCCTACATGTATAGGCTGAAATCTAAGCATGTTTGAAGTGTTATTATATGTTTTGGTCGGTGATAAAAAAAATAATCACAACACTTTACGAAAGAAACTAGCAGACTACTTGGCGTTGCCGGAGGTCCTGGTTAAGAAAGTAGAAGTGTGAAAAAATGTTTGCGTGCCACAGCCAGCATAGCTCTCTATTTATTTTCCTCCCCACAAGGCCAGTTTTTAATGTGGGGAAAATCCAGCTCCCCAAAAAGGGGAACTCTGGGTTGGAGCAAAAAATTAAAATTGACTCGGTTTAGAAGGATTTCTACTTCACTGATCGAGGATAGGAAAAATGAAGTATAGTATCAGAACAGGTACTACATTTTGCTCCTAGCCAAAAGGATCATAGGCTGGTAGAAATGTATGTTGGTTTTAAATATAGACAACATTACCCACGTTTATGCCTAGTTGCTCTTTTCTAAAATTCATCATCATCATCATCATCATCATCATCATCATCATCATCATCATCGGTTTAATGTCCGTTTTACATGCTGGCATGTGTTGGACGTTATTTAAAAAT
This sequence comes from Sepiola atlantica, assembly GCA_963556195.1. NCBI lineage: Eukaryota > Metazoa > Mollusca > Cephalopoda > Sepiida > Sepiolidae > Sepiola > Sepiola atlantica. The sequence goes on from OY744517.1 coordinate 43,631,012, forward strand.
TTAATTCCAAACTAACCCATCTCTGACCAGGTAACTATTTGAACAACATAACCTGAAATGCGACAGATTTTCTTTGGAAGTCATTTCCTTAGTTGGGGCAAGATTTTTAATAGGCCGGATGCTCTTCCTGATGCCAACCCAGTGAGTTGATGGGGACCAGTGCTTTTATCAAGACACCATCTCTCGTTGATTGCCTTCACCTGCCCTTGATCGGTTAATTAGTTTCAGAATGAATCCAATACATAGAAACATATAAACATACCTAACTTTAGATAAAGATATCAATAACTTTAGATAAAGATATCAATAACTTTAGATAAAGATATCAATAACTTTAGATAAAGATATCAATAACTTTAGATAAAGATATCAATAACTTTAGATAAAGATATCAATAACTTTAGATAAAGATATCAATAACTTTAGATAAATATATCAATAACTTTAGATAAAGATATCAATAACTTTAGATAAAGATATCAATAACTTTAGATAAAGATATCAATAACTTTAGATAAATATATCAATAACTTTAGATAAAGATATCAATAACTTTAGATAAATATATCAATAACTTTAGATAAAGATATCAATAACTTTAGATAAAGATATCAATAACTTTAGATAAAGATATCAATAACTAGAATATCTCATCTTACAGATATTATGAAATACTACATGAAAAATGTTTATGAAAAAAAAAATACAATTATTACCTCCGCCAAAGAATTTATATTTTCGGTCGAGTTTGTTCGTTGGTGTGCAGCCTAGCGTCCACATCGCTTGACCAATTGTCACCAAACTTGCTCAAAATATCTGTCATGGTCTAATTTATAAATGATTTAAGTTAGGGATATCTAGGTCAAAGTTATGGCCGGGTGTTCGAACAAATCATAAACGAATGTGGCAATGGATGGCCGGACAAATGGTTATGGGATGGATGCCTTTGGGGAGGCAAAAGGTAATCTCTTAATTCCTACCACGAATAATGAACTATTCCGTGAAACACACACCATTACAATTGCCACAAAAATCACTTTACATCAAACACGCTCGCATATACACATTCGTACAATCATGAACTTAATCAAACCGAACTTTTCACTCATTAAAAATATGAACTCTTTAACTGATAGCCATACAAAATGTTTTAGTCAAATAAATTGTTTTGTTTAATATAAATGTTTTACTCTAATTATTGATTTTACAAAATACCATTCTTGTGTGTAGCTTTATTATTTCTTTGCTTTCTTTCGAATATAATTTCAGATATAATAATGGTTTCTTTCTTCCCTTTGTTTGTTTTATTCTGTTAATTTTATCCGCACATGGTCGGGCCACTTCGACCAATGCACACCTGGTCGGGCCACATCGAACAGTGGGAATGACATGCTGCTATAAAGGCATCAATCCCATAATCACTTGTCCGGCCATCCATCGCCACATTGGTTTATCCTTTGTTTGAACACGCGGCCATAAAGTAACAAAATAGGTAAAAGTCACACGTTTAGCGATAGTGTCGGTTCTGTTCAATGAAGAGACACACTACTTGGCCCATATTGTAAACAATGAAGTCTCACATTTTGTATTATCTTCACCTTGATTTTAAAAAGTTTGGTCATAGTCGAAATTTTGACAGTATTTTAACTTCCGATTGTAACAAATTTAATATATGGGTCTGACGCTCTTTGATAACAGTAACCACCATGAAAAATTTCATCCCGATCAGAGAAATAGTTTTTGAGTTATCAACGTTTCCATGGCATAATTTTGGGAATACTTCATACAATATGGAGAAGTAAGGTCAGGTGGAGGTATGCAGTTTCATGACTGACCTATGTTCTTTTTGTACATGATACAATAAAAAGTTATTTCTTATTTTTAAGGTACTAGTGTTAGTATTAGTATTTTAAAGGTACTAGTGTTAGTATCATAGGTATTTTTACGGTACTAGTGTTAGTATTATAGGTATTTTTAAGGTACTAGTGTTAGTATTATAGGTATTTTTAAGGTACTAGTGTTAGTATTATAGGTATTTTTAAGGTACTAGTGTTAGTATTATAGGTATTTTTAAGGTACTAGTGTTAGTATTATAGGTATTTTTAATGTACTAGTGTTAGTATCAGTATTTTTAAGGTACTAGTGTTAGTATTAGTATTTTTAAGGTACTAGTGTTAGTATTGGTATTTTTAAGGTACTAGTGTTAGTATCAGTATTTTTACGGTACTAGTGTTAGTATTGGTATTTTTACGGTATTACTGTTAGTATTAGTATTTTTAAGGTACTAGTGTTAGTATTAGTATTTTTAAGGTACTAGTGTTAGTATTGGTATTTTTAAGGTACTAGTGTTAGTATTGGTATTTTTAAGGTACTAGTGTTAGTATCAGTATTTTTAAGGTACTAGTGTTAGTATTGGTATTTTTACGGTATTACTGTTAGTATTAGTATTTTTAAGGTACTAGTGTTAGTATTAGTATTTTTAAGGTACTAGTGTTAGTATTGGTATTTTTAAGGTACTAGTGTTAGTATTGGTATTTTTAAGGTACTAGTGTTAGTATCAGTATTTTTAAGGTACTAGTGTTAGTATCAGTATTTTTAAGGTACTGGTGTTAGTATTATAGGTATTTTTAAGGTACTAGTGTTAGTATTAGTATTTTTAAGGTACTAGTGTTAGTATCAGTATTTTTAAGGTACTGGTGTTAGTATTATAGGTATTTTTAAGGTACTAGTGTTAGTATTAGTATTTTTAAGGTACTAGTGTTAGTATTGGTATTTTTAAGGTACTAGTGTTAGTATTAGTATTTTTAAGGTACTAGTGTTAGTATTGGTATTTTTAAGGTACTAGTGTTAGTATCAGTATTTTTACGGTACTAGTGTTAGTATTGGTATTTTTACGGTACTAGTGTTAGTATTGGTATTTTTACGGTATTACTGTTAGTATTAGTATTTTTAAGGTACTAGTGTTAGTATTAGTATTTTTAAGGTACTAGTGTTAGTATTGGTATTTTTAAGGTACTAGTGTTAGTATCAGTATTTTTAAGGTACTAGTGTTAGTATCAGTATTTTTAAGGTACTGGTGTTAGTATTATAGGTATTTTTAAGGTACTAGTGTTAGTATTAGTATTTTTAAGGTACTAGTGTTAGTATCAGTATTTTTAAGGTACTGGTGTTAGTATTATAGGTATTTTTAAGGTACTAGTGTTAGTATTAGTATTTTTATGGTACTAGTGTTAGTATTATAGGTATTTTTAAGGTACTAGTGTTAGTATTATAGGTATTTTTAAGGTACTAGTGTTAGTATTATAGGTATTTTATTACGTTGTCACTTTTATTGATATTGATTTTGTTGATGGTTGGATTTTTTGGTTTTGATGTGCAGGACTTTTAATATACTAAGTACTAGAGATATAAGCGAATACGACAGGTGCATCGGCCAGTTTCCACTCGAAACCAAAAAAGACATAAGGATATTAGAAAGAATCAAAACAAAAATAAGCAGCCATTAATTGTCCGTCGTATTTAACGAAATGTTTAAGGTGTAACACTGGTTAGAAGTGGCAAGAGTTCCCTGAACTTATTCCATCCACTCCTTACTCTTGCAATAATGGTATCACCAACGTAACAAAACTTCTGAGCAACCTCAATAGCTTCGTCATCCAAATATACTTTCTCCACATCTGAGTTCTCATCCATCTCCATTGTCTTACACTTCTTGCACACAAACTGGTTATCATCTCTAAACCTACCAGTACATCCACTTCCTTCTTGTGTACCTAATACTTACAAGCACCACAAAAGATAGAATTGCACCTGACCCCCTTTCCACACACTCAGCAGGGGGACTTTCCTTTTTCTGTGGTGTTTCCAACACTACAACCCTGATCATCACTTTGATCTTCGTAACATTCACTCGCAGACCTTTACTTTCTGTAGTATTCCTCCAGGTCTTTAATTTAACAAGTAGACCATATTCCATAATTTCACAGACATGTACTAAATAATCAGCATACAGCATCTTTTAGAACAAAAACTTCCTGGACGATGTTTGTATATTGCATCTAAACATGCTTTTAAAGGCTTTATAGCCTCATTTATTATTAAATTCTTAAAAAAGATGTTTAATATTAAAAAAATATGAACTTTCCTAATATATATATATATATATATTTGGAAACCTGGCTTGCTCAGTGTAATAAAAACTGGACGCCGAATATAACTTAAGGATAAGCTTTATTTAACCATTTGTTGCTTAGCTAGACAAATAGTGTTTTAACATTCACTCTTAATATACACGAATGTAGAACAATCCATTATTACTCCAAGGGGGAGACAGGCATCAATTATCTTTGTTACTACATTCTCCCCCATCTATCTTCTTATTCGTAGGGAACAAAATCATCCCATCGACCTGGCCTCCTGCGGGTTCTTTGAGGGCGTCTTGGTTGTTCGTGCCCGACATCCATTTCTAATCTAGGCTCCTCGGGACCTGACGACGTTTCGGGACTGTCTTGTGTGGCTGGTTTAGGGCTAAAATATCTTGCTCCAAATCGCTCTCGTTTTCTACGGCGCTTCGGTCGCTTGGTGTCTGAAGATTGAGTATCTGTCTCAGATATTGGGTGAAACCGCTTTCGTGGTACCCATCTGTCGTCCGAACTAGAGTCAGAGACGACTCTGTTAGTATATTCAGATTCGTTTTGTTGGGACTCTGAACTTGACGTATCTGGCACACGATCACCTAAGAGGGTCGGACTTGTTCCACGAACCGGAGCTCTATATCCATCTGAAGCAGTTCTACGTTCATATACATTTCCTGCTGGGGCTAGATCCCTTAAGGAGACAGTAGATTGCCTTCCTTCTGAATTTCTGACCAGTGCATACTGAGGGTTTGCTTCGATTAATTGTACCTCGCTTACCAATGGGTCATGTTTACTATGACGAACATGACGTTTTAATAAAACTGTGCCAGGTTGTGCAAGCCACGAGGGAAGTGATGTGCCTGCTGAGCTTCGTCGTGGGAACGAGAAGAATCTCTCATGTGGGGTAGCGTTTGTCGCTGTACATAATAGAGTCCTAATAGCGTATAAGGCCATGGGGATGAGACTTTCCCAATCGGAGATCGGACTATTGCGATTTGCTGCCGCCAACTGTACTGTCTTCCATATTATACCATTGTATCTTTCGCACTGTCCGTTTCCTTGAGGATTGTGAGGAGTTGTTCTACTTACAGCTACTCTTCGTTCATGCAGAAACTGCTTGAGTTCGTCCGACATAAAAGCAGACCCACGATCTGAATGTATATATGCAGGCACTCCAAAAACGGCAAAAATGGAGCAGAGGCCTTGAATTACTGTTGCAGCCGTTACGTCTGGGCAGGGGATGACGAACGGAAATCTTGAGTACTCGTCTATTATTGTGAGCATGTATTTATTTTTAGTTTTAGAGGGTAAAGGGCCCTTAAAATCCAGGTTAAGTCTTTCAAAAGGCTGTGTGGCCTTAATGAGTGTTGCTGGAGGAGGTTTGTAGAACCTGGGCTTATTTTCTGCGCATATCCGACAAGAGTTCGTAATTCTTTTTACGTCTTCAACAGAATATGGCAAGTTTCTGCTCCTGACTACGTGAATCATTCTTGTGATACCTGGGTGACACAATTCCCTGTGTATATACTGAAGATCATCTGAGCCAGTTACCAGGCCACACACCCTTGAAAGCGCGTCGACCGCGACATTCTCCTTACCAGGGCGGTAAGTGACGTCAAAGGAGTAGCAAGAAAGCTCCATTCTCCATCTCGCTATTTTCTCGTTTTTTATTTTACTCGTTGTTTTTGGGTTAAACATAAACGAGACCGACTTTTGGTCAGTGATTAATTCAAAATGTCGGCCGATTAAGTAATGCCTCCATTTTTGTAATGCCTCAACTATGGCGTACGCTTCTTTTTCTATTGCAGAGTGTCGTCGCTCGGATTTCGAAAGTGTTCTTGAAAAAAAAGCTACAGGACGACCGGATTGTCTCAGTGAGGCAGCTATCGCACAGTCGGAGGCATCCGTCTCAACTAATAGAGGGATAAAAGGATCCACAGCAGAAATGGCAGACTGAGCAATGTTCCTTTTCATGTTTTGAAATGCTCTGATGGCGGAACAGGACAACGGAAAAGTAGATACTTGTGTCAATGGGTGTATTTTTTTTGAAAAAGACGCAACCCATTGGGAGTAGTGAGCAAACATACCGAGGGCTCGTCGTAAAGAGGGCATGTTTCCAGGGATTGGTAATTCCATTAGCGGTTTCAGTCGCTCGGGATCCGGCGTCATGGTGCCATTTTTGACAATGTATCCCAATAATTTGATGCTTTTCAAGTTGTAGGAACATTTTTCACTGTTCAAAGTCAGATTATATTTCTTGACGGCAGCCATGAATCGTTTAAGGTTGTGGTCATGTTCAGCTTGGTTATGTCCGCATACTGTGACATTGTCTATATATGCAACAGTACCCTTCAATTTTTCATTGGAGATTATTTCATCTATTACCCTCTGGAAGCTAGCCACACCATTTGTTATCCCAAAAGGAATTCGGCAGAACTGATATAGGCGACCGCAGGCCTCGAATGCCGTGTAGGGCTTATCCTCTGGCTTGATAGGTACCTGATGGTAGGCACTTCTGAGATCTAAAGTACTGAAAGTGTGATATTTTGCAATATTAGAAATCATTTCGTCAATACGAGGCAGTGGATAGGCATCGAGTAATGTGTATCTGTTGATGGTCTGGGAATAGTCAATGACCATCCTTTTCTTGTGATTTTCAGTGGCTGTTACGAGGACCTGTGCTCGCCATGGAGATTCACTTGGCTCTATAATTCCTTCCTTAAGTAGTTTTGTTACTTCTGCTGCTATGAACTGTTTGTCCGTTTCTGAATAGCGTCTTGATTTTATTGCTATTGGTTTGCAGTCAGGAGTTAAGTTTGTAAAAAGTGACGGGTGCCGCACTTTGACAGCTGCTAGTCCACATACGCTTAGGACTGGCTTGGGGCCACCAAAAGGAATTTCAACACATGAATGTTGTTTTAGAAAATTGTGACCCAAAATCACTTCGCAGCAGAGGTTTTTCATTACTGATAATTTGATCCCTTGATAGGAGTTTCCTTTTAGTTTCAGGTTAACCATGCAATATCCAATTACATGGGACGATAAAGATGAATTTGCCATTGATATTTGGTTGGAACAAGGAAATATTTCCCATTTATTTGCTTTTACAATACTGGCATTAATAAAACTTTCGGAACTGCCTGTATCAATAAGCGCATGAATAGTCAATCCATTGATTTTTACCCTCACGATTGTTTTTGAGAGGCAGCCGGGGAATGCAGCTGATATTGTAATTGGTGCTACAGTAGCAAGAGTAGCCGAACGTTTTTTTTGAGAAGCTGACCGGCAAACTTTCGAAAAATGTCCCTGCTTATCACACTTGTGGCATCTAACATCTCGAGCCGGGCAGGACGAACGAGCATGTATACGAAGGCCACAAAAGTAGCATGTGGATCCAGCTGAGGCGGCAGTGATAAGTTGTTCGTGATCGTTAGAAAGGGGGGTGGCAGCATCTTGGACAATGGAAGAATTTTGAACATGCAGAGGAGGGGCTACGATAGCAGCTCCCAAAATATCGGGTTGTAAATAGAAGACAGACTGCTTCTGTGCCATGTCCAACGTTAGAGCTTGTTCATAAGCTGTTGGTAAGTCTAGGTTTTTATTCTCTAGTAGTCTTTGTCTTATTTGGTTGGACTGTATTCCATTAATAAATGCGTCCCTGATAAAAACATCTCTCGCTTGGTTCGCAGTTAAGGCTGTAAATTCACACTCGCGACTTAACGTCTTTAGAATCTGAAGGTATTGTTCAAGGCTTTCTTCTGGTTGTTGACGCCGGGTAGCAAGTAAATGTCTAGCAAAAATAGTATTTTTTTTCTTGACAAACATGGCTTCTAAAATGTCCACCGCAGTTTCATAATTTTCACATTCAGATAAATTTCTATAAATAGCAGTAGAGACATGATGTAAAAGAAGGGTATATTTCTCAGTACCTGTTAAAGCCGCGTTTGAAGATAACTGTAGAGCTGTAAGGAATCCTTCGAACATTTTTCTCCAATGCCGCCATTTGTCAGTAGATTCCGAGTCGGCCGTATCAAGGTCTAGACGATCGGGTTTCAAGTAACGTTCCATAACGAATGGTTAAATAAATTGTAATAAAAACTGGACGCCGAATATAACTTAAGGATAAGCTTTATTTAACCATTTGTTGCTTAGCTAGACAAATAGTGTTTTAACATTCACTCTTAATATACACGAATGTAGAACAATCCATTATTACTCCAAGGGGGAGACAGGCATCAATTATCTTTGTTACTACACTCAGCCTCCTTCTCCACTTTGTATATTGCTCTCAATAAATAACCCCAAAAAGTCTTGATATGCAGTAAACAGACTAAAATACCTTTAAACCGATGACAAGTCCGAAGTATATAATGCAAATAACAATACTATTTCAGTAAACAATTTTAATGCACATCAATATCCTGGGGTCAGTGTTCGCGCTGGACAACTTTATTTCATTGTATCTTTTCGGGTCAAAATTATTTTCAAATGGACATTAATTTAGAAAAGGGGAAGTAACTCTATTTGTCCATACAAAGTTGCTTACCTTTGATTAGAACAATAAATAATTTTGGTAAAACAGCCGTTTTTTTTCTTTTCTTCAACATATTATTTTTGTTTCAATCAAAGTGAAGTAACTCTACATGGACGAATACAGAGTTGTGTCCCCCTTTTTAAGATGCCGGACATTTGAAAATAATTCCTATCTGGACAAAGTATCTTCTGGAAGGAATTTAGACAATTTAAATTGCAAGTAAATACACTACCGCAATTTTGTTTTTTTGATACAGAAAGATATAAAAAAAGAAAAACTAAGATTGTTTTTCTGTCGTAATCATCTCTGTTGGTCTGTCGGTCTGTCACATGCAAACATCCGTGACTAGTAATGAGTGAACAAAATTGGATCGCTGCAAAAGGTGTGGAAGCTTAGAGAGCCGTGTGCAAAATGCCAAGGTCGCTAATGGTAGCATTTCATAGGATATGACACCAGTTATCCTCAATCAAGTGTAATCACCATTGTGAAGTGGTCTTCGAATAGGTCAACATCATGTGGTGCTTGCCTGAGTTTACAGCTTCCGAAACAAGATGAAGGCCAGTGGTACAGTTTGAAAACAAGATAGGTCGGATTTACTAATGCATACGCATGCATTATATATATATATATATATATATATATATATATATATATATATATATAATAATGGTAATAATCCAGGTGAAAAATATCCACAGGGTGGTAATCCAGAGAATTTTAACCGGGTTTATAAAAAGTGCTCAATATCAAAATAGAGCTTTATATATGATAATTTTATTTACACAGACATGTACAAAATCTGCGACACTGGCATGTCGATGTTATCGATCAACAGTTACTATAAACCACTAGACTTATTGACCCCACAAGACAAGAAATAGGGAAAATTAGTAAACAAATTTTAGAAAGAATAAATAAGCAGATAAAAACATTTTATAAACTTAATCAATGGATAAACACTGCAGATACAATAAACTGGTTCCTTAAAATAGTAAATAAAACTGATTGCTCGTTCATCCAGTTTGATATTAACTATTACCCATCTATATCTAAAGAACTTTTTGAAAACGTTATCGATTTTGCCACACTTCTATCTGATATTTCTGTAGATGAAATCAATATAATTAGAAAATGCAGAAATACAGTACTAATCTGTAAACATGAACAATGGACTAAAAGCAATCAATTTGGATCTTTTGATGTTTCTATGGGCTCCCTGGACTCAGCAGAAGTCACTGATCTAGTTGGTCTTTACATACTATATAATCTCACAAAAAACATTAGCATTGAAGATATAGGCCTATATAGGGATGACGGGTTACTAATAGTAAAGAACTCAAATGGACAAAAATGTGAAAGAGTAAAAAAAATTATCCTTAGAGAAATGAAAAGATTAGATCTCAAAGTAGAAATAACATCTAACATTAAAATAGTTAATTTTTTAGACGTAACATTCAACTTAAATAAAGAAACTTATGAACCGTATACTAAAGACAATGCCAACCCGATCTATGTCCACCCACTCTCTAACCACCCAAAAACCATTATTCAACACATCCTCAGATCAATCGAAAAAAGAATTAGTGATAACTCCTCTAATGAAGAAATTTTTAACAAACATAAGGACTTTTACAATAAAGCGTTAAAGCAAAGTGGATACAAAAACACCCAAATTAAATTCACCAAACCTACACCTCCCAACAACAGACGCATAAATAGGGGTAGAAAAATTATTTGGTTCACACCCCCATATAATAACATGGTTAATACCAAACTCGGTAAAAAATTTTTAGACTTAATTAATCTACACTTCCCTCCCAACAATATACTGCATAAAATTTTTAATAAAAACACCCTCAAATTAAGTTATAGCTGTGGCGAAAATTTAGAAAAAATAATAAAAAAACATAACAATAAAATTCTAAATGAAAAAACTACCGCAACGAAAACAGCAAATACCAAGGCCTGTAACTGCACAAACAAAAAAGAATGCCCATTACAACATAATTGCCAAATAACCCAATCAGTATATCAAGCAACCATCTCTACTAAAGAAAACCCAACCCTGAAAAAATTCTACATAGGTATGGCTGGTAATACTGGACATAAGTGTTCTTTTAATAACCCTACATATTAAAAAAGAACCTCACTTTCTATATATTACTGGGAACTATATAACAATAACCTATCACCAACAGTAACCTGGAACACAATTAGAAAAACTAGCACCTGTGGTTCCCTAAACTCACCTTGCTACCTTTGCCTAACAGAAAAACTTGAAATAATTAAATTTAGTGATAGGGGCAAACTTCTAAACAAAAAACAAGAAACATCAATTAACTGTAGGCATAATAGATTACACCTTCTTAGTAATCCACTTATAACCCCTTAGGCTGTTACTATATATTAAAAAAAAAAAAAACTTCACCTACCCATCAACTGATAATTTTGTCAACACAACTATCATCTTATACCTTTTTATTAATTATTATTATTTTTTTTATTAGTAGTAGCTTTATTGTTTGTAGTATTATTATCAGTAGTATTATTTGTAGTAGTACTGTTAGTGGTAGTATTAGTATTATTATTATTATTATGATTATTATTATTATTATTATTATCACACCCACAACGATTAACACTAATTGTCATCTTCTGTATTTTTCTTTACCCTTAAATACCCCCTTATATGTTTATCCATTTATTGATTAATATTTCTATATTTTTTAGATTATTTTTAGATTATCATTAACAATTATTTATTACTACTATTATTAATATTTTAAACTTAATTATTATTTGACATTGAATTATTTTTCATTTCTGTACTTTTATCAAGATAATTATTGTTGTTAGTGGTGGCATCATGTCTGATGTTACTATCATAGTTATTGTTATTTGTGGCAATGAAATTAACAGTATCACTATTATTAATGATATTGATATTGCCTTGTTTTACCGTTACCTGACTTTTGCTTCCACTGCCATTGATGATAATAACGATAATGTCATTATCTATAACTTTATTATTTTATTTCAGTTATTATTATTACCATGATTATTATTATTATTATTATTATTATTACTGTTTTCATCTTTATTACTATTATTGCCACCATTATGACTACTGCTACTATTTGTACTGTTCTATTATTATTTATTAATTTTTCACTATCATTTTTTTCACTATCATTATTACTATTGTTAAGATTACTGGGATTACCACTATGATTACTGCTGTCGGTTAAACCACTATTATTACCTTTTTTATATGATCAGCATTATGGCAACCATTAACCCATATCATAATATCGGCAAACATTATCTTATTATTTAATATCATTATGATAATCACTACCTCCTAGGATTCCTAATATTTCTTAATTATTCTATTCCTTTCCTAAACTATTATTTTTATAAATTCTTAAATATTATTGACCACCATTATCGTTGTCGTTGTTATTATTATTACTATTACCATTATTATTATTATTATTATTATTATTATTATTATTATTATTATTATTATTATTATTATTATTATTATTATTATTATTATTATCATTATTATTATTATTATCATCATTATTATCATTATCATTATTATTATTATTATTATTATTAATAATAATAATAATTAATAACACCGGCACTTTCTAGTTATTCTTTAGTTATATTTCTTAGTACTTTTAAATTAAATTAAACTATTATTATTATTTTTATTATTCATTTATGATTTTCATTATTTCACCTCAATTATTAGGGGTATCTATTATTATTATTACTACTACTAATCCTGTTATACTTAACGAACATATTTATTCAATTTATTAATTTATTCATAGTAAGCAAATAAACTCTAGACAAATTATAAAGACAATATAAATCCAGAATCAGCGACACATTTGATCACCGCCCCACCACCACTACAATCACACACGTCTGATCGGTTTGCCCGCACGCACACATACATACATATACACAATATTACAGTTCACTTGAAAAAATACATTTATAAACTCGTCGGTTTTTTTGACACTTGATTCGTGCATGTCTACCCCCTCCTTCTCTCTCGATCTGAATAAACAGACGTTCTCTTTTTCTCTCTCTTTTCCTTTATGTGTCTACCTTCCCATCCAGGTACGGCTGCTGCTGCTTTTAAACAAACGTAAACACATATTTATCAAACGCTTCAATGATGTCATATTCCAAAACAAGATGAAGGCTAGTGGTACAGTTTGAAAACAAGATAGATAGGATTTACTAATGCATACGCATGCACGCATGCATTATATATTTACAAACACATTAAATGATATATACGCATATTATGCACACATACTCAAACCTACGCGTAATTCCTTTTTTCTGGCACAAACACGTGAAATCGTCGCATATGATTATCGTTTCGGAATTTTTTAGATGAGGATAGATAATTTGTATTATTTGGACTATTGTTCTCATGTTGGATGTTATTCACACAACGTTTCGGCCGATGTAACCTCCGACCTTTTTAAGGTGTATGTTGTCGAACTCGGGAATCTTTCTGTCAAACTCGGGAATCTGTACAAAATTTTGAATGGAACCCTTTATTTAATCTCCGGGGGTAGCTTACTCTCGTTCCGTCAGTCACACAATTATCCCTAAAAATAAACACAACTTTGAAGCAGTAAAACAGACAACACCCATCATAAATAATTAAATTAATTTTAATAAAACTTAATTCCAATTAAGACACATATATTATATTGAACGCTGACCCATTACTTTCTTTCGAAAGGGACACGTCAACAATGCACCATTTTTAAACGATGAATTCAGACGCCATCCCCCTTTGTTTTCGTTTTTTTTTTTTCGGGACGATCTCTAAAATACAAAACTACAAATAAAAATAAATAAATAAATAAAACATCAAATAAAATAAAACCCTTTAAAACACAAAAACTATAGGTAAAATAATAAAAAAAAACAAAAAAACTCAATCACATCAAACACATAAAATTGACCCCCGGTAACTTCTTCAAAACACGACTTCAGTAATACACCGTTTCAAACGATGAATTTAACCCCCGTTTTCATTTTTCAAGACGTTGAAGATCTCCTGTGGTATATGGACGATCTTCAAAGTGCAACCCTTTTAAAATAAAAATACGAAACTACAAATAAATAATTAAATAAAACACTTAGTAGAATAAAACCCTTTTTAAAATACAAAACTATAAATAATAAATAAAATAAAACCCTTTTAAAATACAAAACTATAAATAATAAATAAAATAAAACCCTTTTTAAAATACAAAACTATAATAAATAAAATAAAACCTTTTTTAAAATACAAAACTATAAATAATAAATAAAATAAAACCCTTTTTAAAATACAAAACTATAAATAATAAATAAAATAAAACCTTTTTTAAAATACAAAACTATAAATAATAAATAAAATAAAACCCTTTTTAAAATACAAAACTATAATAAATAAAATAAAACCTTTTTTAAAATACAAAACTATAAATAATAAATAAAATAAAACCTTTTTTAAAATACAAAACTATAAATAATAAATAAAATAAAACCCTTTTTAAAATACAAAACTATAAATAATAAATAAAATAAAACCCTTTTTAAAATACAAAACTATGAATAATAAATAAAATAAAACCTTTTTTAAAATACAAAACTATAAATAATAAATAAAATAAAACCTTTTTTAAAATACAAAACTATAAATAATAAATAAAATAAAACCTTTTTTAAAATACAAAACTATAAATAATAAATAAAATAAAACCCTTTTTAAAATACAAAACTATAAATAATAAATAAAATAAAACTCAATAAATCTCAACTAATACACTATTTCTAAAGAGACACTCAGTGATGCACCGTTTTTTTTAACGAAGAACACACACGCCATTTCTCATTGTGTTCTTTTTTTAAACTCATTTCAGTATGCTACCGATTCCGTTTGGTTATAGACTTTTTTAAATTTAAAAAGTCAGCCCATCTGGATGAAACCGCAGTACGATTCTGAAATATGTAAAATATAGTTTTCAAATAAATTATCTATTTATACATTTATAGATATATACATACATAATCTCTATTATTAATAGATATAATGTACCTGTCTGTCTGTCTGAAGCCGAAACTCCATCAGAGTAATATTACTATTTACTTAGTCTGCCAGCTTCTATATATACTTCTACAAAAACCGCCGTAAACATATAAATAAAGTAGAAAGAAATTTCAAGACGAGACTGCGATTAGAACAGAAAACGTGTCAAGAATCTTAATTAAACTAATACTTTTTCAACTTCCTTATATACTGTTACAAAAAGTCGCTCAGACACTAGACGGGTTTTCCCATTTATATAATTAATTCCTTTTAAACTTCAATTAAATTCATATTTACAAATATACACTTATAACTGCTATTATCAAATTTACATATGTATTTACAATATTTTCCGATAAGGTGATATTAATAAAAATTATTCATACAATTAATTAAACACATTTCATTAAGAAACCAGCGTGTTTTTTAAACCATACTTTGAATGACAAGTACTGTTAAAATTGCAAAGTCATCCTTTCGGAAGTGACGTCATTTTGAGAGGATTTTTTTTCACATTATAATTCTTTACTTTCATTACGTTGTTAAGACAAGGTGTTTTGTTTTAAATTAAAGTTAAGCAGGGTATATCCCGGCCATTAGTAAATGGGTGACCATTTTGGAAGAATTAATTGCTGACTCATCCTTCCGGAAGTAACGTCATTGTGAGAGGATATTTCACATTATCATTCTTTATTTTCATTATGTTGTTAAGACAAGGTGTTTTGTTGTAAATTGTAGTTAAGCAACAAATATCTCGGATATTACTAAATGGGTGACCATTTCGGAAGAATAACAAAACTGGTTCTTGGATATGACGTAGGCGCCTTCAATAGCATATTTAAACATGAGTTCTTTGATATGACCGAGGCACCTCCTAATTTTTTTTCCTTTTTTTAACTATGTATGGGGGAGGTTAAAATTTTTTTTTTAGGGGGAGCCAAATTTTTTTTTTAACTAAAAATATTCTTATGTATGGGAAGGGTAAAAACAAATTGGGGGGGGTAAAATAATTTTTCTTTTTAATTAAAAATATTTATATGTATGGGGGAGGATAAAAAAATAGGGGGTAAAAAACAAATTTTTTTCGGAACTAAAAATATGTCTATGCATGGGGGAGGGTAAAAAAAATGGGGTGCATCAGATTCATACATCAAATTAAGAAGAAAAAAAAACGTAAGTTGAAATTTCGACCATGACCGAACTTTTCATGGTCAATGTAGTAAGATGTGAGACTTCATTGGCTACAATATAGGCCAAGTAGCGAGTCTCTGTGCTGAACAGAATTGAAGTTATTGCTAAAAATGTGACTTTAACCTTTGACCTAGATATCCCAAAATCAGTTCTAAGTTAGACCGATATTTTGAACAAGTTTGGTGACTATTGATCAAGTGATGCTGACCGTAAGCGATACAGAAACAAACAAGAAAACAAACTAAAAACGTAACTTCCCTGACAGATGATAAAAATTTATGCTAAACTTTTTAAACTTTGGCCACTTCTTACCCAGTATTTTAGCTCGGCACATTTCCCTTCAAGTTTGATTTGTTTTTTGTGAGTGAAAATAATTGTTCACAAACTTAAATGCTAGCAAAAATGTTCTGCATCATTTTAGCCTCAAATTAAAAAAATCTAATTTCCAATTTAAATACTTAACTCAAAATTAAAAAATACATAATTAAAATTATATGGTTGCGGAAGTAACCAACCCGATTATAAAATCAACTTTCTTGAAACAAACGAGTGTGCTTTTAGTGCAAGTTTATTTCCTCATATTTGTAACGTTTTTATGGAACACATTACCACGGAACTGCTTCTTTGCAGGCTACAATATGGTTATCTCTAAATCAAATGTTCAAAAATACTTGTCATAAACCCTCCTCATAAGTATTTTGTTTATTTGGTTCATCATTTTCAATCCATTCATAATATTCATCATCATTCAATTGACAATCTGTTCATCTGGTGAACGCCTTATCCTAGAGTGACTTTTACTCTTGATAAGTGATGACTCATTAGCAAACAAAAAAAAGAAAGAATAATTAGCATTGTATACGAATTGTGAATAGGCTGCCTACGATTACCAGAATCATAATGCCGTTTAATTTTGATGAAAAAAAAATAATAATAATAAAAACAGAAAAATGAAATTTAACTTTAATCAATTTTTAATTCAGTTATTTTAAAATTTGTATTTAATTCCCTTTAATTTAATGCTGAACTTTTTGTTCTTAATTTGATGTTCAATTTTTCTTAATTTGATGTTCAACTTTTGTTTTTAATTTGATGCCGAACTTTTTTATTTTGATGTTCAACTTTTTTATTTTGATGGTCAACTTTTTTACTTTGATGGTCAACTTTTTTACTTTGATGGTCAACTTTTTTACTTTGATGGTCAACTTTTTTTTACTTTGATGGTCAACTTGTTAAAATTTGATGTTCACCTTTTTAAAATTTGATGTTGAACTTTTTTTCTTAATTTAATGCTGAACTTTTAAAAAATTTGATGTTGGACTATTAAACTTTGATGTAGGACTTTTTTTTATCTTGAACCTCTCTTATTTAAAGTTGAACTTCTTTTAATTTGATGTGCTTTTTTTTGTGATGTGATTTTTCCAACTTTGTTTTTCATTATAAAGTGAAATGTGATGTTCAACATTTTGTTAATTTGAGCTTCAACTTTGTTAAGTTAAAGTTGAGCGCTTTTTTCTTTGTCGGTTGGAGTTCAAGTTGACACACAATTGGAAATTAAAGTAGAATCAAAAGTTAAAGTACATTCCAAGGTGAAATCAATAAAATCGGTCAGAGTTTCTACACCGAACACAGAATAAAAAAAATACAACAAGGAAAAAAAAACTAATAACTAATTATTCAGCAGAATATTTACCGGGTCAACAAAATGCGGAATAGGAAATCCGTTTTTATTCTTCCATTATTTTACTGCCATTGTTGTTGGCGATGGCAAAGAAAATTTGAATAACAACAAAGACTTTGATGAGAATAGATCTGCTTCCTGTACATGGAAATAGAAAGCAAAAAAGAACAACAATTTAAAGTCTTTTTAGCATTCTTAAGTTATTTAATGTCAGAGAAGACAAATGAAAAATAACCCCAACGGCCCAAAGTTAATCTTCTTGCGTTGCAGAATGCCTTTCTTTCGTTTACTAGAACAGATTTTTATCAATAGCAGCATCTTCCACTTTATAACAAAGACCAAAATGTATTTGTTTGTAAATATATATTTGTCACGTCACACAAAATATTGCCCAACTAATAAGGAAAAGGGAGAATGCAAATCTATTTCCATAATGAGACGTTTTCTTCTTTTGGTACTTCTGCAGTTTACGGACCGGGCTGAAATCATCATTCCGTCGGCATATTCCGGCAAGTTACGTAGACCGTCAGAAAATACCGAATGAAAACTTTGCGATTTTTCTGACGAAGACGCTACTAAACTTTAAAAATTAAGGAAAAAAACATTGTCCTAACTCAATGAAATTCATTTTTAACAAATTTTCTTGTTGAATTTTACGCAATACATAATTCACAATTGCCAGTTATTATCTGCTGCCATCTGATTAGCCGAGCTTATCATCATCATCATCAGTTAAAAGTGCGTTGTACGTTTGAGCCCGTTTAGTAGATAGGTCAGTTTTTTCAATATATACTGATGAGTCTTCAAAAAACCAAACAAGCTTTATATATATATATATATATATATATATATATATATATATATATATATATATATATATATATATTATAATATAAAATGAAGTAATAAAATAAGGTGTCAATCAAATTTTATTAGAATTCAAAGTTCAAGCAAAGTATCCTTAAGTCCTTAGTTCATGAGTTTTCAAAGATAATTCTTCTCTTCAGAGGACCATTACCGCAGTATTACTACTACAGGTAATAAAATTACGCTTTGAAAATATATAAAATTATATACACAAATACATAAAAATACATAACATCAAACATATCAACCCAAAAACATACTTTTTGTTGAATCCATACAGTCCATTCAGGTCGTACAAATTGAGAAACATAATCAGGAAAGACATTACTCCAAGTTATAAACAGCAGTCCATATACTGGATAACTTTGTCAGCTCCTTCAATTTCACGTATATGGACTGCTGTTTATAACAAACGGTCTCGGTGCGCGCTTTGCAGGGCTGGACCGCCCTAAAAATGGCAAGATGGTGTCGGTGGCTTAATATTACCAGGTGATCACGTGAAATCTCGTGTTCTCTCGCGCACACGAGAGTCCGGTTTGAAATAAAAGCGGGTCGCTGGAGGCAAGATGGCAGAGGAAAAACGTAGTCAACAGAAGACGACGGCGACGCTTTTAAAGAAGAAGAAGATGTGGAAGAACAAGATGTGGAAGAAGAAGACGTGGAAGAAGAAGAAGACGTGGAAGAAGAAGGCGGTGTGCACTAATCCAGAATCCCTTGCGAGTGTTGTTCCGGTGTCAACTAAAAAGAGTTTTTTGGGCGTTTTCGACCGTCGTTGAGATTTTTCTGCTACAAACACTGGCATCTAAACGTACGACAGGGAAAATAACTTTTCCTGCTACAAGCTATTTCGGCATTGTTATGGAGAAATTCGACATTAGATTAATTCCGGAATTCGACGGCTCTCCTGCTGGTCCATCGGTGGCTGAATGGCTGTAGAAGGCCGAGCGTGTTTGCCGGTTGTGCAAAATTAAAGACCCAGCTATGGTCATCCCATTGAGACTCACTAAGGGGGCTTACGCCGTGTACCAGCAGCTCGGGGATGATGCGACCATGGAGCAGATTGCACAAGCGCTGTACAGGGCATTTGGTACAGATCCTTTTGTTGCCTGGAGGTAATTTTCCGAACGCCAGCTTGGGCCGGGGGAGACAGTGGACGTCTACATGGCCGACTTGAAAAAGCTTGCTGCTCCCTTCGGCGGTGTGAGTGACCGCATATTGGCATGCGCCTTTTTGTCTGGACTTCCGGACGATGCAAGTCGACTGCTGCGGGCATCGTCGAGACTCACAGAGATTGGATTGGAGGAGTTGCTGGCGAGAGCATGAAACATCTTGAAGGACGATCGAGAACTGGTCTCTGCAGCGGTTGACACCCTGGACTTGCCAACAGAGGGCCTACGATGCTATACATGTGGTGGCCCCAACCACTTCTCCAGAGACTGCAGAAGCGGCACAAGGCGCACCCCAAATTATGGAGCACGAAAAGTAATACGGTGTCACCAATGCAATAAGCCAGGCCACATAGCACGGAATTGTCCGGGAAACGGGCAAGGGGAGGACGCCGCAGCGCTAGCACCCTCCCCAAAGCGGCATTGAACAAAGCGCTTCCTGCAGTGACAGTTCAAGTTGATGGGTGTAAACGTTCAGCGCTGGTTGACACCGGCTGTACCCAAACCCTCCTTCGAAAAGAATGTTGCACCACATGGAAGAAACGAAAGATCCCCGTCCTAACTGTCGGCAAAGGCTCATTGGTGTGTTGTGGGGTCAGTGTTGTTCATATCAGCATTGACAATGGCCCCTCGGTGGCTGTGACGGTGTTGGTGGTCGATGGGGAGCTGCTCGGATATGACCTTCTCCTTGGAATGGACACTATCACACAGCTAGGCGGAATTACTGTGAACAGCGCCGGTAATGTGAGATTCTCTCGACCAGACAAACAAATGTGTGCAGCAATCACTCTTGATGAACCCGGTTTCCACACAGAATACGACAAGGGCACAAACACTTGGACAGCATCCTGGAAGTGGGCAGGCGACCAGCCACCAGTGTCTTTGCGGAATCGGCTGACGGAGTATCCCCCTTCTGCGTGGCTTAGGGGGCAGTACGAGGCAGAACTTCAAGTGTGGCTGGATAAGGGCTGGTTAATTCCATACCCAGAGGATGAGCTCGGGCCCCCACGGGGGCTAATTCCCCTGATGGCTATCAGACAAGAGAACAAGCAGAAAGTTCGACCTGTTCTTGATTACCGGGAACTCAATGAACACGTTGACCCATACACTGCGGGGGCTGACGTCTGTGCTCATAAACTGCGAGAGTGGCGGCGGCAGGGTGCGGAAGCGGCCATACTGGACTTGCGAAGAGCCTACCTGCAAATACGTGTTGAGAAATCGCTGTTGCCGTTCCAGACGGTGGTAATCAAAGGAACTCACTATTGCTTGACCAGGCTGGGGTTCGGCCTGAATGTAGCCCCGGGCATCATGACGGCGATCATGCAGGCAATCCGACGTCAGGATGAATCTGTGCAACAGGCGACATCGTCTTATATAGATGACATTTTTGTCAATGAGAGCCTCCTGTCTGCCCAGGCGGTCAAAGAACACTTTGAGCACTTCGGGTTGTCGTGCAAGGAGCCGGAGCGGCTGCAGGATGGAGCGAAAGTGCTCGGGCTACAGGTGAGCGGAAGTGCAGATGGCCTCCAATGGGGAAGAGGTGGTGAAATCCCAGAAATCCCTATCTACCATCACACGTCGGAGCACGTTTTCCGTGTGTGGAAAACTGGTGGGTCACTTCCCTGTGTGTGGGTGGCTCCGAGTGGCTGTGGCGGTTATAAAGCGATGGGCAACTTCTTTGTCAACAGGATGGGACGATGAGGTGCATGATCCTGCCCTGCGAAGCATGCTGGTGGAAGCTGTGGCCAGAGTGACCAATGATGACCCTGTACGGGGGAGCTGGTGCGTCGATGAAAGTGAGTTTACAGTTTGGGTGGACGCCAGCTCACTTGCCCTTGGCGTTGCTGTGGCGGTCGACGGAAGTATAATAGAAGATGCCTGCTGGCTCCGGCCAGAGAATGACGCTAAGCACATAAACCTAGCTGAACTCGATGTTACACTGAAAGGAGTCAATCTAGCGCTTCAGTGGCAGGCTAGAGTCCTCCCCGTTTTCACGGATTCCACATGTGTGCATCGGTGGATGACCGATGCCATGAACGGAAAAGCACGGCTGACAACGAAGGCATCGGCCGAAATGTTAATCCGGAGGCGGCTTGCTACCCTAACCGAAACCATCAAGGAATACAACTTGGTCATAGATGTGACACTGGTGCAGTCCTTTTTGAATCGAGCGGATCGTCTGACCAGAGTGCCACGCCGTTGGCTAGACCTGCCTAAAGAAGTGAACGAGCCAGCACCTGTAAATTGCGCTGCGGTGGGACGTAGACTCAGCCCGGAGCGTATTGCTGATGACCATTGCCAAAGTGGGCACCCCGGTGTAAACCGAACCCTTTACTTCGCCAGGTTGGTTGACCCCTCTGTGTCGCGGAGGGCTGTGAAATCTGTTATGATAAACTGCAACACCTACCAATCGATCGACCCAGCACCTGTCCGGTGGAAGAAGGGCACACTCGGTGTGAAGTATAATTGGGATAGGATTGCGATGGACATAACTCACTACAACGGGGGCATTTCTTGACACTTATTGATTGCGGACCGTCCAGATTTGCATTGTGGCGGTCCCTTCGCCGGCAGGACGTGGCTGCCATTGTCCATGAGTTGGAAAGTGTGTTCCTCGAGCGTGGCCCTCCTTCTGAGATATTGACCGACAATGGCCCCGCTTTTGTTAGTTCGCCGTTCAAACAGTTTGTAGATGGCTGGGGTGTCTGTCTGCGTTTTCGGTGTGCCCATGTGCCCAGTGGGAACGGAATTATTGAGCGCAACCATAGGACTGTCAAGACCATCGCAGCGCGGAAGGGGTGTACGGTGCCTGAAGCAGTCTATTGGTATAACGTCACCCCTAACGACGATGTTTCACCCTCCACCGCGACAGCCAACGCGCTACATATGTACCATGTCAGGGCAAGAGGTTTAGAGAGCAGCTCACTGCCCGAACCAGAGCCACCACAGGAGAACATAAAAGAAGGAGATGTCATTTGGGTTAAAAAACCCCGAGGCAAGTGCACGACTCGCTACGGAACCGGTCCTGTCACTGAAGTGATCAGCCCGCAGGCGGTGCGAGTTGATGGAGTACCCCGTCACATTAAAGACGAGGATAGTGAATTTGAATCCGTGACCAGCGAACCATCATTCTGGTTCATGACAGCTTCATCGCACAGCGACCCTGAGAGTGGTAACCTTGAATGTACTGACCCTCCTACTGCTGATGAAAGCCCAGACAGTGATGCTGCGATGCGCAGCCTTAGGTTCGCCGACCTTCATGCCACGGAAGACAGCACAGATGATGATGAAGCCCCGAATCCCCCTCTCCGAAGAAGCACTCGAAGAAAAAAGACACCGCCTTCCTGCTCTTTCTGTGATAATGAGATCAGGGTGGAGTGTGTAAGAAATTGCGAAAACATGGGATTACCTGGCAAACGGTCTCGGTGCGCGCTTTGCAGGGCTGGACCGCCCAAAAAATGGCAAGATAGCGTCGGTGGCTTAATATTACCAGGTGATCACGTGAAATCTCGTGTTCTCTCGTGCACACGAGAGTCCGGTTTGAAATAAAAGCGGGTCGCTGGAGGCAAGATGGCGGAGGAAAAACATAGCAGACGACGGCGACGCTTTTAAAGAAGAAGAAGACGTGGAAGAACAAGATGTGGAAGAACAAGACGTGGAAGAACAAGATGTGGAAGAAGAAGACGTGGAAGAACAAGATGTGGAAGAAGAAGACGTGGAAGAAGAAGAAGACGTTGGAGAAGAAGGCGGTGTGCACTAATCCAGAGTCCCTTGCGAGTGTTGTTCCGGTGTCTACTAAAAAGAGTTTCTTGGGCGTTTGCGACCGTCGTTGAGATTTTTCTGCTACAAACACTGGCATCTAAACGTACGACAGGGAAAATAACTTTTCCTGCTACAGATATAAATCCTAATGCAACTCCAGTGTTCATGAGATAGTGCTCAATAACAGGTAGAGCTGTAGTAGAGTAAAACTTTTTTCATTTACACAAACATTATTGGCTACATATCTGAATACATGATTCAGCTGCGATTTTATTTAAAATCAGCTTCTATAAGCAATATTAATGAAACATTTAGTTTGTGTGGCATGTAGAAGCTGGATTTTGGTGGTGCAGTATTATTAGACGGCGCTAGTTTCCAGGAGAGTTGGAGAAACATAATTAAAAACGTCTGAAGTTATTGTTAAAATATTCTGAACATAATATTTTCAGTTTTCATAATGAAGAAGCAAGAAATAAATCCATTAAGATTAAATATTCATTTATATGGTGTATCCATAACCGAACAAAATCTGCCAAGTCGTTATATTATTTTTACTTACTAGAAAAAAATAGAATGATAGTACAACCTATCTATCTATCTATGATAAAGTTTGAAATATTAAATAAAACAATCTAACCCAAGCTCAACAGGTGACTAAACGAGTCACATTTTTATAGTATATATAATAAGGAGAGGTAGTTTGCTTGAAGCATTGTGTGTAATATATATATAGAGGAGTATTAGAAGGCTTTTCCATTTCTTGCATTGTGATAGCCTTCTAATACTCCTCTATATATATATATATATATATATGGAAAATGAAAAAGGAAAGGCAAAAGCTATATTATTTACATATTCATCAACGTTTCGTCTTTATTGTGAGACTTTCTCAGGACGAAGAAAAAAAATATCATACAAGCATCAATTTGATTTGCCTGAAAGTGGCAAGCTTCAGTTGGTTTGTGAATAGAAGACACATAAAAAAAGTGAGAAGACGACAAGACTGCGTATCAGCAGCAGCAGTCTATAGAGTTTTTAAGAGGGAGGTATGTGCTAGTTGAAAATGAGTTTATTACTTCAGTCTTGAAAGAAAGGTTTTGTCTGGGTCATCGTGTCAAATGAACATAGGGGCTGATGGTGGAAGGGGGCAAACGTCTGAGCTAGGATGTAGCAATCAAGTATACACAAGTGAAAAAACCAATTCCACGTTTTGAATTAAATATATATATATATATATATATATAATGTTTCGGAATTTTTGAGATCAGGGTTGATAATTTGTAGAATTTGGTATATTCGGACTACTGTTTTCATCTTGGGTGTTTTTATCACAACGTTTCGACCGATGTAACCTCCGACTTTCTTCAGGTGTACCTTGTCAAACTCGGGGAATCTTTCTGTCTAACTCAGGAATCTGGACGGAATTTCGAACAAAACCCTTTATTAAATCCACGGGAGTAGCATACTCTTGTTCCATCTGCCATGACTGGGAAAAAGTCTTCAGTAATTCGCAATTCTTTATATCGCCCGCACTGCGGATTGAACCTTCAACCTTCAGATGACTGTCACTTAGAACTGAATTTTACTTAGTACCATATCCACTGCGCCACTTAGTTATATTATGCTTTCATCTCCGTAAATTTAGGTGACCTCCGTTTAATATATATATATATATATATATATATATATATATATATATATATATAAACAAAATAAAATATAGTAACACGAAATTACATAATCATCGATGCAATAATTTATTTGAACCTTGTGGTATTGTCAAGCATCCAAGTGAGATGATTAAATTTTTGAAAATGAGAAAAGAGACAATTCAAATATAAGTAGAGAGAGAGAGAGAGAGAGAGAGAGAGAGAGAGAGAGAGAGAGAGAGAGAGAGAGAGTGAAAACATATCTAATACATATTTAGAGAGAGGGGGAAATTTGAAGCATATTTAATCTATAATTTTAGGGGGGGGGAAATTACACGATTTATGACGGAGAGGGAAAAAAAGCAATATATATAAAGAGAAATTGGGAAATTGTAAAGGGGCAGGGAGGGTATTCAATGTCTCTGAAGAAATCAGGTCAGCATGTAAAGAATCACCAACCCCAAAAACCGCTTCTGCCACTTGGAAAACAACATCTGGCGACTACAGAAATATTTTGGGGTAGGGAGGGACATAAGAAAAGGAAGGTCAGAGACCATGTAACATATATACACATACACAGGCATGTATACACATGCACACACACATACATATATACAGTCCACACCAATCCACAAATAAAGCAATTTAATTACCCCCCCCCCCCCAAAAAAAAAGTTTAACATGTTTTCTGAAAGAAGACAATCGTAAAACCATTTTAAGTAAATTATTTGATTATATATATATATATTAAATAAATATATATATATATTAAATATATATATACTAAATATATACATATATATTAAATATATATATACATATATATATATATATATTAAATATATATATACTAAATATATATATACATATATATATATATTAAATATATATATTAAATATATATACATATATATATATATTAAATATATATATACATATATATATATATTAAATATATATATACATATATATATATATTAAATATATATACATATATATATATATTAAATATATATATACATATATATATATATTAAATATATATATACATATATATATATTAAATATATATATACATATATATACATATATTAAATATATATATATATACATATACATATATATATATATTAAATATATATATACACACTGGCGTAGCTAGGGGGGGGCGAGGGGGGCGGGCCGCCCCGGGCGGCACACCTGAGGGGGCGGCATTTTGAGAGGGTAAAAATAGAAAGTAGAGAAAAAAATTTTAAAAAACAAAAGTTAACAAAAAATATGAAATTTTATACTATAATTTTATATAATAATAAATTTAAATGAGAACATTTGAAAACCTGAAAATGTTATGAAATGATAAAATCATTTTTATTTACTTTTTTGTCGTTGTTAAAGTCCGAATTTTCGCCAAATAACATGGATGTATCAAGGAGAGAATAGTCCGATGTAGTTTTCTTTTCTTTGTCTTCATAATGTTATTATTAAGAGGGCGAGCCCTCCGAAGAGAAAAAACGTCTTGTATCGGTGCTTTTTTAAATCCGTGTGTGTAATCGCTCGGTTTTCAGATATTTGTTGTTGTTAATAACGTTTCAACTCTTTTAAAAATAGTTTTAATATATTTTAAACAAATGTATTTATGAATGGCAAATAAGGCTATAAATTTATTTTTTGTGAGAGAACTGTCGCAAGGCATCAAGTCGGTTGAAAATTTACAAACAGATTTTTCGCGCCTTTTTTTCGGCAAAGTTATCAATGACTCTATCAAAATTCACTTCCTCGACAAGTTCCCTCTCTATTGAGAGGATTGCCAAGTCTGTAAGTCTTGTCTGGCTCATTGCTGATCTAAGGTAGTTTTTTATGAGCTTCAGTTTTGAGAAAGAGCGCTCACAGCTAGCAACGCTAATAGCTCTGGTGAGGAAAATTCTCAGCAAGATCACAATATTAGGGACGGAATCCCCAAGTTGGTATCTTTGTATAAAGTTCAAAAGTTCAAGAGGTCCATCTATTTTGTCTTTTTCTGAAGCTTTTACAACATACTGTAACCTCTTCTTTTCAGCAAAGAATTTCTCTTTTTCTATATCTTCGTCAAATCCACCAAGCTGACAATCATAATTATCATCAAGCAGATTTGACGGTATAAGAAAAGCGTATTTATTTGCAAGATTGTGAACTTGTTGAAATCTGCAAGATATTTCTTCAGTCAATCTGTCTATGACAGACAGCATTTCCCGTCTCAACTCAGTATCAAAACTCAGCGCTGCATCAGTCAATCCTTCACCATCCATTCGTTTCTTTTTGCGAATACGACGCTCCATGCTTATCCCCATTTCAGAGCAGAGTGTTTTTGACTCGTCTATTGCAGTGTCCACTATCTTTTCTCTATTCTGAAGAAGGAAATCTTTCAACGCCGTCAGCCTGACAGAACTTTGTTGCAGATCCAGCCCTTTTTTTTGAAGATATTTCTGGGCATCATTGATTTCTGGGAGAATAGTTTTCCAAAGGTTCAGAAATAAAAGAAACGGAAACGATAGTACCGAGTTGAGAATTAAAGATGCATTTGATCTTGTGGTTGCATTTTCTCCTTCTTCTGTGAGCTGTTCCAGGGCAATGACGACTTCCAATATTGTTTTTATCACAACATCTACAGCATCTGCTCGACTACTCCATCTAGTATCCACAGTCCGTTTGATACTTAGACCGGTCAACTGAATCAAGATGTCCCAGCGATGTGTAGATGCAGAAAAGAACGAGAATAACCGGTCCAGTGTGCCAAAAAATGTAACAGAGTGAACCGCTACTGAAGCTGCATGTACACAAGCCAGATTTAGTGAATGGTTGGTGCATGGCACAAATAGAGCTTTTGGGTTGATTTCAGAGATTCGTTTCTGCACACCCGATCGGTGACCTGCCATAACAGCGGCATTGTCAAATGCCTGGCCAATACAGTCACCAATCTGTATCTCATCATTCTCCAATTCTCTCAAAATGAGTTCAGAAATGTCCTCCGCGCTTTTACCCTTTGTTTCGATGAAGCGGAGAAACGACTCCTCCACCGTCACTTCATTTCTGTCAAATTTCAC
Organism: Sepiola atlantica; assembly: GCA_963556195.1. Classification (NCBI taxonomy): domain Eukaryota; kingdom Metazoa; phylum Mollusca; class Cephalopoda; order Sepiida; family Sepiolidae; genus Sepiola; species Sepiola atlantica. Next base: position 43,659,196 of record OY744517.1, read on the forward strand.
GTAGCGCAACACCTCACTCATCTGGTCCTTGTGAGATACATCGGGAGTACTATCAAAAATTATACAAAAATACTTGCTTTTCTTTATCTGATCGATAATTTTCTTTCTGACCTGCTTTGCTAAAATGCTCACAAACTCATTTTGAATTTCTGGTGACAGATAAGAAATAGTGAATTTCTTCCGTAGGTTAACTTTAACCAAATGTTCACGGAGTACAGGGTCATATTTAGCCAATAGATTTACCAATTCCAAGAAATTTCCTTTGTTTTCTTGACCCCTTTCATCATTATGGATGTCTTCCCGGTGACCTCGTAGCGCCAGATTCTGCTTGGCGAGAAATCTGATAATGTCCAGCAATCTAGCTAGGATTTCTCGCCACTTCTTTGTTTTTTTCTCAATGATATTTTGCTCAACTTTATCAACTACCTTTCCTTCAGCAAGTCGGATCTCTAGCTTCTTCCAGTCAAGAAACGCCTGAGCATGAGATGTGCTTGCTTCATGTTCATGTACTTTTGGATTTAATTTCCACCAATTCTTGAAACCCACATCAGCAGAAAAACTCGAGAGTCCAATTGAAAATAGTCTGCAGCAGAAGCAAAATAAGGCTTCTCTGGCAGGAGAATACACCATCCAAGTTCGCAAACTTTTCTCACCGTTCCGCAATACCTGATAGAACCAGTTTTTTGTTAGCTTTCTAACGTCGCCTTTTGTTTTTGTCCCTGGTCGCACTATTTCCTTGAATTCATGATCAAGGTGCTGCACAGCCGCAGATCCCTGCCGAACAAGCATAGCGCGAATTTCATGACTAATCTCAATAGGCCATAGACCAACATCTGTAAAATCGGTCGCGACAACCAGTGATTGCCTTTCCAATTCTTCAACTTCACGCGCATCATCATTGGCAGTTGTTGATGTATCCAGGCGGGCAATGTCGACTTCCGAAGTAACA
>OY744517.1:43670144-43672644 GCA_963556195.1 Sepiola atlantica
TTCCCAATGGATGAGTCATAATTTTATAGTATACCTTTCATGTGGTCAATTGGTCTTACCGGATTCCAGGACAAGAATTCATCTGGTCTGGTGGAGTATCTAGCTTAGTGTTGTTAATAGAGGCAACATCACTTGGAGAAGGTATGAGCCAGTGTAGCCATACCGACGGGATCTTATTTGGGCTTCGAATACTATGTTATTTTGAATATTTGGTCAGGGTTTACTTGTAGGCTGAAGTATCCTCATGCCAGGTTGTCCTGACAAACCCTTGCCCAGAGAGATCGTAAACACTCAGGGGCAGTGTCTTGGAGGCATTCAAATGCACGGATACATGTATGTATTAATATTTCTTTTTATTTCAGTCGTAGTTCTGAGAAACTAAGGGGACGCGTTTCCAGGGCTAACACTTGAATTCTTTATGAGCTACATAGATATCCGAGTGTTCAACTAAAGTTCTCCTTTACCTGTAAAACTTTGAGTCTAGTCTGGTGGAGTATCTAGCTAAGTGTTGTTACTTGAAGTAACATCACTAAGAGGAGGTGAACCATTCCTTGTATTAGTCGGTGTACAGCCGTGTTGAGGAGATCTTATTTGGGCTTCGAATACTATGTTATTTTAAATATTTGATCAGGGTTTACTTGTAGGCTAAAGTATCCTCATGTCAGGTTGTCCTGACAAACCCTTGTACAGAGAGACCGACGACACTCGCAGATGATGTCTTGTAGGTAATTAAAACTCTCCTATATATGTATGTATTTAATTGCGTGTATATGGATGTAGATAGATATATGTATATGTATACACACATGTAAACATTAAATGGATTACATCTGGATATATGTATAAGTATACATATGTATACATATACACACATGTATACAGTAAATGGGTTACATCTGGATATATGTGTATGTATACATATACACATATGTAAACATTAAATGGGTTACATCTGGGTTACATCTGGATATATGTATAAGTATACATATATATGTATACATATACACACATGTATACAGTAAATGGGTTACATCTGGATATATGTGTATGTATACATATACACATATGTAAACATTAAACGGGTTACATCTGGATGTATGTATAGGCACACATATGTATGTGTATATAAACAGGTAATATTCTCTTTAGCAAAGCTGCAAAAAGAAATTCAGATGTCATTATTTTTTTAAAGATTAATTCTAACCATTTATCTTCGTTTTGATATAATTTATGCCATTGTAGATATTAATTTAATTTTAGTTTTATGGTAAAAATGTCAGAGAAAATATGAATAAAAACTGTATTTGAAACATTAACCACTCTCCCCTTCCCCCATGCACATTATGGCTTTGATTTTCAAAGCAAAATTGTAATGTTTCAGTGATTGAAGCATGAATGAATTTTATGAATGGCTCTTTTTGGCAATAGAATAAATTATAGAATTGGGTCATTGAAGATGAATCGCTAAGTAATGCTAAGATAATGATGACCACCAATCTTCTATAATACCTCAGTTGAAATAGCCTTCTGCCACATTTTGTTAATATATATGCAAATAAATGCAAGATTACTAGGATACTAATTATATCAATCATAAAAACATTTTATGTGAACAAATATACTTTAAATTTAAAAATAACATTTCAATCAATTTCATCGACTACATATTCTATCCGACCTGATAATTCTTTCAGTAATAGAAACTTACAGAGATTCACCGTTTATTCCACTCTATTCATTAAAACTGACCCTAACCGTAACGAATTCTATCAATCATAAAAACATTTTATTGTCGGGTTACCAGCCCATTTGGTTAGAATGTCTGATAATGGGTCCAGAGATTAGTGTTCAATCTTTGGTCGAGTCATACCAAAGAGTCAAAAATGGTATTTGATGTCCCCTTGCTTAAACACTCAGCATTATAAGATGCAGATCAAGGGTGAGTGGGGGTAATCCTAGGAAAGGTATGGCACCCTTCCCCATATCTCAGCATAGTACTTGATGAAAAAGGAGCCTTATGGTCGCCCTCAACTATAGTCGGCCACTTTACTTTTTTATTGTCAAGTCAGAGTTAAATAAAAAACAAAACAAATGCAAAATACTTTAAAAAATCAATGTGATTCTTACTGCCAAATGGATATCATTTATATAGAAATTTGGAATATGTGATTTCGGTTAAAATTATACTGACATGTAATCTCTATTAGTAAGGATTTTCTCAGTATAATAAAAACATTTTTTCTTCTAAAATTCTTGTAAACATTACATTATTCTATTATCTATAGTGAAGCAAGGGTTACACAATCCCAAACTACACTTCACCTGAACAGGTATAACTTGGCAAGGAGAAGTTCAGGCAACTGGAAACAATCGCAGCATAAGCTGAGAAAGTCTGGCGTCATTTTGGAGTTTTACAGAACCAATGCCTGATATTCTAATTTGCCTATTATTTTATTGATAGTTGGAGAGAGGATATATGAATTCATAACTTTCCCAAGGG
>OY744517.1:43677644-43682644 GCA_963556195.1 Sepiola atlantica
CTTAAGGAGAAAGCTCCATTTTTTCAGGAGAGTCAAGAAGTTGTGTTGTTTCTTTAGGAGAGTAAAGAGGGGGAGGTGCCATACTTTTTTCTGATGTGGCTTGGTTTGACGATTTGGGTACCTTGTTTACGAACATGGTTATTAGAAGCTGGTTCCGTTGTTTTTTCATGAATAGAGTTTTGTAGGTCGACATGCTAGAGTCAATAGCATTTGAGAATTGCAGCGAACGAACCATGTAAGGGTCCCATGACTTAGCAGTTTCTTGCAAATCCTTTGCTTTTGGCATGAGTTCAGCCAACCGTTCAAAAGTTAGACCCACGTCCTCTTCCTCTTGTGATGGTTCTTCCTGGCCCTGTTTATTCTTCACTGGCAGATTTCGTCAACTCTGCCAAATCTTCGTCCGTTAGAGGCTGAGAGTGGGCGTTAATCAGGTCATTGAACTCTTCATAAGTTATGTCATCAAAGCCTTCACCACCGAATCACTTTGCTAGTTTAACTGACTTGTTCACATCATCATGTTGAATTTCATCCGCTGAGAACCCTTTGTGATCATGACACATTCTGGCCACAGATATTTCTAGCATAAATGTTTCTTTTTCATGTCTTGAAGTGTATGACTGTCAGGCACGATGCAATTGTAAAATTGTGGCAGTACACTTTCAACTGGAAGTCCTCATTCTCGTCTATTTCATCAACTAATTGTTGAAGACACGAATCACTCATTGATCCATAGGCTGGAGGGGGGATGTTGTGTTGGGAGGAAGGAACTCGATCTGGACTCCCTCATGATACAGATCCACAGGGTGACCGCCAGCATTATCTATGATCAGCAACACTCGAAATTCAAGGTCTTTTTGGCGAAAGTATTCTTCCACTTGAGGGATGAAACACTGATGCAACCAGTTGGATGTCACAAGATTCGTAATCCAGGCTTTGGAATTATACATCCAGAAGACAGGCAAAGTGTTTAAATTTCTGTTCTTCAGAGCCTTGGGCTTTGCAGATTCATAAATGAGACCAGGTTTCATCATCCAGCCAGCAGCATTGCCACACATAATAAGTGTCACTCTGTCCTTTTGTGCTTTTAATCCTGGAGCTTTCAGTTCGTCCTTCATAATGAAAGTTTCGGAAGGTATTTTTTTCCAGAACAACCCAGTCTTGTCCATGTTGAAGACCTGCTCTGGCTTGTATCCCTTCTCCTCAATAAGTTTCTTAAAAGCCTCAGGATACTTTGCTGCAGCTTCTTTGTCTGCAGATGCAGCTTCTCCGTGGGATTTACCAAATCGTAGTTGGTAACGTTTCAGGAATCGATCGAACCAACCCTTGCTGGCATTAAATTTTTCGGCATCACCTGCTGTTGATGGTCCTGGTTGTCCTTCAGTGAATTGAGAATATAATTTCAATGCCTTCTTTTGAATGATCTTGGTGTCCAAAGGGATATTATTCTTTCGCAATTCTTATATCCACAATGCTAAGGCAGATTCCATCCTCACGATTCTCCCGTTTCTTACAACATTGACCATCTTAGCACTTCCACAAAAATTTGTATCTACACTAGCTCTGATTGCTTGTTCATTTTTCTTTATATAACGCACGCTGTTCTCATTCACTCCATAATGGCGTCCTACAGCAACATAACCTTTTCCTTCCTTTATCATATCAAGCAGTTGTACCTTCTCACGCAGGGTCATACTCTTTTTCTGCCGCTTAGGTTTCTTGCCAGAAGCTGGGGGTGTTGGGTGTTCGAATGGCATTGTAGGGTGTAAATAATATTGTAAAAATAAACACTTGAATTTACAGTAAAAAAAAAACATGTTGAAAACTCCCGCGCGAATGAGAGAGAAACAGCTAATCAGCAGCACGCGTATACAGCCAATCAGCAATAAGCAGAAACTAAAGCTGTCAGCCATTGGCTAAATTCAAACCTATTTCCTAACCTCCTAGGGGCCGAGCGCTGTGTGTGTGTGTGTCATGCGTTACCGGCTGTTCTTTGCCGTTTGCATTGTGACGGAAGCTGCTCCAAACTGCTCTCTGTTTACATTTCACTACTAGGCAAGAGAAGCAACTCCGGTTGAACTAATCCAAGGGGGATAAATCGTCTCGCAACTTGATACGCTCGTGACATGCGTGAATATGCGGAGCCGCGAATAGGTATACTGTATATATTAGATATTGCCTCCTCATGAGGGTAAAGTTAGACTCAAGGTCTATTTTAAATGTGTGGAAAATCTAACTCCCCAAACAGTGAAACTTTTTAATTAGAACAAAATTTCCTTCAGCACTCTATCAAACATGAGCGAATCTTAGGAAACACGCAATAAATACATCCTCCCTAAAAAATATTTTATATATATATATATATATATATATATATATATATATATATATATATATACAGGTTAAGGTACACGGTTTCGTTCGTCTTCAATGTTAGCTAAAAGTCTTCTCACATGGTCCAATCGGATCATCTTTTCCTTCTCCCATGTGTGTACCTTCAAAATAAAATTGTTTCCAAATCTTCACTTTTTCTGAAGACGTTCGATAATACGAACAAAACCGGTCAAATCTCTTGTTTTTGTTTTTCTCCTGCATTCTAACCTGTTTTCCATTTGTCTCTTTTTTCAAACATTATATAGGAGTAAATAAAATGCATGTTCCTTCCTGTTTAACACTTATGATGGCCGACTATAGCTGTCCACCTCTTTGACACATATATAGGGTTTATTTCTCATCTCGTCTGTAGCCATTTATGGTAGCCTCATTGATTAGTGCGCTCAGAGTTAATTGTGACTCTTGTTCCAGGCATGAGTGGTGGTCTCTACACTGATGATTCCGCAAAGATGAAACGTATACGTATGTAGCTAATATTTAAATATTTATTATTAAAATAATTATATATATATATATATATATATCAATGTGGTCATATTGTGGCACCAAATGAAGTCTAATGCTACAAAGACTTCATGCATTGTAACTGGTTACTCTGCCAATCATTCACTGTCCACACTGTGTTTAAAAGATCCGCAAAACTTTGGTGTTGGTACAACTTAGTCAGAAATTTATGTAAGTGTTCGAGTCTGTCGGAAACCCCAAAACAAGAACAATAAAAATATTTATTTGAAAACCGGTGTGCAACAATAATAAAAATGAAAAGTTATGTTGCTCTTGCTGGGGAGAAAAGACAAGTTGGGGAATTTGACTGCTACTAAGTCTTGATTAGGGGACTTTGAAATTTACTTTGTGCGTGTGTCCCTTAGAGGAGATCGAATTTGGAAAAAAAATCCTCTCTTGCATTTCTGTTTCCGATCGGCTGCCAACTTTGTTCCCCCTTTCGGTCTGTCTCTCGAACTGCCTATTTTCTGCTGAGTTCTCCAAGTGTCAGTTTTTTTTTACTGAAACGTTTTTAATCGAAACAAGTTTTGTGATTCGCTAACTAATCACAAGGTGTGCCTAATTTTTTGCTCCATTATGATTGGTTAAGCAATGAAGGCCCTCGTTTCAATCAAGACAGTTGACCTTAATTCTCACCTCCAATAGAGGGGGCTGGTTCTTGTTTCAAAATTAGCACGTCTTAATAATTGTTGACATATAAGTATATTCATTAGATAGGAGGTGTGCCTCCACGACCTGTCAAATCGTTTCTAATGTATCTTGATAATTCTGTTTAAAAGTTGAGAGTTAAACATCAGTTCGACACATACACTCTTGTGACATTTTTTTAAAATAGCAAGTGGAAATGATTTTTCAGAACTCTTTTGAAAATTCACTTAAATCATGCAGGTATACTCATGCTGCCTGTCACCCCAATATGAAGCATATGACCTTTTAAATTAAATTGTTCATTTCATAATATATATATATATATATATATATATATATATATATATATATATATATATATATATATTATATGTGTGTGTGTTTAAAAGTGGTTTTGTATGTGTATTCCTTGTTTGAACACTTGATGAATAAATAAATCTGTAAACTATACAAATGTTATCCACTTCATCGGTTCATTATCCATATATATATATATATATATATATATATATATATATATATAGTCTAAAGAAGCTTTGAGTCATTTAAAAAAAAAAAAAAAAAAGGTAAAATGCAGTTTTAATTTCCAGAGAAACTAACTGGGAAATTCATAAGTAAATAAAATTTAAAAAAATAAAAAATAAAAAAACGAAAAAAGGGGGGGGGGGGTTAAGTATCTAACAGTAAAACAAAAACAGGAAACCTTACGCGTCTAATATTAACACGGGGATCATCAGCTGTTTACCATGTAACTGTTTCGGAGATTTAAAAACAGGACAGTTATAATATTCATGGCTCTCCAATGGTACTGATTAAACTACCATTTCCCCCAATAATCAAGTGTCGAAATAATTCAGCTTAAAATTTCACTAATATATACATAAATAAATCATAATAATAATAAAATAATAATAATAATATAATACCCTTAAGACTACCGTATGATATGGTAATTTGCATATCAAATAACATTAATTATAACAGTAATAAAAGAAAAAAATAATAATACTATCTAAACACTACACCCAAGAACCATTCTGCAATATGGTAGCTAGCAATAGAATTATATAGGAATTAAAGTTGCATTAAAAAATAAATAAATATATATATATATATATGGATAATCTCCCTCATTCATATATATATATATATATATATATATATATATATATATATATATATATATATTAAATTAAAGATAAGCGATGTGTCTTTAATAATTAATTATAATTTAATAATAATCTATCGTGATAATATAAAGCTCAATATATTGAATAGAGCAATAAATTCAGATGAAATATGAGAATAAAAATTGTATAGATACAATATTTTTTAAACGTCAGAAGTTCAAAGCAAAGAGTTTCATATACTTAATCCACGTATTTTCAAAGACAAACTCTTTTCATCAGAAGATGAAACTCGGTAAGTAATGCACATTATATATATACAAAAAACAA
>OY744517.1:43687644-43702644 GCA_963556195.1 Sepiola atlantica
ACAGAGTTTTCTCTCTTTACGATCTTTCTTGTCAGTTTCTCGGCTCGGTGAGCGATTCTTCGGTTTTCGAGTGTTAATTGGTGGAGTATGACACCTAACGTTATATATATATACATATATATACATATGTATGTATAGTTCGGCAGCAAGTCATTTCTTATGCATATATATATATATATATATATATATATATATATATATATATATAAAAAATGTATTAAGAAGGCTAAAGGCAATGCAGAAAGCCGGATTGATGAGAAGCTGGAAATAACAAAAATCAACAATCGCAGGAGAGGACTTACAACTATCTATTTATTTTTCTTTTCAATCTTACATAAACAGAAAGTGTGTGTATATATATGTGACAAAGTAGCAAGGGCCGACAAGGATCGGGTGCCCTAGTTGCGCACTAGTATGCATCTTGGTGATGATGCTACGCCCTACGTAGAAACGAAGTGGAGATATAAGACTAGTATATATATTGGACGCGAATCGACTATCCAAACACGGCGAAAAAATGGCATCAAAATGTCTACGAAGAGCCATATACGCTGTCAGTTCTGTTTAGCCACACACAAAGCCTCTGCATAAAACAGATGTACCAAGGATTTGGGCAAAATCTTTTATCACCAAAAAAACTAATAAAAAGTCAACACTTAGCAAGATAATCATCTAACCCCATCCTCATTACTTGAGGCAGATGAGTGATGACCACATGGAGAGAAAACCAAGATTAATTGTTTTTTTTATAGCAATAAAATCAGAAAGGGAAATCCCATTTATCTGTATCGTTGAAAAGGGGACGCCACCACCCAAACTCCTGAGAGAGGAAAAAACACATAGAGAAATATGTTTGAGAAAGGGAGAGTGTGACCATACACCTTTTCAGTAAGAGAAAGGACTTTGAGTTAGAACGATGAACCAGATCACACTTAGCCGGCGAAGACGCCAGTCGCGAAGCGGGCACGTGTCCCGTTCGACTATGAACAGAGAGCCGGACAAAAGCAAACTCCCATCGTTCCATTAGATAAGTTTAACTTGTGAAAATAATCGTTGTAAACGGATACGCGCACACGCAGAGAGAGACAACGAAATAGCTTAGTGCCAAAGACATTTACCATACGATAGACATTAATTCAATGTAACATCAATTCTTTTCTTTTACCTTTGATAATAATTACTTTGCCTACAAAAAGACCCCGCCGATGTGTTGCATGACTGTTATTGTGAATTTGTTCTGCTTGAATAACCTTTGCATTCACAGAATCAACGAAGCCATCATCATCATCGTCGTCATCCCGGCCTGGAGGAATTTCGATCGACATATTTTTTTTTATTGCCACTACGACGATCAGCTAGAGAGTGTTCATGGTCTGGCAAGATCTGTGTAGAGAACCAGAGGCGTGAGCAGAGAGACAGAGACACGAGTGGTGTACCCATGTTATAAGTGGTTCCGCGACACAGAAGAGAATGGGGTACCAGTTATAAGTGGCACCGCGGCCAGGATCGAGTGGGGTACTGGTTATATATATATATATATATATATATATATACAAGAGATGAAAGATGAGAATAAAAAATTGTATAGATAAAATATCTATTAAAACATCAGAAGTTCAAAGCAAGGAGTTTCGTATTCTTAATCCATGGATTTTTAAAGACAAACTCTTTTCATCAGAGAATAAAAACCGGTAATGTAACTGAATATTACCGGCAACATTTAACTTTGAAAAATTTATACACAAAAAACAAAAGGTAAAGAACTTTTTGTTGAGAAGAAAACGTTAAAAACAAAACAGCTGTTATAGTAGAAGAATAGAATGGAAATAAACGTTTGAAAAAGTTTTTAGGAGTCCAAATGTTGTGGTTAAGAAGCTGATTATTCGACGGTGGTCAGTTGAGTTTGCATATCCTGGCTTTTGTTCTATTCTGTAAGGATATCCCACAATTAATAACATTAAAGATATGAAACTCCGTGCTTTGAACTTCTGATGTTTCAATAAATATTGTATCTATACAATTTTTTATTCTCATCTTTCATCTCTTGAATTGATTGCTCTATTCAATATATTAAGCTTTATATTATTACGATAGATTATTATTAAACGATACATCGCTTATCTTTAATTTAATAATAATAATATTAATATATATATATATATATATATATATATATATATATATGAGAGAAAGGAAGGATGAAGGTAATCCGACGTAATGGGAAATGAAAAAGGAAAAACCAAAAAGGATGTTTTTTTATATATTCATCAACGTTTCGTCTTTATTTGTAAGACTTCCTCAAGATGATAATTTTAAGAAAAATGTCATGCAAGTACGTGAAAATATTGGGTTGACATGATGGGTTGATGAGAAAAAGTAGTAGCCACTAGTAGTAGCCACTACTCGGTGCGCAGGACTGACTTCACAAAACCCGGACCTCGTTCCTGCGCACCCAGTTTTTGAGCGATCACCGGTAACGACTCATGTGAGAACTTGAAGTGAATAAGAAATAATCTCAATAAAAACTACTGCATAGAATTCCACCAAATTTGCCCAAGAACCATTCAGATAAAAGATGTAAGAACATAAGTCAATCATGAGACTGCATACTTTTTGCCTGACAATGTAAAGAAGAGCCAAAGTCTTAACTGGGCCTTAATTCTTCATATTGGGCTGACATTTTGCATGGTGGTTACTGTTATCCATAGGTCACATTTGGAAAAATCGGAAGTTAAAATTCCGTCAAAATCATGGCCAAATGTCATGGTCAAGGTCATATAAGCTGCAGGACTTCATTGGCTGCAATATGGACCAAGTAAAATGTATCTACAATGAACAGAACCAACGTTATTGCGAAAAGTTTGACCTCTTTTATGACAGTAACCTAATTTGTCACTATGTTTATGTACAGTCTAGGGTCCACATCGCTTGACCGATCGTCAACAAACTTGACCAAAATATTGGTTATGCTCTAACTAAGAACTGATTTAATTTGGAGATGTGTAGATCACCTAGATATCCCAAAATTAAATCAGTTCTAAGTTAGACCAAGTTTGTTGACGATTGGTCAAGCGATGTGGACCTTAGACTGTACATAAATATAGTGACAAATTCTTTTTTTTTCAACATAGTTCACCCCAAACAAGGCAGGCCGCCACTGTAGACGTAAGGGGCTACTGAGAAAAAGGGCGAGAGTTTTGTCTGTTTTTTTTTCTTGGGAGAAAAAGGGTGAAAGTTTTTTTTTGGGGGGGGGGGGGTCAACCTAAATTGGGAACTGCGCAGCGAGATATCTGTTTACATTAGTTTTAAATTTCTGCATGTCAGTACTGTCAGAAAAACAGGGAGCAGGGAGGGAGTTCCAGAGTCCAAAATAGTACAAGGAAAGAAGCTTTTGGAGTAAAAAGCTCTTCGGCATCTGGGGACCTCCACAGTGTATGGATGGGATTTGGCAGATTGTCGGGTTGGTCTAGTGAATTTACGTCGTTGGGGCACCAGAGCACAATCCATTGAAGTACTTGTAAAACAGGCACAAAGATGCAACATTGTGACGATGGGACAGGGGCTGCAGCCTGGACAGTGAGGGACCTACTAAGTTGGCGACTCTTTTTTGGACTTTCAACCGAAAACATAACCCCTTCCGCTTTGTCGAAGATAATAAAATTATTCACGATGTCTAAATATATCCCAAACATCTGCAGGAGCTAGACTAAAAGTCGCCCTTCTGGGCAGCTTTTCGTTTGCTTTCGCGAAAGTCATTTAATCTGACATGAAAGACAAATACGTCTGATAATAACAAAGAAGACAGAGAATGTTTGAAAGATCGTTAATTACTGGGTTTGATCTTTGCTCCGATTCATGCGTTCACCCTTTACGAGTCAAAAGCAACCTAAAATTGAAACTGACAAATACATTCATCTTTTCAATTAAATGTATCAATAGTTATAAAATTTGAAGAGTTCAGGTTACAATACTTCCCCTTCCATCTTTTCTGCAATGATGTATGAAGGCTAGCGATAATTTCAGCTTAAAGCTCTGTGTTAACTTGTTCATTTAAAACAGTAAATATATAGAACAAACTAGCAGAAATACCCGGCATTGCTTGCGATTTTAATCAGAATCTTTCTTTTTATAACAAAATAGTACTTCTTTTAGTATATAGAGGAGTCGAAGAAGGCCATCACAATTCAAGAAGTTAAAATATACTGGTGTTAAGGAGGACAAACACAAGTTTCTTGTTTAGTAAATCTTGTGTGAACACTGAGTTCTATAATATATTTCGAGGTAAGACCTCTTTATCAAATTGTGGGTGTTTCAAATCTTTGAAACTTGTGTAGACTGGTAATATTGTTTGCATTTACAAATGCTTAAATCCACGTGAGTTTCAGGAGATTCAAAACACCCAACATTAGATAAAGAGGTTTTACCTCGAAATATATTATAGAATGCAGTTACACACGTTAGATCTCTGTGTATAAGTTGTGACTAAATCAAGTAAGATTTTTTAAAAAAAATTAATTTCGGTTTTGTCCTCAACACCGGCATATTTCCACTTCTCGCATTGTGATAGCCGACTACGATTCCTCGATATACATATTACACACAGAATGCTTCAAGCAAACTACATCACATTATTACTTGTATATTTTTATTTTTTGCATTTATAATATTCAATTTTATAATCGATATTGATTGGGAGGGTGTAAGTGACGATAATTTAAATAAATTTCTATAAATATGTTTTTTAACTGTTAAACGCCTAACATTTAGATTAAGTGAAGAAAAATTTAAGATTCAAAAGGTCACCAGAGCACTAATTTAGGCTCCTTCAGATCAAGTGGTTCAGAGGTAGTTTCTTGTGAACTAGACGAATACCCGTCCCGGGACGAGTAAAATTAATTCCCTCTGACAGAACAGTTTTGCACCACTTTTATGTCATCTTAGAAAGATTAAATTAAAATATAATGACCTTGTGTAAAATCCTTCTTGCAATTTTCATCAAAATACATTACATTATTTCGATTGTAGAAAATCTCTAAAATTTAAGGCTTAAGGGGTCTTAAGAAGAAATTGATACTCAGGGAATCTTCCTTAATTTGTGTCAAATGACAGTAGATCAAATTCAATGCAAATCTGATATTTAAAATGTCCTGCCTTATTATGCCCCCTGAAATACTCCAAACAAATTGAAATTTGTGAAATATTTTTTAATTGATATCTGATATCTAATATCTATTGTAAAAATTTCACAAAAATCGGAGGTATCAGAATTTTCATAAAGGGTTTCCACCCTCTTTTTAACCCCTTTGCATGAAACTTAACTAAATATAGCCCACACTACGTCCTCATACCTAACTTCATATAAATTGAGATAATGCATATATTGAAAAGAGTTTAAACTATGCTTAGTTTTACCTGGAACATGTCATACCTCATTTACACTCTGAGTAATTAAAAATGTAAGTTAACCCTTCGACAGGATTCTCGCATATTTCGACCCTTTTCATGCATCTCCTTTTCCGTTGGCCAATCAGATCACATTAAGACACCACTACCACCAGCAGAACAAATACATAGAAGACATTGCCAAGGCTGCTGCAAAGAAAGCGGGCTCCCTCTACCGTGCTAGAAAACTTCTCACACCTGACAGAATCCGATATCTCTACAAAGCCACCATCTGCCAATGCATGGAGTATTGTTGTCATATATGGGCTGATGCACCATACACCAGTCTCTCTCTCTCTCTCTCTCTCTCTCTCTCTCTCTCTTAAATAAGGTCCCAAAAAGAGTATCTAATAGGTCCCTCACTATTCACCAAGCTCCAGCCCCTGTCCCATCGCCGCAATGTTGCATTTTTGTGCTTGTTTTACAAGTACTTCAACAGAATGTGCTCCGATGAACTTGCTGTTCTGATGCCCTCCTCAACGTAAATACACTTGACCAAACCGTAAATCAGCTAAATCCCACCCATTCACTGTTGAGGTCCCCAGATGCTGGAGAATCTTCTACTCAAAAAGCTTTTTTCCTCGTGCTGCCGGCCTTTGGAACTCCCTCACTGCTCCCTGTTTCCTCGACTGTACCGACATGCAGAAATTTAAAACTAATGTGAACAGGCATCTCGCTGCACAGTTCCCAATTTAGGATGACCTCCAAAACTTTCACCCTAATTCTCAGTAACCCCTTACGTCTACAGTGGAAACTTGCCTTATTTAGAGTGAGCTATGTTAAAAAAAAAAGACACAGATTTTTAACACTATAGTTTCACAGCAACGACGCGGAGCAACAGCAATGTTACCTCAGCACTCTATTCAACATTGTCATCGACTTCATCAGTTCCGTTCCTACCAGCTGCACCAATATCGACTCAGTGACAATAGCAGTATGACTGATTCCCAGCATAGTCATGTTGACACACCGGTTCTCATTAAATCACTGAAGTTAAGCGACATCGAGCCTGGCCACTACCAAACTGGTGACTATTTGGGAATACCAGGCGATTTACGTGGAAGAACTGTGACATCTCCCTGCAAAAACCAATGTTGTTAAAAATCTTGCCTGAAGAAGATTCACGTGCGATTAGAAACCGCTTGTGCATTTGCTATTCCCTAGAAATTTCCTCATTTCAAGGGTGCCGGCTGAACCTGCCCATGGTGCATGTTGTAACAGAACAAGACTCCCTTAGTGATTCCAGACGATATAATCATCATCCACTGCAGCAGCCCTGTTCCTGCCTGTGATGCTTCAGTTTTAAATAACATTTTAATTGTTAAACAAGTTTTATACTTAGATGCGCTCATGCGTCTCTCGAAAAAGCTCTCCCTGTTAGTCAGCCCGTCCGACTGTCATGCTTAGGTTTGAAATAGAATTTTCATTGCTAAACACATTTTATTTAAATAATGTTTTTATTAGATTCGTGGCTAGCAGTAAAGTGTAGTATCTGTTCTGATGTTACATAGCGAACGGCATGTTTGAATGGAAAGCTCAGAGGTGACACTAGACCGATGTCGCAGAACAACGTGAATTTCGGGCAAAGTTTTTCACCCTCTCTTTGGCTGTCGAGACTCAAGCAGAAAAGACGTGTCTGGATGCTGTCCCCTAATGAAGGGAGGCAGCGCGCACAATGTGGCAGGGTGTAGCGAGATGAGCTATCCGGCTATCTATATATCTCTCTCTCTCTCTCTCTCTTTTTCTCATGTTTATTTACTCCTCGCGGAGTTAGGCACAAGGCCAGTTTTATCTTACTCCCACAAGTAAGATGTGACCCAAGATCGGGTCGAGCAAGTGGGGTTTAAAAGCCAGCGCTCGAGAGATGAGCACTCTGGCCATTTAAAAATTGCCTGGGCAGCCCCGTCGGCATTCCCCGGTAGGGGCGCCTCAGACAGTAAGCAATAAACTTACTCCTCCCCAAAGAGTGGACCTCCTAGAACTGCACAGGACAGGCGTGCAGTATCCATCGGAACAGATACTACACTTTGATCTTAGCCAAAAGGCCGAGACATTTTTAAAATTTTTTTATTATTTTAACATAGTTCACCCCAGACAAGGCAGGCTGCCACTGTAGATATAAGGGGCTACTGAGAAGAAAGAAGCGGGAGAAGGTTGGGGGGGGGGGGCAACCTAAATTGGGATCTGCACAGCGAGATGTCTCTTTACATTAGTTTTAAATTTCTGCATGTCAGTACCGCCGGGGAAACAGGGGGCAGGGAGAGAGTTCCAGAGGCCAGCAACACGAGGAAAGAAGCTATTTGAGTAGAAGGCTCTCCGGTATCTGGGGACCTCCACAGTGAATGGATAGGATTTAGTCGATTGTCGAGTTGATCTAGTGAACTTACGACGAGGGGGCACCAGAGCAGCCAATTCATCAGAGCACAATCCATTGAAGTATTTGTAAAATAAGCACAAGGATGGTACATTGCGGCGATGGGACAGGGACTGGAACTTGATTGACATTGAGAGACCTATTAGGTTGGCGACTCTTTTTTGGACCTTGTCAAGGAGGGAGAGATGAGTAGATGATGCACCAGCCCAGGTGTGGCAACAATACTCCATGCATGGGCAGATTGTGGCTTTGTAGAGATACAAGATAATGTCAGGTGTGAGGAGTTAAAAAATGTGTGTTATTTATAACTGGTTGTGATACTGACCGACAGACAGATCCTCTTCTAGAAATGCATAGCAAATAAAGCTTTTATATAAACATCGGCGTCCGAGTGGGCTTACAAGCATATGACGACACGGGTGTATAGTGGTTTATACACCCACCAGCAAGCTAAAATATAACACTGATTCTATTTATCTTCCTCCCACAAGGTAAGATGTGACACAAGGTCGGGAAAGTGGGAAAAAACCAGCGCTCGAAAATTTGAGCACTTTGGCTATTTAAAAATTGCCTGGGCAGCCCCGTCCGCATTCCCCGGTAGGGGCGCCTCAGGCGATTAGCAATAAACTAACCCCTTCTCAAAGAGTGAGAAGGCAAAGCCTGGGAGGGTGCACCTCCTAGAACTGCACAGGACGGACAACCGATAGACCGGCGTGAATCAAGACCCGAAGGTCCGGACAATACCGGTCTATAAGGTGGGGTAAAAACCCCTGATATTACACTTCATCCTTTCTATTCTCACTAAATCTGAAATAGCATTTTAATCATTAAACACGTTTTATTTTTTGATGCGTCTATGCATCTCTATAAGATGCACTGTCCGTCCGTCCATCCCACATTAGGTTGAGATAGCATTTTCATAGCTAAACACATCAAATGGATGCATATGAACAATACTTGCTCTCGTTTTGAAACAAGCTGTGCAAACTTTTTATTTTTATTATGGAATCTCTAAAGCGATGTAAACTGACTTGAAAGAACCAACCTGTTTCGTGTGTAAGCAGCATGAGAAACAGGTGGCAATAGTTTGTATCTCATCGATAGAAATGGAAGAATGAGGAATCTGACTCCACCCTTGCCAGGAATGAGACCTTTTATCAAGATATTTGCTGATGGAACACAAATACGAAAGGAGGTATTCTCATGCCTTTCTGCGGGACAATAAAAAAAGACTATTCACTACCGTAGCCAAAATTGACATTCATTTCACTAATTCTGTTTGTCTTCCCCCATCACTGTTATATCCGCGCCGCCCTTCGAGATGTAGTCATTATGGAACCTGATTTTACCTATTTTCTGTCAAGTTCTAGTTCAGATCAGAGCAGTAGCGTGCAGAGGTGGAGGGGGGGGGGGCACGACGGGGGGGGGGGGGTTCGAACATTCAAACAATGAAGAGGAAGACATCCAATCATATTCAAACTATCTCCCTTTCTGATAATATTTCTGAGTAAGTAAAAAGTAAAATGGCCGACCATAGTCGAGGGCAACCCAAAGGCTCCATTTCAATTAGTTACTACACCAAGGTGTAGGGGGGGGGGGGGGCTCCACTCCATTCCCAGGATTACTCCACTTACCCTTGTAAATTGAACCCAGAATTACCAGAATCCTACTCCTAACCGACATTAGTCATAATTAAATTACTAAAATTATATAAAACAGTAGCTGTACATATCCGGTGTTGCCCGGGAGTCTTTTTGCTTTCATTTCTGTAGTGTGCACAAGGGGAGGGGGAGAGCACCACAAGGGGTGCGTGTTGGCGAACATCCAAAACATATTCAAACTATCTCCCTTTCTCATAATATTTCTCAGTACTAGGACTTATACTTGAGTCTTTGGGGCATCCAAAACATATTCAAACTATCTCCCTTTCTCATAATATTTCTCAGTACTAGGACTTATACTTGAGTCTTTGGGGCATCCAATCATATTCAAACTATCTCCCTTTCTCATAATATTTCTCAGTACTAGGACTTATACTTGAGTCTTTGGGGCATCCAAAACATATTCAAACTATCTCCCTTTCTCATAATATTTCTCAGTACTAGCACTTATACTTGAGTCTTTGGGGCATCCAATCATATTCAAACTATCTCCCTTTCTCATAATATTTCTCAGTACTAGGACTTATACTTGAGTCTTTGGGGCATCCAATCATATTCAAACTATCTCCCTTTCTCATAATATTTCTCAGTACTAGGACTTATACTTGAGTCTTTGGGGCATCCAATCATATTCAAACTATCTCCCTTTCTCATAATATTTCTCAGTACTAGGACTTATACTTGAGTCTTTGGGGCATCCAAAACATATTCAAACTATCTCCCTTTCTCATAATATTTCTCAGTACTAGCACTTATACTTGAGTCTTTGGGGCATCCAATCATATTCAAACTATCTCCCTTTCTCATAATATTTCTCAGTACTAGGACTTATACTTGAGTCTTTGGGGCATCCAATCATATTCAAACTATCTCCCTTTCTCATAATATTTCTCAGTACTAGGACTTATACTTGAGTCTTTGGGGCATCCAATCATATTCAAACTATCTCCCTTTCTCATAATATTTCTCAGTACTAGCACTTATACTTGAGTCTTTGGGGCATCCAATCATATTCAAACTATCTCCCTTTCTCATAATATTTCTCAGTACTAGGACTTATACTTGAGTCTTTGGGGCATCCAATCATATTCAAACTATCTCCCTTTCTCATAATATTTCTCAGTACTAGGACTTATACTTGAGTCTTTGGGGCATCCAATCATATTCAAACTATCTCCCTTTCTCATAATATTTCTCAGTACTAGGACTTATACTTGAGTCTTTGGGGCATCCAATCATATTCAAACTATCTCCCTTTCTCATAATATTTCTCAGTACTAGGACTTATACTTGAGTCTTTGGGGCATCCAATCATATTCAAACTATCTCCCTTTCTCATAATATTTCTCAGTACTAGGACTTATACTTGAGTCTTTGGGGCATCCAATCATATTCAAACTATCTCCCTTTCTCATAATATTTCTCAGTACTAGGACTTATACTTGAGTCTTTGGGGCATCCAATCATATTCAAACTATCTCCCTTTCTCATAATATTTCTCAGTACTAGGACTTATACTTGAGTCTTTGGGGCATCCAATCATATTCAAACTATCTTCCTTTCTCATAATATTTCTCAGTAAGTAAAACAGTAAAGTGGTCGACCATAGGCTCTGTACGTTGGTCTGTCACGTTTGAAATAGCATTTTTACTTGCGTCCATATTGATTGGTGACAGAGGACAGAACAGATACTACACTTTGATTATAGGTCAAAAGCAGGATAAGAATGCAATAATATTTCACTGTTCAAAATTTACATCGTTTGGTGAAAATAATCAATACAGATACACATTATGTTTGTTTATTGTACAATCTTTGGATTGAACAGATACAACACTTTTATCCTAGTCGAAAGACCAAGAAAGTATATTTTAGTATGAGTCATATTTGACACAACAGCGCCACCAAACAAAATAAAAAAAAGTTAAGAAAATTTTTTGCATTGCATCTTCGGCAATCGGGCGATCTCATCCTTAAAAAATATGTTTGGTGGTTTTGCTTTACGGCATATCAACCCTTTTTTGTGTTATTTAATGCCGAATACGGTAAAAGTTTTTATGCTTCAAGTTCTTTGTCTTGCAATATTTTGTAGAGGAAAATTGTTGTCTTTGTCTTTGTAGAACATGATTGAGTTTTTAAAAAAGGATAAGAAAAAAAAATAACATCTATGTTTGGTGCATTTTAGGTCAGGAAGCCAGTATTTTCAGACAGACTGATCTTGTAGCACCACACAAAATAAAAAGGTGTGGATGGTGATAACGTACGTACGTACGAACATAAACTTGCCTATGGGTATTATTATATACATGATCTCATTCTGTGTTTAACGTCACTGTTATAAGTTCGATCATACTGTCGTCACTGTTATAAGTTCGATCATACTGTCGTCACTGTTATAAGTTCGATCATACTGTCGTCACTGTTATAAGTTCGATCATACTGTCGTCACTGTTATAAGTTCGATCATACTGTCGTCACTGTTATAAGTTCGATCATACTGTCGTCACTGTTATAAGTTCGATCATACTGTCGTCACTGTTATAAGTTCGATCATACTGTCGTCACTGTTATAAGTTCGATCATACTGTCGTCACTGTTATAAGTTCGATCATACTGTCGTCACTGTTATAAGTTCGATCATACTGTCGTCACTGTTATAAGTTCGATCATACTGTCGTCACTGTTATAAGTTCGATCATACTGTCGTCACTGTTATAAGTTCGATCATACTGTCGTCACTGTTATAAGTTCGATCATACTGTCGTCACTGTTATAAGTTCGATCATACTGTCGTCACTGTTATAAGTTCGATCATACTGTCGTCACTGTTATAAGTTCGATCATACTGTCGTCACTGTTATAAGTTCGATCATACTGTCGTCACTGTTATAAGTTCGATCATACTGTCGTCACTGTTATAAGTTGGATTATACCGTCTCGACACAAATATCTTTTTACTACTAATTCAGGTTAATTTCTTCTGATCATCTTGTCAAGTTTTTCTTTATATCCTTTACTCAACAAACCGTTTTGCCACCTGCTGTAAGACAATCCTGTTTTGTTCAAAAGTAAAATCATTTCCTTTTCTTTTATCGAATAAAATTGTTTTCCATTCATTTATTTTTATGTTATCCCTTTTAGTCGTTTTTCTTCTTCTTCTTTCTTATGGCGATGCCTTTGAGCAACTTCGTGGTTCCCCACGAAACAGCAAATGGCTGACTAAGCCATAAAACACCTTCCTTATTACAATGACCCTCGTGACCAGAACACAGTAAAACATTTTTGCGACACACCCAGCTCTTATTTAACAACCGCATAGGCGTGTGTAAGTCCTTCATAAGAAGTGTTGCATACACATGACAATGTACACAAGGCAATTAAAGCTCTTCCACTGGGAAATGGGGATGGATGAGGGTGGGGAGGTAATTTTTCTTCTTTTAAAGAGGAGGTAGATTAAAGGAAATAAATAAGAATTTACAAAAATCGTGATCCAAACTTTTTTTTATTTATGTTTATAGAAAATGTTTCTTTCAGATTTAAAAGGGAGGGTGTAGGTGGCGTGTAGATTGTGTGGGTGTAGGTGGTGGTGGTGGTCGTCAATCGGCTTGCTATTTAACGACAGTAAAATTGATACACCTTAAAAATGATTAGTGGTTGAGATTTAGTAATAATAACGGTGCTTATCTAGAACTAAGGAGACATTTGAAAAAAATAAATAAAAATAAAACAAACTGAGGAATATCTGTTTGATACTGACTATCGGATACTGTTGCTATATCAGCAACAATTTTGGTTATATACAAGGTAGCTAAGGGAGATAACACCCCAAATTTAAGGTTTAATTTCCCTTTTACGCAAAAGTTCGTATTATCTCCCTTGAATATGAACAACGTAGCGGGGATATTTCCCCCTTGTTCATTTATCGATAAAATTTGATTTTCTTTTATAAAATAAGAACTACTTGATTAATTTACGTGGTTTTTGGTATACGTTATATTCATTCCGTGACATATACATACATCAAACATATATTTCTCAGTTTGTTTTGTTTTTTCGATCGTCTCCGTACTTCTAGATAAGCACCAGAATAACATACAGAGAACCGGGTATGCCCAAATAAAGAATCGCAAGTTTAACATCGTACATACGCAGGTGGCTTCATACAGCATTTCTGATAAAACCAATTAATGCCAAAATGTTTATATTTTAACCCAATCAAAAGTGTGTTTCTTCGAGCCTATGTGAATTCGCCAAAACTATAAAAAAAAGCAAAATAATCGAGAAATTAATTAGCAAGATTTACGATAGCCGCCGTAAACACTCTTCCCTTGGTGCTCTCAACTTCATCTGCTAATCCACTAACCCAGGCTTGTATCCTCAAAAAAAAGCCTCACTCACCGTAACACCTCTGATTTCAAACACTTACACAACACCCTATTCACTCTAAGATAAGGCTCTTAAAATAACATTAAAGTATTCATTTATTCTTTTTACTTATCTTAAATGAATTCCTTAAATGTACGCTTCTGACTACCATTAAGTTTTTCACACATACTTGCCACTTACACACACACGGTTTCATATCTAGATAGATACACGTCTGGCTATAGATAGTCGCACCATCACATTAACAACACAAAAATAATCAACGAACGAAAATTCAACACAGAAATTTTACCTATTTGCTTCCAAGTTTATATGTTAATCTTGTACATTTTAATTTATATAAAACGTTTGTGTTGTTTATATCTACTTTCCTTAGTCACTTATTTTCTTCTGTTTTTAAAACAAATTATCTTTACAACGCCTTACATGCAACACGCCACATTTAGTTACTTCTTGTGTGTGTGTCTATCTATATATATATATATATATATATACATGTGTATATATGTATGTATATATGTGTGTATATATATATGTATATACATACATATATATATACATGTGTGTATATGTATTAATATATGTATGTATATGTATATATATATATGTATGTATATGTATATATATACATATTTATGTATATATATATGTATGTATATATATACATACATATATATACATACATATGTATGTATATATATATGTGTGTATATATATATATGTATATGTATGTATATATATACATATGTATATATATATATATATATGTATATATATACATATGTATATATATATATATGTATATATATACATATGTATATATATGTATGTATATATATGTACATATGTATATATATATGTATGTATATATATATATATATATATATGTATATATATATATATGTATGTGTATATATATACATATGTATATATATGTATATATATATATATGTATGTGTATATATATACATATGTATATATATATATATGTATATATATATATATGTATATATATATCTATACATGTATGTATATATATGTATATATATATCTATACATGTATGTATATGTATATATATGTATATATATGTATATATGTGTATGTATATATATATATGTGTATGTATATATATATAT
>OY744517.1:43707644-43797644 GCA_963556195.1 Sepiola atlantica
ACAAGTTTGGCTACCCCTCGCTCAAATGCGAGGGGTGCCAGCGCAAGGGATGACTACTAAACAGATATACACACATATACACACACATATACACACACAGGCCTACACTCCTACCATTCTTATATGCACACAAATTTTAAATCATTTAGAGATTACGTATGAAAATAACTGTTTCACATCATTTAAGGCCTACATGCGAAAATAACTGTTTTAAATCATTTGGAAACTACATGCGAAAATAACTGTTTCACATTATTCAAAAACTACATGCAAAAATAACCGTTTCACATCATTTTAAAACTACATGCGAAAATAACTGTTTCACATTATTCAAAAACTACATGCGAAAATAACTGTTTCACATTATTCAAAAACTACATGCAAAAATAACTGTTTCACATCATTTGAAAACTACATGTGAAAATAACTGTTTCACATTATTTAAATACTACATAAATAACTATTTTTTACATTTTCCTCAATTTATCTTTTCTCTGCGACAAGTGTAACATAACTGTTTATATTGTAACACAGCTGTGTCGCAATAAATATTTGTTGTTGCTCTTTGCGAGTGTTTCTTGTTATTTTGGGGTTAGTTGCCGACACAAAACCAACTACTTACCCAACTTATTGATGAAGTTGTGTCAACACCAAAGTTCTGCGGATCTTTTAAACACACAGCGTGGGCGCAGAATGATTTGCAGAGCAACCAGTCAGAATGCATGCGGTCTATCGCAACCGATTTCGCATAAAAAAGACGAATTAGAAGAAGGTGGAATGAAAGAGATGATAAATTAATGGAAGACAAAAAAGAGAATGAAGGACGAGTCAGAGCAGCAAAAGAAAGAAACGAGTCAGAGCAGAAAAAGAAAGAAACGAGTCAGAGCAGAAAAGAAAGAAACGAGTCAGAGCAGCAAAAGAAAGAAACGAGTCATAGCAGAAAAGAAAAGAACTGAGTCACAGCATAAAAGAAAGAAACGAGTCAGAGTAGAAAAAGAAAGAAACGAGTCATAGCAGAAAAGAAAGAAACGAGTCAGAGCAGAAAAGAAAGAAACGAGTCAGAGCAGCAAAAGAAAGAAACGAGTCAGAGCAGAAAAGAAAGAAACGAGTCAGAGCAGAAAAGAAAGAAACGAGTCAGAGCAGCAAAAGAAAGGAACGAGTCAGAGCAGCAAAAGAAAGAAACGAGTCAGAGCAGAAAAGAAAGAAACGAGTCAGAGCAGCAAAAGAATAAAACGAGTCATAGCAGCGAAAGAAAGAAACGAGTCAGAGCAGCAAAAGAAAGAAACGAGTCAGAGCAGCAAAAGGAACGAGTCAGAGCAGCAAAGAAAGGAACGAGTCAGAGCAGCAAAAGAAAGAAACGAGTCAGAGCAGAAAAGAAATAAACGAGTCAGAGCAGCAAAAGAAAGAAGAGAGTAAGAGCAGCAAAAGAAAGGAACGAGTCAGAGCAAAAAAGAAAGAAACGAGTCAGAGCAGCAAAAGAAAGAAACGAGTCAGAGCAGCAAAAGAAAGAAACGAGTCAGAGCAGAAAAGAAAGAAACGAGTCAGAGCAGCAAAAGAAAGAAACGAGTCAGAGCAGCAAAAGAAAGGAACGAGTCAGAGCAGAAAAGAAAGGAACGAGTCAGAGCAGAAAAGAAAGGAACGAGTCAGAGCAGAAAAGAAAGGAACGAGTCAGAGCAGAAAAGAAAGAAACGAGTCAGAGCAGCAAAAGAAAGGAACGAGTCAGAGCAGCAAAAGAAAGGAACGAGTCAGAGCAGAAAAGAAAGGAACGAGTCAGAGCAGAAAAGAAAGGAACGAGTCAGAGCAGAAAAGAAAGAAACGAGTTAGAGCAGCAAAAGAAAGGAACGAGTCAGAGCAGAAAAAGAAAGAAACGAGTCAGAGCAGCAAAAGAAAGAAACGAGTCAGAGCAGCAAAAGACAGAAACGAGTCAGAGCAGCAAAAGAAAGAAACGAGTCAGAGCAGCAAAAGAAAGAAACGAGTCAGAGCAGCAAAAGAAAGAAGAGAGTCAGAGCAGCAAAAGAAAGGAACGAGTCAGAGCAGAAAAGAAAGGAACGAGTCAGAGCAGAAAAGAAAGGAACGAGTCAGAGCAGAAAAGAAAGAAACGAGTCAGAGCAGCAAAAGAAAGGAACGAGTCAGAGCAGCAAAAGAAAGGAACGAGTCAGAGCAACAAAAGAAAGAAACGAGTCAGAGCAGCAAAAGAAAGAAACGAGTCAGAGCAGCAAAAGAAAGGAACGAGTCAGAGCAGCAAAAGAAAGGAACGAGTCAGAGCAGAAAAGAAAGGAACCAGTCAGAGCAGAAAAGAAAGAAACGAGTCAGAGCAGCAAAAGAAAGAAACGAGTCAGAGCAGAAAAAGAAAGGAACGAGTCAGAGCAGAAAAGAAAGAAATGAGTCAGAGCAGCAAAAGAAAGAAACGAGTCAGAGCAGAAAAGAAAGGAACGAGTCAGAGCAGAAAAGAAAGAAACGAGTCAGAACAGCAAAAGAAAGAAACGAGTCAGAGCAGAAAAGAAAGAAACGAGTCAGAGCAGAAAAGAAAGAAACGAGTCAGAGCAGAAAAGAAAAGAACGAGTCAGAGCAGCAAAAGAAAGGAACGAGTCAGAGCAGAAAAAGAAAGAAACGAGTCAGAGCAGAAAAGAAAGAAATGAGTCAGAGCAGCAAAAGAAAGGAACGAGTCAGAGCAGAAAAGAACGAAACGAGTCGGAGCAGAAAAGAAAGGAACGAGTCAGAGCAGAAAAGAAAGAAACGAGTCAGAGCAGAAAAGAAAGGAACGAGTCAGAGCAGAAAAGAAAGGAACACTGTCAACAAATATTTTCACTGAAAAACATCAGCTCATATTATTAACAATTTTAAAACCAAACAAATATGTCCCTTTATCATTGGCTTTTTGGCTAAGATCAGAGTGTAGTATCTGTTCTGACAGATACTCACTCTGTAGACCGGTATCATCTTCGCACCTTGATTTCACCGGTCTGAGGTACTGTCCTGTGCAGTTCTAGGAGGTCCATCCTCCCAGGCTTTGCCTTCTCACCCTTTGAGAAGGAGCTAGTTTATTGCTAATAACCTGATGAGCCCGTACCGCGGAATACTGACGGAGCTGCCCAGGCATTTTTTGACGGCCAGAGTGCTCTTCTTTTTCTAGGGCGCTGGCTTTTCAAATCCTACTTTCCCGTCCTTGTGTCACATCTTACCGATGTGAGAGGTAGATAAATACCAAGTACATCCCTTCATCGAAATATTTAAAACCTGCAACGTCAACTAATCAACAGTTTTATAAATTATATTTTCGTTTGTTAAATAATTTATAGCTCCTATTAATCTTCCGGAAGAGATATTAACATTTAAATATAAAATTGCTGCAACTCAGTGCACACATTTAAAACATAATTTCTCATTTAGCGAGTTATTATTGTTATATTCTTAGCTTTCTTCTAGTTCGCTCATATTTCCGAATTTCGTTTGAGGCATATTTAAAAAAAAAAAATTATTTTTGAATTTGCGGAAAAGATTTTACAGAAAATAGTATACATTTAATTAGACATTTTATAGTGGCTAGACTGTCCACCCAAGAATGGGTTCAAATGGTTGAGGCACCCTTGGGGATGTCTATAATAACTTGAAGTCAAACTTCACAGTGTACTTCATGGCAATCAAAAACATACTGCTAAGGTGAAAACTGAAGAAAAAATAGTTCACAAAACTGAAATTATGGGTGTACAAAAGGTTCATCTTAAGTGTTTACCTCCTATTTGGGCCGTCTCCAGTTCAACCCCTTATTTGGGCTGTCTCCAGTTACACCCCTTATTTGGGCTGTCTCCAGTTACACCCCTTATTTGGGCCGTCTCCAGTTCAACCCCTTATTTGGGCCGTCTCCAGTTCAACCCCTTATTTGGGCCGTCTCCAGTTCAACCCCTTATTTAGGGCGTCTCCAGTTCAACCCCTTATTTGGGGCGTCTCCAGTTCAACCCCTTATTTGGGGCGTCTTCAGTTCAACCCCTTATTTGGGGCGTCTTCAGTTAAACCCCTTATTTGGGACGTCTTCAGTTCAACCTCTTATTTGGGACGTCTTCAGTTCAACCCCTTATTTGGGGCGTCTTCAGTTCAACCCCTTATTTGGGGCGTCTTCAGTTTTACCCCTTATTTGGGACGTCTTCAGTTTTACCCCTTATTTGGAGCGTCTTCAGTTCAACCCCTTATTTGGGGCGTCTTCAGTTCAACCCCTTATTTGAGGCGTCTTCAGTTCAACCCCTTATTTGGGGCGTCTTCAGTTCAACCCCTTATTTGGGGCGTCTTCAGTTCAACCCCTTATTTGGGGCGTCTTCAGTTCAACCCCTTATTTGGGGCGTCTTCAGTTCAACCCCTTATTTGGGGCGTCTTCAGTTCAACCCCTTATTTGGGGCGTCTTCAGTTCAACCCCTTATTTGGGGCGTCTTCAGTTTTACCCTTTTATTTGGGGCGTCTTCAGTTCAACCTCTTATTTGGGGCGTCTTCAGTTTTACTCCTATGTAGGGATCTTAAGATGCTCGTTAAAATTCTGACAATCAGTGTACATTTTTTGTCTTTTAATAATGGTTTAAACATAATTTAAAATGGTCTGGGTGTGGAGGGTTAGCGTTAATGCTCTATCTGGCACCAGCAGATTGTATCTCGAAAAACGTACGGCTGTGGTGAAAATTATAATGAAGAACAGAGATTGCATGAACATTGTTTCGCTAGGCGGTTTATAATTTAGGTGTTTCCGTGCAAGAACGATGCTCTCGTTTACCGGGAGGGGGGGGGGTTGTTTGGTTTGATATTATTTAAAAAAATAAAAACCTTTTCAATTAAGAGTGGCAGAGGTTGAGGGAGAGAGAGCGTGGGAGGGGGAAGAGGGAAGTAAGCAGCTAGAGAGAAAGAACAAGTGAGAGAGAGAGAGAAAGCTTTTACTCCAAATAGAGTTAATTGAATTACTGAGTGAAGTTCTTTTAATCATTCCGAACGCTGCTTTCAAGAAATTTAATTGAGAGTTTCAAATTTAAAACAACATTTGGATGCACTCATGCATTTCTAAGAGATCTGTCAGTTTGTCACGCTTAAAGTTCAAAATACCATTTTCGCTGGTCTGTCACGTTTAATCAGATCATATTTGGGAAGAATCTTTTCAAGTGTAACAGCTCCGTTTTCTAGATATGTAGCTATAGGAATTGCATAGTCATGGTGGATGGTGGATGAATTATTTCCAGCTGTTCTTTCTGGTATATGTTCCCAAGATGGCTGCTACACTGGATATTCAACTTTTTACAGATGGTCCAGTGGAGATATTAAAAGACTCCATTGTGTCACATTGTATAGTAGCCGTCACCCAGCAGAATCTTACAACTGGATGTCAGAACCTGCACTTGTCATTCCTGAGATCGGTTATCTTCTGAAAAGCATTGGTCATCAAGTCTTGATCTTGGGCAGCCATGATCATTCTCTTCTGATCATAGTGAAACCATCTTCTTTTCACCCAGTTTACAGAGCCTTCCTTATCTATATATTCTTGGAATAGTTCATCCAGAAAATATCTGGCACATTGTTGGTTGGCCGATTCTTCCAGTTTTCTGCAATGGAAGGTCTTGGTGTACTTCTGACACGTCTTTTGGGCTATTTATGTGGCAGGCTTCTTTTCTGTTTCTGTTTCATTTGTAAGACAGTCTTGTCCAAAATGTTTGGCCAGTTTTGTGATGGAGGTTGTTCTACTGGGTCTTGTTTCTTCATCTTGATGTACCATCATAAGATTTGGGTTCTGAGAGCTCATCAGATATTGACCACTCATCTTAAAAACATTAGACATGAAGCCTTGATAAATGTGTGCGTGCGTTCATGTAAATATATATATATATATATATATATATATATTTTTGGTTTTAGATGTTTGCCGAGTTTTTCTTGCTTTTTGCTCACTTTATTCAGTCACAAACCATGATTTTTCAATTAATCTAAAAATGTGAGTGGTCAATCACAAAAAAAATTTGAAACTGCTGATTTCCCGACCTGGGAGCCACATCCAACCTGAACCATTGAAGGGGTTGGGTGCTTTTAAAATAAGGCTTGGACAAATGAGTTTTTATAATTACTAAAACTAAATTTTGTATAACAACCAAAACAACGTTTGATTAGTGAAAGAAGACTTGTGTCAATTATATGAGTTGCATCTGTGACGGTGAAGATGGTAAGATTAATGACAAATATGGCACAAGGAATTACAGTTTAAAATCAAAGTTTTGGAGAAAAAAAGGAAAAACGAAAAAAAATCTTAATTTTAATTTAAATTAATCATTAAATTTATTCACACATAAACAAAAATAACAGATCGATTTTTACGATTATTGATTTTTTTGTTCAATTTGAGAAAAAAATGAAGACAAAGATAATTGATGAGTGGGAGGGCAAGCTCTCCTTGATGAAACAGCTAAATCTATTCAAATCTATTATTGTCTTGTACCCATGGCCATCCCTATTACAGGCCAGGCAATCATGCAACTGGGGTCTTTTACTGGGGGCTGTTAAGTCTGCACCATTCA
Source organism: Sepiola atlantica (assembly GCA_963556195.1). Taxonomy (NCBI): domain Eukaryota; kingdom Metazoa; phylum Mollusca; class Cephalopoda; order Sepiida; family Sepiolidae; genus Sepiola; species Sepiola atlantica. The sequence continues at coordinate 43,714,181 of OY744517.1, forward strand.
CTAAGTGTCAAGACTGAACTAAGTCCAGACCTGTTAAAGTCTCTTTTTTTTTATAATCAAAACAACAACAATTACAACAAAGGCGCCCTCTGGGCCAATCAAAAACTTCACCCAATGGCTGTAACTTGATACATTACATCCCTCCATTCTTAGATGGATCACTAAACATAGTCTCTTAACTTAAATGGAGCTCTCCTTACATGCTCAGATCTCCGAGGAATAGGCGATGCTTTCTGTTGGAAATCTATAGGTTCCACCTCAGCCTCATCCTGTTTTACCAATTCAGGAACTCCTTCTTCCTCAGTAGATTCCTTTGTACTGGTTGTCACCGTGTCCTCTGCGGCAACATTCATATCAGTCACATTCTCCTCTGGGACCCGGATTGTCCTTTTAATGATCTGGTCTGAATGTCTCCGTGTAACTCCTTCCTCTGTCTCTACCTCAAAATTGACATTACCCAACTGCCTCGTAATGATGCCCTCCGGCCACCGGCCACCAGCCACCGTTGACCAGTGCCAAAATTGCTCACAAGGACTGGATCATTCACCCCATGATTTCGGCACGGTGTCATGATCTTAGTACCCTTCTCCATTTTGTAGTTGTACACCCTGCTCTTAAACTTGTTTGGCTGTAACAGATGAAAGGCTGTTCTTAATTGTCGCTCGAACAGCAATTCAGCTGGAGGAACCCCAGTTACAGTGTGTGGAGTTGTCCTGTAGTTAAAAACGAATCTGTTGACTTTTGTTTCAAGAGATGTTTTTGTGTCTTTGTCCATCCTCTTCATTGTTTCCTTGAATGTACACACACTGCGTTCAGCCTGGCCGTTGGAAGAGGGATGGTAAGGAGCCGTGAATATGTGTTTAACTCCATTTGCCTCTAAAAACCTCCTGAATTCATCACTGGAGAAACAAGGGCCGTTGTCACTCACAACCAGCAGAGGCAAACCATGAGTCGCAAAGATTCCCCTCAACTTCTCAATGGTAGCTGCAGAAGCGGATGTCTTCATTATGCAAACCTCCATCCATTTGGAGTAGGCATCAACCACTATTAAGAACATGTGTCCAAAAACTGGACCAGCATAGTCTATGTACATTCTTTCCCAGGGCTGACTTGGATATTCCCAACAATGAATCGGAGTTCTGTTGGGCTGTTTCTGATTTAGCACACAACTTTCACACCCCTTGGCGGTCCACTCAATATCTTCATCCAGTTTTGGCCACCATACATAGCTTCTAGCTAATGCTTTCATCCTCACAATGCCTACATGAGTCTGGTGTAATTGCTGCAGAACTTTTCCTCTCAACTTAAGAGGAATAATAATCCTGCTTCCCCACAGTAACACGCAATCTTCACAGGTCAGTTCCTCCCGTTTATTAAAATAGGGCTTTAACTGTTCACTCCAACTGACCCCATTCCAGCCATTCATTTGTATACCCGACTCAAGATCGGATCTTTCCTAGTCTCTGCTCTCACAGCTTCAACCTTCACTGGAGCTTCCACAAGGTCCATCATAAATATTTCATTAGTGGATTTAGATATATCTTTTTCCTGAGCCTCCAGTGGAAGACGACTCAAACAGTCCGCATAACTATCTAGGACTCCAGTTCGATATTCTAGTTTGTAATTATAGGCAGCCAAGAATAGGGCCCAACACTGAACCCGGGCAGCTGCCATAGCAGGAATTGGCTTGTTCTCTGCAAATAGACCTAACAATGGTTTGTGATCGGTGAACATCGTGAAGGAGTTTCCAAACAGATATTGATGTAAGCTCTTCACTGCAAAAACCAGGGCAAGCCCTTCCTTTTCAATGTGTGCATAATTCTGTTCAGCATCTGAGAGCGTTCGGGAGATGTAACATACTGGCTTTTCATTGCCATCTTCCATACTATGAGCCAACACAGCTCCCAAGCCATAAGGAGAAGCATCCACTTGTACAAGTGTGGGCTTAGATGGGTCAAAATGAGTCAGAATGGGTGCTGTACACAGCATTTTCTTTGTCTCTTCAAAAGCTTTTTGTTGGCAGGCTTCCCATTTCCAAACTGTGCCTTTCCTCATTAGACTGTGCAGTGGCTCAAGTTGTGTGGACAAATTTGGTAAATGGCTGCGATAATAATTTACTACCCCAAGATAGGCTTTCAACTCTGTAACATATCATCGGGACCTGAAATTAGTATATTGTCCACTCGTACCTTGCAGAAAGGAACATCTTTCAGTCGTTTGTCCATCTCCTGTTGAAAAATGCCTGTAGCACTGTGTGTTTAAGTGTCTTTGAGTAGTCCCCCATGGGCTGAGTCATCTCTTTATATGATGTGCGACAGTGGGAGTGAGCTCCCCTTTTAGTTTGTTGTTGTTGCTTGAGCAAGATGGCTGTTCATGAGTGTGCGGTTGCAGGCAACAAGTGACCTGGATTAACATTGGTAGCAGAGACTGTCTTCTTTGTGTGATAAGAAGTTATCTGTCTTGATCAACAAAAGTTGAAACACATTTAAAAGAAAGATGGCTTCGTTTAGTAAAACCCCACCCATTCTATTGAACCAGGATTCTTATGCAGAATGGAAACAAGACATTGGCATATGGTCTCTATTCATGGATTTGCCTAAAGAAAAACATGGCCCAGCAGTATTTTTGTCACTACCACAAAATATAAGAGAATGTGTTGGACATTTGGCAACCACGGATATTGGTACTCCAAATGGGTTAAATATAATTCTTAACAAATTAGACGAAATTTACTTAGTGGACGAGAACACGATGGCATATATGTCATTTAAGGAATTTCACACCTACAAAAGAGAGACCGAGATTAACATAAATGAATTTTTGGTACGATACAAATTTTTATACCAAAAATTAAGGAAATTTGGAATCACTTTGCCAGAAGGAGTGCAGGCTTTTTTTGTTCTGAATGCAGCAAATGTGTCAGAAGAAAATGAAAAATTGGCAAGAACCACATGTTCGAGCTTAACATGTCACAATGAAGGAAACATTGAAGAAAGTGTTTTCAGACATTTTGTCAACGGATGGTAAAACCGTCACTGCTGTCAAGGAAAAAGTTGAAACAGTCAATTATAGTAACACAAGTATAAAAAAATAAAAAATAAAAAATGATTACCGGGATTACAATACAAATCCAACAGACAGACAAGGTAAGATACTTCGTTGTTTTAGATGTAATTCAATTAAGCATTTTGCCCGAGACTGTATGAGTTTCAATTCTAGAAACAATATACACACTGTCGTGGATTCAGACCAGGTGAATTTTACTTTGTTTAATGTTGATTATGTTATTGAACAGTGATAAATGACTCTTATTCTAATGTAAAAATGTCCAATCTTGTGAAAGAGACATTGGGTATGGCAGTATTGGACTCTGCTTGTTCACGAACTGTTGCTGGTTTAATATATTCTTTGATACATTAAATGACCGAGATAAGCCGTTGGTGGAAACTGTTGGATCTAACAGAACATTTTGTTTTGGAGATGGAGTGGAAGTGAAAGCCATTAAAACAGTTAAATTTCCTGTAACAATAGGGGGTATAAAAGGTGTCAGAGGTTATATTGAAGCTGACATCGTCAAAAATGATTTACGTCATAAATCTATGAAAACTGCAGGAATACTACTAAATTTTAAAACTGACAGCTGTCGAATTTTTGGCAGATATATAAAATTGCAAATCACAACTTCTGGACATTATAGTCTTCCACTAACTAATATGCTTTTGGCAGTTAAAAATGCACCAAACACAGTGTTGCACTGTGACACTTTAAAAGGATGCTCTAGAGTGGAAAAAAGAAAAAAAGCTGAGAAATTGCACAGACATTTGCTCATGCATCTAAAGAGAAATTAATAGCTTTGGTTAAAGGTAGTAAGGCATTTAATGATAAGGAATTTCTGAATCAGATCAAAGATGTTTGTGATTCTTGTTCAGTTTGTCTGAGGTTTAGAAGACCCCCTCCTCGACCAGTTGTAGGATTGGCTCTTGGTAACAGGTTTAATGACACTGTGTTTGGATTTGAAGGAACATCGACATAACCAATGCTGGATTCTGTACCTAATTGATCCACTAGGTACTCTGCTGCCAGATTAATTAAAACCAAAAAGAGCGAAGAAATTATTCGCAACATATTTTTAATGTGGATATCTTATTTTGGAGCTCCCAAGCGACTTTTAAGTGACAATAGAGGAGAGTTTAATAATGAGGGCTACCGACAAATGAATGAAAAGCTGAATATTGAAACATGCACGACAGCTGCTGAAAGTCAATTCAGTAATGGTACCGTGGAACGTCATAATCTAATAATTGCGGAAGCAATGAAAAAAACATTAGATGATGAAAAATGTGAGCCAGAAATAGCTTTGGCATGGGCTGTCAGCGCAAAAAAAATGCACTTCAGAGTCATTCTGGCTATAGTCCAAATGAGCTTGTATTTGGGTCTAACATTAACACCCCCTAAGTTTTGAATGATAGATTACCTGCACTGGAAACTGCAACAACAAGTGACATGGTTAGAATAAATTTAAATGCCCTACATGCAGCAAGGAAAAGCTTCATGGAAGCTGAATCAAGTGAAAGAATTCGGAGAGCTTTGAGATCCAATATAAAAACTTATGCGGATGAAGGTTTTGTGACAGGTGACCGTGTCTACTATAGAAGACAAAACTATAAAGGATGGCGTGGTCCGGCTAAAGTTTTGGGTAAAGGACAATGTGTATTGATCAGACATGGAGGAGCATTTTTCAGGATGCATCACTGTCACTTGATGAAGGTAGACAGGGAATTGCGAAGTCCCAGAAATGAAGAAAATACAAATTCTTCAAATGAGATGAATGAAGTCTTGGAGGAGGAAGATGAAGGACAACATAATACCAATTCAAATTGCGACAGAAAGGAAGTGAAAAATAACAGTATAAAACCAAGTAGAAACGAAGTTGTAGAGTATAAATTGAGAGGGAGTAATGAATGGAAAAAAGGGATGGTTATGAACACGCAACCAAAATCAACGGGAAAGTATAGCCATTGGCTAAATATAAAACCTGAAGCCGAAAATGAAAATCAATTGGGATCATGTGGATCGATGGAGACAATTTCCTCAAACAGAGGAAGTAAGTTATCAAGGAAAAGATGTGATTGATGCAAAGAAAAGAGAATTGGAAAATATCGAAATTCATGAAGTATATGAATGTGTGCCTGATAAAGGGCAAAAATGTATATCAACAAGGTGAGTGATAACAGAAAAATTTGTGAAGGACAAAAAGATAATGAAGGCTCGTCTTGTTGCACGTGGTTATGAAGAAGATTCTCATAACCTAAAAACAGATTCTCAAACGTGCAGCCGTGAAGCTATGCGTCTCGTATTGTTAACGGCCTCGGTTATGACGTGGCTGGTGGAGACTCTTGATTTTACCTCCGCATTTCTGCAAAGTAATATGCTGGAGAGAGAGGTATTTCTTAGACCACCATCTGATGTGTGTCCAGAATCACAAGTGTGGAAGCTGAAAAGATGTATTTATGGATTAAACGATGCACTTCTTTCATGGTACAAGCGAGTTAATCATGAGTTAACGCACTTAAAAGGAATGGTGAGTGCATATGACAATGCACTGTTTCTTTGGCATGATGCCACTGGTGAATTGATGGGCATTGTGGCAATATATGTTGATGATTTCATATTCTGTGGAAATGATTTATTTAAGAAAAATGTGATCGCAGAATTGGAAAAGATTTTCAAAATTGGGAAGCATGAAAGTGGAACATTCAAATTTTTGGGATTGAATGTTAAGCAAACAAAAAATGGGATTATTTTGGATCAAAATCTATATGCTTCGGCCTTATCCCCAATAGACATAAAGAAAGGAAGATCATTAAGAACAAAATGATGAAGTGAGTCAAGAGGAGAAGACAGAGTTAAAAAGATTGACAGGTCAAATGATGTGGGTATCCACCCAGACACGACCAGATGTATCATTTGATGTGTGTAGAATGAGTAATATTGGAAAATATCCAAAGGTGAAGTTACTCTTCGAGGCAAACAAATCGCTAATAAGGTTACAATCAAGGACAGGACCCGTATCTTTTCCCCAACTTGAAAAACCTTCGGATCTGAATAGTGTTTGTTATTCAGATGCCACCTATGCTAGTTTGGAGGATGGATCTTCACAGGGTGGTTTTATCATCTTTGTTTGTGGCAAGATGAACAGAATGGCTCCTATATGTTGGTCATCAAAAAAACTTGACCGGGTTACAAAAAGCCTGTTAGCTTCAGAGACTCTTGCGCTTAGTGAAGCAGCTGATGCCGGAATGTTGATAGCCACAATGCTTCAATAGATATTCAGACTACCTAGGTTGCCTGAAGTTCTTTGTAAAATGGACAATGCGTCTCTGGTAGAGACTTTAAAGTCATCAAATCTTGTGAGTGACCGGCATCTCAGAGTTGATGTAGCCAGGGTGAAGGAAATGATGGTGAAGGAGGAGATCCAAATTGAATGGATCAGGGGTCGAGAACAGGTCGCGGATTGCCTGACGAAGATGGGAGCCTCTTCCTAAATTCTGAGAGACTTGTTGCAATGATTTGCTTTGCTTTTGTTTGTTTTGTTTTTCTTTGTTTTTATAGAACTGTAGTCTTCACAAGAAGACACCAGCAATGTTTAAGTGTCTTTGAGTTGTCCCCTTGGGCTGAGTCATCTCCTTATATGATGTGGGACAGTGGGAGTGAGCTCCCCTTTTTAGTTTGTTGTTGTTGCTTGAGCAAGATGGCTGTTCATGGGTGTGCGGTTGCAGGCAACAAGTGTTAACACTGTGCACCCCGAACTGTAACCTTGTGGGTTGGTACAAACCCCTATGTGTGTTTACAGTTAACAATTCCTGGGCATCTTCCTCCAATTTCAGCTGCTGATAGGCGTGGCTTAAATCCAGTTTGCTGAATTTTTCACCCCCTCTCAGTGTGGCAAATATATCTTCGGTTCGAAGAATAGGGTAGGTGACACATGGAGCTGCTGCATTGATGGTTTGCTTACAGTCCCCACATATTCGGATTCCCCCGTTGTTACTTTTAACAACGGGCACTATGGGTGCAGCCCATCTAGAATATTCTACTCTTTTGTAAATGCCTTGGTTTTCTAGGCGGTCTAACTCCTTCTTCACCCCTTCTCTCAAAGCATAAGGTACAGGCCTGGCTCGACAAAATTTGGGCTTGGCTTCTTTATCAATGGGTATATTCACCTGAAAGTCTTTCAGGCATCCCATTTCTCCATTAAATAAGGCATCATATTTTGTAAGTATTTTTTTAAGCCTCGATGGGTTCTCCCTTGTTAAACAAAACAGCCTTTCCCAGTCCAGCTTTAACTTCTCCATCCAATCTCTACCCAGTAGAGTTGGTACCTCTCCTTTCACAACCAGTAGTGGTAAACAGTTCACTTGTCCTTCATGTAATGCCTCTACAACTGTTATCCCCTGAGGTTTTACTATTTCACCAGTATACGTCGTCAGTTTTACTGTGCTTTTTTTTAAATCCTGAATCCTGCCCAGTTTTTAAATTTTTTTAAACTAATGACCGAACAAGATGCTCCTGTATCTTCCTCCATGACCACTTTTTTGTTGTTTAACAACAGCTCCACCTTTACCGGTGGTGTTTGCAAGTTAGAAACATTGTATAAATTCAATTCTTCTTGCCGAACCTCCCTCTCATCCAGATTTAACCTTTCTATAGTGAATCCTTTTTCAACTGTCTGGTCTTCATCCACCACATTCATTGCATCGCTCTTTTTAGTTATTTCAAAGAATTTACCTTATTGCTGCCTGCACTTTCTGCGGGTGTGTCCTGTCTTATGACATCTGTAACATTCACTATTTTTAAATGTACATTTATCTGCCGTGTATATGGTACTACCACGTCTGTAACACTCTCGTCTCAAGGATAATTTGTGTATTGGGTTTTCATAATCGGGAAATGTTTCCTGCATTGATATAGAATATTTCCGGACTGATTCGATTGACACTCCTATTTCAATAGCTTGATTCAACGTTAGATCCCTTTCGGTTAGTAGGCGTTCCTGGATTTTCACATCTTTAATTCCAGAGACTAAGCGGTCCCGTATGTATTCACCAACTCTCTCTTCAAAATTGCAGTGTTCGGACATTTTCCTTAATGCGGCCACATAGTCACTTATAGACTCTTCCTCCCTTTTGTCCCTCGTGTTGAACAAGAATCTTTCATGAATCACATTAGGTGCTGGTTTAATATGTCTCTGCATCAGCCCAACTAGTTCATCAAACATTTTCTTTTCCGGACGATTACCTGCTAAACCTCTTAACACAGCATAGTGTTTTGCACCAATAACGGATAATAAAATCGCCTTTTTCTTCCCTTCACTCTCAATATCATTGGCTATAAAAAAAAACTCCACACGTTCAATGTAGTTAATCCAGGACTCCTCAACATCGTTCCATTTCCGTAAAGTGCCCATCAACGCCATTTTAAAAAAATTTTTTTATGCTTCTGGGAACTCCGAACACATCCAATGAGTGTGTTTACTTTTTGTTTTCCTTAAAAACTTCCAGCACATGTTGGTGTTAATCTTCCAAATCCCTTCCTCGCATATTCTTCTACTACCTCGTCACCAATTGTTAAATCTGCACCATTCACTAAGTGTCAAGACTGAAGCAAGTGCCGATCTGTTAAAGTCTCTTCTTTTTATAATCAACACAACAACAACAATTACAACAAAGGCGCCCTCTAGGCCAATCAAAAACTTCACCCAATGGCTGTAACTTGATACATTACAGGGGCCATGTTAATTTTCTTAAATATTCGATATAGAAGTTGCAAACAAAGGTAAAATTCCTCTGTGAGATTAGTTTGATGTTTTTATGTGTTTTACATACCAAATAATAAGAACCACAATGAGCTAATTGATAAATTTGACAATTATTGATGAATTCCTATAAATGAAGAGACAGGTAACTTTGAATAAACAAAGGCAAATGCCTATTCAATGAGTGATTTTTATTTCAATGTGGGATTTTTTACAGAGAATTTGAACTTGTGTCAAAAGATCATGACTTGTATATTGTGGTTAAAATAAAAAAGTTTGTTCAAATGTGATATGTGGTTTACTAACCAAAAATTTAAACTGTCCTCATTTTGATTGTTTTCAACACAACATTTTGGCTATAGTATTCATTTCACATCATAAAATTATCCAAAAACAAAGTTCAAACTAAAATTTCAGTATCCAAATCTCTAGTGTTGTCTCAGAGTCGATTAATCTAAGCAAACAGATTCACTGAAATGGAAGATGAAATGAGATAATACAATGTCCATAGATTAAATAGAAGGTTTAGTTAAAAATCTATAGGTGATCCTATAAAATGGACAGGGTTCACAGCAATGAGTTACGATAACCAGAATGTTGTGGCAAAACAAGGATGGCACTACTTACAAAAATGTCTAAGGAAAGTTTTTCACCTCAAAATCTGAAAGTAGCAATTAAAATTTCCCACTGAACAGTGGTATCCAGTGGAACTTTTAAATCAACACGAGCTATTCCTTTCAAAAACTTCCATACTCATGATAAAAAGCAGTATCATTGAATATTTCCTCCCCTGTAAGACAATCTTTTTGTGTGATATATCCTGCTATATAAAAAAGCGACATTTTAATATCTTTGGAGATACCAGTTTCTAGGTCTGGCAGGTGATAAAATGTTTCGTATGCCAATTCATCCAACAGATATCCGCATTGTGAGCAAGTATTGAATCATGGCTATACTCAACTTTCAACTGAAGAAGTAATTTTGTTTTTTGAATATGGAATTTCTGAATAACATTTTTTGTACGGTAATAAAATAAGTACCACCAGAATCTTGTCTCAATTTACAAAATTCAGTTTCAAGACAGTCGGTGGTAAATTCTCCAAGAATAACAAAATTGAACCCACTGTCAAGTAAATGTCAATTAAACAATTACATGTATGCTTGATAGCCATACTAGTGTCTCTTGTGAAGGATTGTATTCTCTTCCCTTGCTTTCCCCTCATTTGTTTTGCCATACTTCCAAAATTTACAAGAAATGTCAAATTTCCATCATTTCGATCTGATAATACGCTTTTCAATGGATCATTTGTCTTGACACTTCCATAAATATCTTTTACACTCACTATTTTCCAAAATTTCAAAACTGATATTTCGTGAATTAACAGAGCTGTTTACATGTAAATAAAGTAAACTTCCTAAGAATATATAAATAATTTGAAATTCAGAATGTACGATTTATTAACAAATTCTAAAAGACAATACCTTTTTAAACTTAAAAAAAGTGATATTTCGTCAATGAACAGAGCTGTTTACATGTAAATAAAACGTTAAAACATTTATAGTATACTTCCTAAGAATATATAAAAGATTTGAAATTCAGAATGTACGATTTATTAACAAATTCTAAAAGACAATACCTTTTTAAACTTAAAAAAGGTGATATTTCGTCAATGAACAGAGCTGTTTACATGTAAATAAAACGTTAAAACATTTATAGTATACTTCCTAAGAATATATAAAAGATTTGAAATTCAGAATGTACGATTTATTAACAAATTCTAAAAGACAATACTTTTTTAAAACTTAAAAAAAAGTTAAAGTGATATTTCGTCAATAAACAGAGTCGTTTACATGTAAAAAAAAAATCAATTCTGACTTTTAACTCACGAACTTATAATCCAAATGTAAATAATGATAAAATAACAGAACCTCAGCTGAAATAAATTTGATGAGTTAAAATTTAGTTTTGGAATGAAATTTGCTTGGACCAGTGACAACGAAGTGCTACCAGCTAAAAGTTTATCTGGTGACTGACTGGCCCCCAGTTCAAGCAGTCAGACGTGTGTCTAGTCGGCCTGTTATGGGTATGGCCATGCTTGTACCCAAAATTGTCCACATTCGTTTCTTAAAAAACATCAAAACATGCTTGAGATCAAAGACCGAGAAACATATAACTTGCCCATCCTTATAGACAAATTTTTTTTTTCTTTCTTTTTAGTTCCAAAGAAATCAAACAACTGGCATCTAATGCTAAGGGGTTAGGAAGAGAGAAACAGAGAGTGAGAGAAAGAGCGAGAGAGTAAAAAGCAATGAATTTCAATCAAATAGCAGAGAAAAACAAAACAGAGGCCATGTAGATAGAAATCAATTTTTTTCTATTAAAAAGAGCTGGATTTTCTCCAATTATCAGAGAATTGGATTCAGCTAATCATTTAACATCAGGTGATGTTTTAAAGCACGATTTCCTAAATTCATCAACGGTTAAATATCTCTTTCTCATGATATATACCCTCATATGCATAAGATATATGCACATATGAGAGACGGAGAGCATGTGTGCAATAATTAAATGTTTTATGTTTCACTTCGTTTTCTCAAAAACAAGTACATGGGTGTTTTTTAGTCTCGGTCAATACAAACATTAAATTCTCCATATTGTTTTTTTAATCTTTTTTATTGATATTTCGGTGGGCAAAAGCACTTTAAGATTTATTTGTTTACCAAATAACCAAAAGCGAAAATGAGTTGTTTTTTTTATCCTTTCTTCTTATTTGGTTTCCATTAAAGTGTTGTCATTATTTTACCAAAATAACAATTCTTTCACTTAAATTGATTACATGGATATTCAAACAACAACAACAACAACAAAATAAATGAAAAAACGAAAGAGAGAAAGAAATTAAAGATAAATAAAGCTTAAACAAAAATAAGAAAAACTAATGAAAAAAAAAACGCAATGTGAATAAAAGATAAAAACAGTTTCGGCAAAAAAAGAACTCTGCTTAAATTAATCAGGATCGATGTCAACTTTCTCGCTTCTCTTTCATTGTAGATATTTTTTTTATTTTGGATTGACTTTTTTTTTGTTCACTTATGTACTGATACCATTGGGAAAAGTATAAACACAAATTCTCATTTTTTGTTCAATTACATGCTAATACCATTGAGAAATGTATGAACCCAACTCCCCTCATGTATATATAAAGTAGAGAACTAGAAGCGAACTTTTAGGAAAGGTAAAACCTATTGTGTAAAGTATACAGCTCAATATATCGGACACTTGCTTGCATTCGGGCAGCTTTTTGCCTTGTTTTTTCCCCACAATCTTTATTTTACCTTTTCAGATTTTAAATCTTGGCTTTACGCCAACTTATCTATCCCAGCAATTTCCTCTGATAAGATTTTGATCTTTGAAAAGCCCGGCTTAAGAAAAAAATTAATTAAATAAATTGCTTTTTTTGCGGAATATACCTTGCATTGAGGAACTGAATTGAAAAAAGATCTGCTTCCATCGCTTTTCTAATTCCTTTTCATCCTTCTATCTCTATATATATATCGTAGAATTTGGTATATTCGGACTACTGTTCTCATCTTGGGTGTTTTTTATCACAACGTTTCAGCCGATGTAACCTCCAACCTTCTTCAGGTGTACTTTGTCGAACTTGAGAATCTGGACAGAATTTCGAACGGAACCCTTTAATTTAATCCACGGGGGTAGCATGGTCTCATTGATATGAAGAATTGCGAATTACTGAAGAATTCTTCCCAGTCATAGCAGATGGAACGAGAGCATGCTACCTCCGTGGATTAAATAATGGGTTCCGCTTGAAATTCCGTCCAGATTCCCGAGTTCGACAGAAAGATTCGTCGGTCAGAGGTTACATCGTCCGAAACGTTGTGAAAAAACACCCAAGATGAGAACAGTAGTCCGAATATACCAAATTCTACGAATTATCAACCAAAATTACGAAGCATATATATATATATATATATATTATATATATATATATTGCGTGTATTTAGGAAGCATTTTCTAATTTATGCAAACATTGTTAAAAATAACAGAATTCGTCTGTTTAATTATACCTTTTTTTTATTACTTTTTTTCAATTTTTCTCATGGTCTATTTTGTATTAATATAAACAAAATTAATAAATGTTCCACAGGTTTCACGAACGTTTTCAATTTTTCATCGAATCATCCTCAGATGTCAAAGGCAAATGAACAAAAAAAGCTGGAGAAAGAAGAGAATTTTAAAAAGACGGCAAAGAAACAGGCAGAGAACGTTTTTCGCATTGTTCCAGGAAAGTCATTGACAATTTAAATTCAGCGACGCCGAAATGGTAGCACAGAATAAAATCGCATTACGGTTAGCACTGGTTACATATGTGATATTGTTAATTTTAGGTTTTTGTATTTTCATGTAGATAGCTTCCAGTATTCTTAATTTTTTTTAAATTGTCTTTTTTGTTCATTTGCTTTTTCGGGTTATTTAATGCCGAATACGGTAATTATGGTAAAAGATTTTATGCTTCAAGTTCTTTATATCTTCAAATATATATTCATGGTGTTTGGTTTGGTTGCTTTGTTTTACGGCATATCAACCCTTTTCAGATTATTTAATACCGAATACGGTAATTATGGTAAAAGTTTTTATGCTTCAAGTTCTTTATATCTTTAAATATTTATGTATTTATGGTGTTTCGTTTTGTAGAAGAAAATTGTTGCTTTTGTTTTTGACTTTGATTAAGTTTTGCAATGGGAAAGAAAAAAAAACAACAATATTAATGTTTGGTGCATTTTTGGTCAGGAAGCCAGTATCTTCAGACAGTCTGATCCGGTAGCACAATATAGAATAACGTCAGTGTTGCTCGTTTAGAATGGTATCCAAAAAAAGGGAAATAGCTTCTGTATGATTTACCAAGCAAAACGTAATGGAGATATTTTTGATTTGGATTATTGTTAGAAATATTAACTGCCGTCCTTCATGTATCATTTCTGAGTTTAACTGTTTTATTAAACTTATATTTGCTTTCTTCTTCATTTTCTTTACCTTCGAAAATTTAAATGTTGAAACAATAATTATTGTAAAATATCCATTGAACACAAATTGCTATTTTACTATAACACAAAGTTATTAGATAGCTATCAATATGTCTACTGATGTATGTTAGGGACAACCATTGTAATATGTGTATGTATGAACGAATGTCTTATTTGTATTGTTTTCTTATAAAGCCTGCTTCCATCATCTTTAGGGATGATGAATAAAAGATGAAGAAGCTGTACATGCCTTCTGTCCTCATTCCGCAGAAGTTATCGTACATAGCTAGTTATCGTGTAGAATTCTAGCCATCAGAACTACAATCTGTCAAAATGATATTTGATTCTGACTGACCAGTGAATTACAAAATTATCCGAATTATTCACATAAAAAGAACTATAATTTATTTCATTGACTTCGTATTCTATCCGTCTTGATAATATTAAAATAAAATGAATCGATAACTTTGGTCACATGACATGAAACATGCTTAAAAAAATGTAAGATTTCATTTCTATAGCTACAAAAAGATTAAAATGTCTGCCTACCTGTTTTTTTTTTCCGGAATGAAGTGACTGACTCCACGAACCAATGGACGAAGTATCTTTATCCTGTCATGCCTCCGTGACTGCAAAGAAAGAAATGAACAAAAAAAAAAAATGAGATTTGTAAGAAATATTGACAATCGAGAACCTATATTAAATTCAAGCATTTTCTGCCTGTCTGCCCCTCACTTATAGGCTCTAAAACTACTCGGCAGACTTGAACCAAATTAGCATAAAGCATTCTTCAGGTGCCATAGGACATGAGTATGTTAATACCACTAATGCTAAAGCCATGAATACTCATAAGCTCCAAAAGTACTGGTCAGAATTGTACCAAATTTTGCATAACGTACTCTTGGCATGCCGAGTGTGTCTGAGAAAGTTAAAATTATAATACTTCTATAACTCGCACTTAGAGCCTCCAAATATATTGGTCAGAATTGCACTAAAAATAATAAGAAGATCCATTGGAATTTTTTTATGGAAATCGCATCAGACAAGGCATAAAGCCACTTGATGTAAGGAGCTAACAAGAACAAATATGATTATAACAAAGACAGGAGATGCCTATTGGCCTTAGTCTTGAAAAGACCAAGATTATATGTAGGAGGAAAACAGTCAGCAGGAAGAGAGTTCCACAAACCTGCGGTTCTTGGAAAGAAGCTACTGGAATAGGAAGCTGTATTACAATGAAGTATCAAAACAGCGAATTGATGGAGACCACTAGACCAATGAGTCAAACGAGCTGGAACAAAAGAAGCAGGGAATAGAATGTTGGGTGTCTGATAATATACTACTACTATTAATAATAATAGTAATAATAATAAATAGTTATAGGCTTCAAAACTATTGATTATAAATGTACCAAATGGTTGATCATTTAGGAATACCAGGTGCTGTATGTGGGAGGAGAGTGAAACCTCTCTGAAAAAAAAAAATACAATCCTAAAGATACCTTTAGCAAGTACTTCAGTATTACCTATTAATCTACACGTGTGTCAACACAACGGAATCATCACACCCCTCCCTGAGTGAAAATTCTATTCTCAGTCATATGACGATGATCTCTGGAGAGAGTAAGCAATTTGTTAAATTTTGTTCTATGACAAAAAGTGTGTGCGAAGCACTTTTTTTTTTGGGGGGGGGGGTCACCATGTAATAATAATAATAATAATTAGTTTTAGGCTCCAAAACTATTGATTAGAAATGAACTAAATCTGGCATAAAATACCTCATAAGATGCCAGCTGTAATCAAATTAAGAATTCTAATTATGATACTTTTAGACAAATCCTCAACAGACTGAAGGGCAGCTTTTTGGCAAGAGAACATTCTTTTAGAAGATCGATAAATTAATACCGATTTATCACCAATGTACCGACCTAATTATGTCCGTATCTACATCAAACTAAAAACTGTTACAAATAGAAATGCTTAATTCATATATTTTAAAACTGTTTTCAAGATTGAAACCCAAAACCTAGACAAAAACAAAATCTATGTTTGAGATGTGAAAGAAAGACGAAAGAGGGAGAGAGGGAGAGACGAAAAAGAGAGAGAGACGAAAGAGAGAGAGACGAGAGAGAGAGAGAGAGACGAAAGAGAAAGAGAGAGAGAGACGAAAGAGAGAGAGAGGGAGAGACGAAAGAGAAAGAGAGACGAAAGAGAAAGAGAGACGAAAGAGAGAGAGAGAGACGAAAGAGAGAGAGGAAAGAGAGAGAGAGAGGAAAGAGAGAGAGAGGGAGAGACGAAAGAGAAAGAGAGAGGGAGAGACGAAAGAGAAAGAGAGAGGGAGAGACGAAATAGAGAGAGAGGGAGAGACGAGAGAGAGAGAGGGAGAGACGAGAGAAGGAGAGGGAGAGACGAAAGAGAAAAAGAGACGAAAGAGAGAGAGAGACGAAAGAGAGAGAGAGAGAGGAAAGAGAGAGAGAGAGGAAAGAGAGAGAGAGGGAGAGACGAAAGAGAGAGAGAAGGATAGACGAAAGAGAGAGAGAAGGATAGACGAAAGAGAGAGAGGGGGAGAGACGAAAGAGAGAGAGAGGGGGAGAGACAAAAGAGAGAGGAGGGAGACGAAAGAGAGAGAGAGGGGGAGAGACGAAAGAGGGAGAGGGAGACAGACAGAGAAAGAGAGAAACAAGTGACACAGAAAAAGTGGAAAAAATAAAATCGAATTTCTGGAAACATTCAAGAAATAATTATTTTCATTTAAAAACAAAAATCTCAGGCACGTGAACACTTTTCTTTTTAATGTGGGAAGAGAAGGCGTTTCTGATGTTTAGCACAACCCGACATACACATCATAAGTACCTCACTTTTAATTGGTGTCTATTTCAATCATAGAAAAAGGTTTTAGGTTTATTGCACGCGCATTTAATGAGACAGAGAGAGAGAGAGAGAGAGAGAGAGAGAGAGAGAGAAAACTGAAAACCTGTTCATCTTTGTTTTCATTTGATGTTCACAAACAATTAAAAACTTACCCAGATGTATCTTGTCAAAAAAAAACCCAACATTCTTTTGAAGTGATACTTGTTAAATAGAATACTGCTTGAATAAAAAAAAAATCTAAAAATTCTGTTACCAAAAAGGATTGGCCGAAAGTCTTATTTGTTATTCCTACCAAAATGGCTGTGAAAGTCTTCTTATCCCCACGAAAAGAGTCGTCCGAAATTTTTGTTACCCTTACAAAACAGAAGAGTATTAAAGTATTGTTATCCTTACCAAAACAGATGGCCCGAAAGTCTTGCTACCCCTATGAAAAAGAGCGGTTTGATATTCTTGTTACCTCCACCAAGAGGGTGATCCAGAAGTTTTGCTACCTCTATGAAAAAGGTTGTCCCAAAATATTGCTACCCCTACGAACAAGGACGCCTAAAAGTGTTATTACCCCTACTAAAAATATTGGTCTGAAAGTCTTGTTACTTCCACCAAAAGTGCAATCCAAGAGTCTTGTCTGTACCAAAAAGAGTAATATGCAAATGTTTTTATTTCAACAAAAAAGGTGATCTAAAAATCTTGTTATGCCTGCTAAAAGCGTGGTCCGAAAGTCTTGTTACCAAAAGGAATAGAGCAACAATTGTCAAAGTACAGCTGTGTAAAATATCACAGATTATAGCATTTCATTATTTTGTGTCACGAAAATTGTCATACAAAACTTCTCGATATGTTACACTGTCAATGCAAGTGAATAAACTTAATCCATTACATGTTACACTGTCAATGCCCGTGAATAAACTGAATCCATTACATGTTACACCGGCAATGCAAGTGAATAAACTGAATCCATTACATGTTACACTGTCAATGCAAGTGAATAAACTGAATCTATTACATGTTACACTGTCAATGCAAGTTAATAAACTGAATCTATTACATGTTACACCGTCAATGCCAGTGAATAAACTGAATCCATTACATGTTACACTGTCAATGCAAGTGAATAAACTGAATCCATTACATGTTACACCGTCAATGCAAGTGAATAAACTGAATCCATTACATGTTACACCGTCAATGCAAGTGAATAAACTGAATCAATTACATGTTACACCGTCAATGCAAGTGAATAAACTGAATCCATTACATGTTACACCATCAATGCAAGTGAATAAACTGAATCCATTAAATGTTACACTGTCAATGCAAGTAAATAAACTGAATCCATTACATGTTACACTGTCAATGCAAGTGAATAAACTGAATCCATTACATGTTACACCGTCAATGCAAGTGAATAAACTGAATCCATTAAATGTTACACTGTCAATGCAAGTAAATAAACTGAATCCATTACGTTTTACACTGTCAATGCAAGTGAATAAACTGAATCAATTACATGTTACACTGTCAATGCAAGTAAATAAACTGAATCCATTACATGTTACAGTGTCAATGCAAGTGAATAAACTGAATCCATCACATGTTACACTTTCAATGCAAGTGAATGAACTGAACCCATTACATGTTACACTGTCAATGCAAGTGGAGAAACTGAATCCATAACATGTTACACTGTCAATGCAAGTGAATGAACTGAATCCATTACATATTACACTGTCAATGCAAGTGAATAAACTGAATCCATTACATGTTACACTGTCAATGCCAGTGAATAAACTGAATCCATTACATGTTACACCGTCAATGCAAGTAGATAAACTGAATCCATTACGTTTTACACTGTCAATGCAAGTGAATAAACTGAATCCATTACATGTTACACCGTCGAAACAAGTGAATAAACTGAATCCATTACATGTTACACCGCTGAAGCAAGTGAATAAACTGAATCCGTTACATGTTACACCGTCAAAGCAAGTGAATAAATTGAATCCATTACATGTTACACCGTCAATGCAAGTAAATAAACTGAATCCATTACATGTTACACCGTCAAAGCAAGTTAATAAACTGAATCTATTACACGTTACACCGTCAAGACAAGTTAATAAACTAAATACATTACACGTTACACCGTCAATGCAAGTGACTAAACTGAATCCATTACGTTACACCGTCAATGCAAGTGACTAAACTGAATCCATTACGTTACACCGTCAAAGCAAGTGAATAAACTGAATCCATTACATGTTACACTGTCAATGCAAGTGAATAAACTGAATCCATTACATGTTACACTGTCAATACAAGTGACTAAACTGAATCCATTACATGTTACACCGTCAATGCAAGTGAATAAACTGAATCCATTACATGTTACACCGTCGAAGCAAGTGAATAAACTGAATCCATTACATGTTACACCGCTGAAGCAAGTGAATAAACTGAATCCATTACATGTTACACCGTCAACGCAAGTGAATAAACTGAATCCATTACATGTTACACCGTCAAAGCAAGTGAATAAACTGAATCCATTACATGTTACACAGTCAATGCAAGTGAATAAACTAAATCTATTACATGTTGCACCGATAATGCAAGTGAATAAACTGAATCCATTACATGTTACACCATCAAAGCAAGTGAATAAACTGAATCCATTACATGTTACACTGTCAATGCAAGTGAATAAACTTAATCCATTACGTTTTACACTGTCAATGCCAGTGAATAAACTGAATCCATTACATGTTACACTTTCAATGCAAGTGAATAAACTAAATCTATTACATGTTACACCGATAATGCAAGTGAATAAACTGAATCCATTACATGTTACACTGTCAATGCCAGTGAATAAACTGAATTCATAACATGTTACACTGTCAATGCAAGTGAATAAACTGAATCCATAACATGTTACACCGTCAATGCAAGTGAATAAACTGAATCCATTACATGCTACACCGTCAATGCAAGTGAATAAACGGAATCCATTACATGTTACACTGTCAATGCAAGTGAATAAACTGAATCCATCACATGTTACATTGTAAGAGCAAGTGAATAAATTGAATCCATAACGTTACACTGTCAAAGCAAGTGTATGAACTGAACCCATTACATGTTACACTGTCAATGCAAGTGAATAAACTGAATCCATTACGTTTTACACTGTCAATGCCAGTGAATAAACTGAATCCATTACATGTTACACTGTCAATGCAAGTGAATAAACTGAATCCATAACATGTTACACTGTCAATGCAAGTGAATATCTTGAATCCATAACACGTTACACTGTCAATGCAAGTGAATAAACTGAATCCATTACATGTTACACCGTCAATGCAAGTGAATAAACTGAATCCATTACATGCTACACCGTCAATGCAAGTAAATAAACTGAATCCATTCTATGTTACACCGTCAATGCAAGTGAATAAACTGAATCAATTACATGTTACACTGTCAATGCAAGTGAATAAACTGAATCCATTACATGTTACACCGTCAATGCAAGTGAATAAACTGAATCCATTACATGTTACACCGTCAATGCAAGTGAATAAACTAGATCAATTACATGTTACACGTTCAATGCAAGTGAATAAACTGAATCCATTACATGTTACACCGTCAATGCATGTGAATAAACTAAATCCATTACATGTTACACCGTCGAAACAAGTGAATGAACTGAATCCATTACATGTTACACCGCTGAAGCAAGTGAATAAACTGAATCCATTACATGTTACACCGTCAAAGCAAGTGAATAAACTGAATCCATTACATGTTACACCGTCAATGCAAGTGAATAAACTGAATCCATTACATGTTACACCGTCAAAGCAAGTTAATAAACTGAATCTATTACACGTTACACCGTCAAGACAAGTTAATAAACTAAATCCATTACACGTTACACCGTCAAGGCAAGTGACTAAACTGAATCTATTACGTTACACCGTCAAAGCAAGTTAATAAACTGAATCCATTACATGTTACACCGTCAAAGTGAATAAACTGAATCCATTACATGTTACACTGTCAATGCAAGTGAATGAAATGAACCCATTACATGTTACATTGTCAATGCAAGTGAATAAACTTAATCCATTACGTTTTACACTGTCAATGCAAGTGAATAAACTTAATCCATTACATGTTACACTGTCAATGCAAGTTAATAAACTGAATCCATTACATGTTACACTGTCAATGCAAGTGAATAAACTGAATCCATTACATGTTACACTGTCAATGCAAGTGAATAAGCTAAATCCATTACATGTTACACTGTCAATGCAAGTGAATAAACTGAATCCATTACATGTTACACTGTCAATGCAAGTGAATAAACTTAATCTATGACATGTTACACTGTCTATGCAACTTAATAAACTGAATCTATTACATATTACACTGTCAATGCAAGTGAATAAACTGAATCCATTACATGTTTCACTGTCAATGCCAGTTAATAAACTGAACCCATTACGTTACACTGCTAATGCAAGATAATAAACTGAATCCATTACACGTTACACCGTCAAAGCAAGTTAATTAACTGAATCCATTACATGTTACACTGTCAATGCAAGTGAATATACTGAATCCATTACATGTTACACCGTCAAAGCAAGTGAATAAATTGAATCCATTACATGTTACACCGTCAATGCAAGTGAATAAACTGAATCCATTACATGTTACACCGTCAAAGCAAGTTAATAAACTGAATCTATAACACGTTACACCGTCAAGACAAGTTAATAAACTAAATACATTACACGTTACACCGTCAATGCAAGTGACTAAACTGAATCCATTACGTTACACCGTCAATGCAAGTGACTAAACTGAATCCATTACGTTACACCGTCAAAGGAAGTGAATAAACTGAATCCATTACATGTTACACTGTCAATGCAAGTGAATAAACTGAATCCATTACATGTTACACTGTCAATGCAAGTGACTAAACTGAATCCATTACATGTTACACCGTCAATGCAAGTGAATAAACTGAATCCATTACATGTTACACCGTCGAAGCAAGTGAATAAACTGAATCCATTACATGTTACACCGCTGAAGCAAGTGAATAAACTGAATCCATTACATGTTACACCGTCAACGCAAGTGAATAAACTGAATCCATTACATGTTACACCGTCAAAGCAAGTGAATAAACTGAATCCATTACATGTTACACAGTCAATGCAAGTGAATAAACTGAATCCATTACATGTTACACCATCAAAGCAAGTGAATAAACTGAACCCATTACATGTTACACTGTCAATGCAAGTGAATAAACTGAATCCATTACGTTTTACACTGTCAATGCCAGTGAATAAACTGAATCCATTACATGTTACACTGTCAATGCAAGTGAATAAACTAAATCTATTACATGTTACACCGATAATGCAAGTGAATAAACTGAATCCATTACATGTTACACTGTCAATGCCAGTGAATAAACTGAATCCATAACATGTTACACTGTCAATGCAAGTGAATAAACTGAATCCATAACATGTTACACCGTCAATGCAAGTGAATAAACTGAATCCATTACATGTTACACCGTCAATGCAAGTAAATAAACTGAATCCATTACATGCTACACCGTCAATGCAAGTGAATAAACGGAATCCATTACATGTTACACTGTCAATGCAAGTGAATAAACTGAATCCATCACAACTTACACTGTAAGAGCAAGTGAATAAATTGAATCCATAACGTTACACTGTCAAAGCAAGTGTATGAACTGAACCCATTACATGTTACACTGTCAATGCAAGTGAATAAACTGAATCCATTACGTTTTACACTGTCAATGCCAGTGAATAAACTTAATCCATTACATGTTACACTGTCAATGCAAGTGAATAAACTAAATCTATTACATGTTACACCGATAATGCAAGTGAATAAACTGAATCCATTACATGTTACACTGTCAATGCAAGTGAATAAACTGAATCCATAACATGTTACACTGTCAATGCAAGTGAATAAACTGAATCAATTACATGTTACACGTTCAATGCAAGTGAATAAACTGAATCCATTACATGTTACACCGTCAATGCATGTGAATAAACTAAATCCATTACATGTTACACCGTCGAAAGAAGTGAATAAACTGAATCCATTACATGTTACACCGCTGAAGCAAGTGAATAAACTGAATCCATTACATGTTACACCGTCAAAGCAAGTGAATAAACTGAATCCATTACATGTTACACCGTCAATGCAAGTGAATAAACTGAATCCATTACATGTTACACCGTCAAAGCAAGTTAATAAACTGAATCTATTACACGTTACACCGTCAAGACAAGTTAATAAACTAAATCCATTACACGTTACACCGTCAAGGCAAGTGACTAAACTGAATCTATTACGTTACACCGTCAAAGCAAGTGAATAAACTGAATCCATTACATGTTACACCGTCAAAGTGAATAAACTGAATCCATTACATGTTACACTGTCAATGCAAGTGAATGAAATGAACCCATTACATGTTACATTGTCAATGCAAGTGAATAAACTTAATCCATTACGTTTTACACTGTCAATGCAAGTGAATAAACTTAATCCATTACATGTTACACTGTCAATGCAAGTTAATAAACTGAATCCATTACATGTTACACTGTCAAAGCAAGTGAATAAACTGAATCCATTACATGTTACACTGTCAATGCCAGTGAATAAACTGAATCCATTACATGTTACACTGTCAATGCAAGTGAATAAACTGAATCCATTACGTTTTACACCGTCAATGCAAGTGAATAAACTTAATCCATTACGTTTTACACTGTCAATGCAAGTGAATAAACTTAATCCATTACATGTTACACTGTCAATGCAAGTTAATAAACTGAATCCATTACATGTTACACTGTCAATGCAAGTGAATAAACTGAATCCATTACATGTTACACTGTCAATGCCAGTGAATAAACTGAATCCATTACATGTTACACTGTCAATGCAAGTGAATAAACTGAATCCATTACGTTTTACAACGTCAATGCAAGTGAATAAACTAAATCCATTACATGTTACACTGTCAACGCAAGTGAATAAACTGAATCCATTACATGTTACACTGTCAATGCAAGTGAATAAGCTAAATCCATTACATGTTATACTGTCAATGCAACTTAATAAACTGAATCTATTACATATTACACTGTCAATGCAAGTGAATAAACTGAATCCATTACATGTTTCACTGTCAATGCAAGTGAATAAACTGAATCCATTACGTTACACTGTCAATGCAAGTGAATGAAATGAACCCATCACATGTTACATTGTCAATGCAAGTGAATAAACTTAATCCATTACGTTTTACACTGTCAATGCAAGTGAATAAACTGAATCAATTACATGTTACACTGTCAATGCAAGTTAATAAACTGAATCCATTACATGTCACACTGTCAATACAAGTGAATAAACTGAATCCATTACATGTTACACTGTCAATGCAAGTGAATAAACTGAATCCATTACATGTTTCACTGTCAATGCAAGTGAATAAACTGAATCCATTACGTTACACTGCTAATGCAAGATAATAAACTGAATCCATTACACGTTATACCGTCAAAGCAAGTTAATTAACTGAATCCATTACATGTTACACCGTCAATGCAAGTAAATAAACTGAATCCATTACATGCTACACCGTCAATGCAAGTGAATAAACGGAATCCATTACATGTTACACTGTCAATGCAAGTGAATAAATTGAATCCATCACAACTTACACTGTAAGAGCAAGTGAATAAATTGAATCCATAACGTTACACTGTCAAAGCAAGTGTATGAACTGAACCCATTACATGTTACACTGTCAATGCAAGTGAATAAACTGAATCCATTACGTTTTACACTGTCAATGCCAGTGAATAAACTTAATCCATTACATGTTACACTGTCAATGCAAGTGAATAAACTAAATCTATTACATGTTACACCGATAATGCAAGTGAATAAACTGAATCCATTACATGTTACACTGTCAATGCAAGTGAATAAACTGAATCCATAACATGTTACACTGTCAATGCAAGTTAATAAACTGAATCCATAACACGTTACACCGTCAATGCAAGTGAATAAACTGAATCCATTACATGTTACACCGTCAATGCAAGTGAATAAACTGAATCCATTACATGCTACACCGTCAATGCAAGTAAATAAACTGAATCCATTACATGTTACACCGTCAATGCAAGTGAATAAACTGAATCAATTACATGTTACACTGTCAATGCAAGTGAATAAACTGAATCCATTACATGTTACACCGTCAATGCAAGTGAATAAACTGAATCCATTACATGTTACACCGTCAATGCAAGTGAATAAACTAGATCAATTACATGTTACACGTTCAATGCAAGTGAATAAACTGAATCCATTACATGTTACACCGTCAATGCAAGTGAATAAACTAGATCAATTACATGTTACACGTTCAATGCAAGTGAATAAACTGAATCCATTACATGTTACACCGTCAATGCATGTGAATAAACTAAATCCATTACATGTTACACCATCGAAACAAGTGAATAAACTGAATCCATTACATGTTACACCGTCAAAGCAAGTGAATAAACTGAATCCATTACATGTTACACCGTCAATGCAAGTGAATAAACTGAATCCATTACATGTTACACCGTCAAAGCAAGTTAATAAACTGAATCTATTACACGTTACACCGTCAAGACAAGTTAATAAACTAAATCCATTACACGTTACACCGTCAAGGCAAGTGACTTAACTGAATCTATTACGTTACACCGTCAAAGCAAGTGAATAAACTTAATCCATTACGTTTTACACTGTCAATGCAAGTGAATAAACTTAATCCATTACATGTTACACTGTCAATGCAAGTTAATAAACTGAATCCATTACATGTTACACTGTCAATGCAAGTGAATAAACTGAATCCATTACATGTTACACTGTCAATGCCAGTGAATAAACTGAATCCATTACATGTTACACTGTCAATGCAAGTGAATAAACTGAATCCATTACGTTTTACACCGTCAATGCAAGTGAATAAACTAAATCCATTACATGTTACACTGTCAACGCAAGTGAATAAACTGAATCCATTACATGTTACACTGTCAATGCAAGTGAATAAGCTAAATCCATTACATGTTATACTGTCAATGCAAGTGAATAAACTGAATCAATTACATGTTACACTGTCAATGCAAGTGAATAAACTTAATCTATGACATGTTACACTGTCTATGCAACTTAATAAACTGAATCTATTACATATTACACTGTCAATGCAAGTGAATAAACTGAATCCATTACATGTTTCACTGTCAATGCAAGTGAATAAACTGAATCCATTACGTTACACTGTCAATGCAAGTGAATGAAATGAACCCATTACATGTTACATTGTCAATGCAAGTGAATAAACTTAATCCATTACGTTTTACACTGTCAATGCAAGTGAATAAACTTAATCCATTACATGTTACACTGTCAATGCAAGTTAATAAACTGAATCCATTACATGTTACACTGTCAATACAAGTGAATAAACTGAATCCATTACATGTTACACCGTCAAAGCAAGTGAATAAACTGAATCCATTACATGTTACACTGTCAATGCAAGTGAATAAACTGAATCCATTACGTTTTACAACGTCAATGCAAGTGAATAAACTAAATCCATTACATGTTACACTGTCAACGCAAGTGAATAAACTGAATCCATTACATGTTACACTGTCAATGCAAGTGTATAAGCTTAATCCATTACATGTTGCACTGTCAATGCAAGTGAATAAACTGAATCCATTACATGTTACACTGTCAATGCAAGTGAATAAACTGAATCCATTACATGTTACACCGTCAATGCAAGTGAATAAACTGAATCCATTACATGTTACACCGTCAATGCAAGTGAATAAACTAGATCAATTACATGTTACACGTTCAATGCAAGTGAATAAACTGAATCCATTACATGTTACACCGTCAATGCATGTGAATAAACTAAATCCATTACATGTTACACCGTCGAAACAAGTGAATAAACTGAATCCATTACATGTTACACCGCTGAAGCAAGTGAATAAACTGAATCCATTACATGTTACACCGTCAAAGCCAGTGAATAAACTGAATCCATTACATGTTACACCGTCAATGCAAGTGAATAAACTGAATCCATTACATGTTACACCGTCAAAGCAAGTTTATAAACTGAATCTATTACACGTTACACCGTCAAGACAAGTTAATAAACTAAATCCATTACACGTTACACCGTCAAGGCAAGTGACTAAACTGAATCTATTACGTTACACCGTCAAAGCAAGTGAATAAACTGAATCCATTACATGTTACACCGTCAAAGTGAATAAACTGAATCCATTACATGTTACACTGTCAATGCAAGTGAATAAACTGAACCCATTACATGTTACATTGTCAATGCAAGTGAATAAACTTAATCCATTACGTTTTACACCGTCAATGCAAGTGAATAAACTTAATCCATTACATGTTACACTGTCAATGCAAGTTAATAAACTGAATCCATTACATGTTACACTGTCAATGCAAGTGAATAAACTGAATCCATTACATGTTACACTGTCAATGCCAGTGAATAAACTGAATCCATTACATGTTACACTGTCAATGCAAGTGAATAAACTGAATCCATTACGTTTTACACCGTCAATGCAAGTGAATAAACTAAATCCATTACATGTTACACTGTCAACGCAAGTGAATAAACTGAATCCATTACATGTTACACTGTCAATGCAAGTGAATAAGCTAAATGCATTACATGTTACACTGTCAATGCAAGTGAATAAACTGAATCAATTACATGTTACACTGTCAATGCAAGTGAATAAACTTAATCTATGACATGTTACACTGTCTATGCAACTTAATAAACTGAATCTATTACATATTACACTGTCAATGCAAGTGAATAAACTGAATCCATTACATGTTTCACTGTCAATGCAAGTGAATAAACTGAATCCATTACGTTACACTGTCAATGCAAGTGAATGAAATGAACCCATTACATGTTACATTGTCAATGCAAGTGAATAAACTTAATCCATTACGTTTTACACTGTCAATGCAAGTGAATAAACTTAATCCATTACATGTTACACTGTCAATGCAAGTTAATAAACTGAATCCATTACATGTTACACTGTCAATGCAAGTGAATAAACTGAATCCATTACATGTTACACTGTCAATGCCAGTGAATAAACTGAATCCATTACATGTTACACTGTCAATGCAAGTGAATAAACTGAATCCATTACGTTTTACACCGTCAATGCAAGTGAATAAACTAAATCCATTACATGTTACACTGTCAACGCAAGTGAATAAACTGAATCCATTACATGTTACACTGTCAATGCAAGTGTATAAGCTTAATCCATTACATGTTACACTGTCAATGCAAGTGAATAAACTGAATCCATTACATGTTACACTGTCAATGCAAGTGAATAAACTGAATCCATTACATGTTACACCGTCAATGCAAGTTAATAAACTGAATCCATTACGTTACACTGCTAATGCAAGATAATAAACTGAATCCATTACACGTTACACCGTCAAAGCAAGTTAATTAACTGAATCCATTACATGTTACACTGTCAATGCCAGTTAATAAACTGAATCCATTACATGTTACACTGTCAATGCAAGTGAATAAACTGAATCCATTACATGTTACACTGTCAATGCAAGTGAATAAACTAAATCCATTACATGTTACACCGTCAATGCAAGTGAATAAACTGAATCCATTACGTTTTACACCGTCAATGCAAGTGAATAAACTGAATCCATTACGTTTTACACTTTCAATGCAAGTGAATAAACTGAATCCATTACATGTTACACTGTCAATGCAAGTGAATAAACTGAATCCATTACATGTTACACCGTCAATGCATGTGAATAAACTAAATCTATTACATGTTACACCGTCGAAACAAGTGAATAAACTGAATCCATTACATGTTACACCGCTGAAGCAAGTGAATAAACTGAATCCATTACATGTTACACCGTCAAAGCAAGTGAATAAACTGAATCCATTACATGTTACACCGTCAAAGCAAGTTAAAAAACACAATATCACCATTTTTGTACGATTGTGTTATACCAGTTCTTACTTGATGACGAAGTGCACGTCTTAATTTTTCCGAAGACTCACACATTATGAACTGCTTTCTAGCTGCATGCATGGCATTCAGGTTACTGGCAACAACCTCACTGGTAGAGACACCTTCTAATGCAGGGAGTTTGTCATTCAAAAAGGAGGGCAGGTTGGGATTCTTACCAAAAACAAGTTGATTGGGACTGAATCCGTGAGCACTGTGAAGTGTATTCTTGGCGCTTATAGCCCATGCTAGTGCTATGTCAAAGCTACAATTTGTGTCCTCTATGGTCTTCTTTACCATTTCTCCCAATATCCCATTATGTCTTTCATTTAAGCCATTACTCCATGGACTTTCAGCAGCGGTAGTACGCACAACAATATTTAAATTCTGTGCCATGTCCCGAAATGATTGGTTATCAAATTCCCTGCCATTATCGGTTAAGATAGATCCTGGAGTCCCAAAATATGCTATCCAGTGCTTAAATATAGCCCTGATTATGTCAGATCTTTCCTTGCTAGGAATCCTTACGCCGACACTGTATCTGGTAGCGTGGTCAATCAGGTGCAGTACTTTGTTACCATTGATTTCTTTAATATCCATGGCAACAGTTTCATTAAAATATGATCCCAAAGTGAATCCAACAATAGGTCTAGGTTCAGTCCTTTTATAGCGAATACATACTTCACAGGAACTTGGAAGTGCTTGCAAAATTTTTATGAATTCGGGATCTCTTATACCTGCATTCCTAACTAAGTCACATAACTTTTTACTACTAGGATGACTAAATTGTCTATGTAATTTGGTTGCAATTTTTAATTTTTCTGACTTGTTTTTCGAGGAGATTTCTTTAACAAAAAGTATATGTTTGAACTTACCCCTGTCCGGTAGAGGTTTGGTAATAGGGATGTGATAATGACCAGACGATGTGCATCTTAATGGAATTTTCTTTTTAAACATCGTAACGCTGTCATGTTCAAAGTTGAGACAAGTCCCGGCCCTTTTCATAGCGTGTTTGCTCAACAGAAGTGGAATGTCAGAGTCCACAACATCAGTGACGATACTGACTTCGATGTCTGCGATGACGCATGGTAGAGTAACGTTGTAAAGAGAGTTCAACTTATTTCCATCGCCGAATTTAAAAGTTCTCACTCCTTTTTTAGTGATTATCTTTTTTTTCTGTGCATCTGTTAATGTCTCAAGAAAACATTCATACCATTTTGTCCCGCAAACGGTACCAGATGCACCACTATCTAGGACAGCTGAACCAAGTGTCTCACCTAGAAGAGTGTTGCCGTTTTCCTCACGTTTTTGCTGACTCATAAGCACGATGTTGGACAGGGAAAGATAACTCGGAATTAAGG
This sequence comes from Sepiola atlantica, assembly GCA_963556195.1. Classification (NCBI taxonomy): domain Eukaryota; kingdom Metazoa; phylum Mollusca; class Cephalopoda; order Sepiida; family Sepiolidae; genus Sepiola; species Sepiola atlantica. Next base: position 43,744,542 of record OY744517.1, read on the forward strand.
GCCGCCACGTCCAATTCTAAAACAGCTTCTCTGGGTTTTCCTTCCAGAGAAAGAAATACTACAGGGGGACGTTTCGTCTTATCAAGCGACGTAGCCATCTCCCAAATTTGCATTTCTTTTTTCCATGTGCTGTACTTGTCGTTAATTAAAACAGGCGGTGAAATGAGTTTTGAAGCCATAACAACTTTTCGCTCTGCTACCAATGTTAATAAGAAAATAAACAGGTGTTACTGTGTAACAAAAGGAATGTAAACACGGACTTCGATAACGTATATGGAGAGAATATTTTATTCGCGCTCCATTACAGATAATAGGTAAAACAATAATGGCGGTCTCATCACTTCCGGCCGGAAGCCGCCTCCAGCCTGGGAGAGTGTTCAGGGGGAGATCACTCGCATAGATTAACAGAATCCATTACACGTTACACCGTCAAGGCAAGTGACTAAACTGAATCCATTACGTTACACCGTCAAAGCAAGTGAATAAACTGAATCCATTACATGTTACACCGTCAAAGTGAATAAACTGAATCCATTACATGTTACACTGTCAATGCAAGTGAATGAAATGAACCCATTACATGTTACATTGTCAATGCAAGTGAATAAACTTAATCCATTACGTTTTACACTGTCAATGCAAGTGAATAAACTAAACCCATTACATGTTACATTGTCAAAGCAAGTTAATTAACTGAATCCATTACATGTTACACTGTCAATGCAAGTGAATAAACTGAATCCATTACGTTTTACACCGTCAATGCAAGTGAATGAACTAAATCCATTACATGTTACACTGTCAATGCAAGTGAATAAACTAAATCCATTACATGTTACACCGTCAATGCAAGTGAATAAACTGAATCCATTACGTTTTACACCGTCAATGCAAGTGAATAAACTGAATCCATTACGTTTTACACTGTCAATGCAAGTGAATAAACTGAATCCATTACATGTTACACTGTCAATGCAAGTGAATAAACTAAATCCATTACATGTTACACTGTCAATACAAGTGACTAAACTGAATCCATTACATGTTACACCGTCAATGCAAGTGAATAAACTGAATCCATTACATGTTACACTGTCAATGCAAGTGAATAAACTAAATCCATTACATGTTACACTGTCAATGCAAGTGACTAAACTGAATCCATTACATGTTACACCGTCGAAGCAAGTGAATAAACTGAATCCATTACGTGTTACACCGCTGAAGCAAGTCAATAAACTGAATCCATTACATGTTACACCGTCAAAGCAAGTGAATAAACTTAATCCATTACATGTTACACCGTCAAAGCAAGTGAATAAACTGAATCCATTACATGTAACACAGTCAATGCAAGTAAATATAAACTGAACCCATTACATGTTACACCATCACAGCAAGTGAATAAACTGAATCCATTACATGTTACACTGTCAATGCAAGTGAATAAACTGAATCCATTACATGTTACACCGTCAAAGCAAGTTAATAAACTGAATCTATTACACGTTACACCGTCAAGGCAAGTGACTAAACTGAATCCATAACGTTACACTGTCAAAGCAAGTGAATAAACTGAATCCATTACATGTTACACTGTCAATGCAAGTGAATAAACTTAATCCATTACGTTTTACACTGTCAATGCCAGTGAATAAACTGAATCCATTACATGTTACACTGTCAATGCAAGTGAATAAACTAAATCTATTACATGTTACACCGATAATGCAAGTGAATAAACTGAATCCATTACGTTTTACACTGTCAATGCCAGTGAATAAACTAAATCCATTACATGTTACACTGTCAACACAAGTAACGAAACTGAATCCATTACATGTTACACTGTCAATGCAAGTGAATAAACTGAATCCATTACATGTTACACTGTCAATGCAAGTGAATAAACTGAATCCATTACATGTTACACTGTCAATGCAAGTGAATAAACTAAATCTATTACATGTTACACCATCAAAGCAAGTGAATAAACTGAATCCATTACATGTTACACCGTCAAAGCAAGTGAATAAACTGAATCTATTACACGTTACACCGTCAATGCAAGTGAATAAACTGAATCCATTACATGTTACACTGTCAATGCAAGTAAATAAACTGAATCCATTACATGTTACACTGTCAATGCAAGTGAGTAAATTAAATCTATTACATGTTACACCATCAAAGCAAGTGAATAAACTGAATCCATTACATGTTACACCATCAAAGCAAGTGAATAAACTGAATCTATTACACGTTACACCGTCAATGCAAGTGAATAAACTGAATCCATTACGTTTTACACTGTCAATGCAAGTGAATAAACTAAATCCATTACATGCTACACTGTCAACACAAGTGAATAAACTGAATCCATTACATGTTACACCGTCAAAGCAAGTGAATAAACTGAATCCATTACATGTTACACAGTCAATGCAAGTGAATAAACTGAATCCATTACGTTACACCGTCAAAGCAAGTTAATAAACTGAATCTATTACACGTTACACCGTCAAGGCAAGTGAATAAACTGAATCCATTACATGTTACACCGTCAATGCAAGTGAATAAACTGAATCCATTACGTTACACCGTCAAAGCAAGTGAATAAACTGAATCCATTATATGTTACACCGTCAATGCAAGTGAATAAACTGAATCTATTATATATTACACTGTCAAAGCAAGTGAATAAACTGAATCCATTATATGTTACACCGTCAATGCAAGTGAATAAACTGAATCCATTACATGTTACACCATCAAAGCAAGTGAATAAACTGAATCCATTACATGTTACACCGTCAAAGCAAGTTAATAAACTGAATCTATTACACGTTACACCGTCAAGGCAAGTGAATAAACTGAATCCATTACATGTTACACCGTCAAAGCAAGTGAATAAACTGAATCCATTACATGTTACACAGTCAATGCAAGTGAATAAACTGAATCCATTACATGTTACACCATCAAAGCAAGTGAATAAACTGAATCCATTACATGTTACACCGTCAAAGCAAGTTAATAAACTGAATCTATTACACGTTACACCGTCAAGGCAAGTGAATAAACTGAATCCATTACATGTTACACCGTCAATGCAAGTGACTAAACTGAATCCATTACGTTACACCGTCAAAGCAAGTGAATAAACTGAATCCATTATATGTTACACCGTCAATGCAAGTGAATAAACTGAATCCATTACATGTTTTTTTCTATTCCATTAACCTTTCCCTATGTCATGTGATTAAACTAACCAATCAACTATCTCTATTATAAAAAGTTTAAACTGACCTGAATTGCAACTGTCTCTATTTACTTGCCTCAAACCCCATCAGACAAGGTCGATTTTAAATGTAGGGAAAATGAAATTCCCAAAAAGGGACACTCTGGACTGGACAAAAATCAAAATTGCTTCAGTCTAGAAGGATTTCTCCCTTACTGGAAGAGGAGAGATGAAATGTAGGATCCAAACAGATACTACACTTTCCCTCAAGCCAAAACTGTCAAATTATGTATACATGTATATTACTGCCAACAAATATTCATCATTAGGATATAAGAAAGAATAAGTTTTATTTTGAGATTGAAATAAACAAACAAAACAAAAATAAAAAATAAATAAACATTAACTGATGAAAATTTTGTGGAATAAAAAGCAAAATTTAAAAAAAAAATGTGACTAAACTATTGAAATAAAAATAAAAATAAAATAAAATAAAAACACCCATCCTCTCAGAACCGTATCGCAAACAAATTATTTAAGCAAATTAAATGAAGCAAATACGAGAAAAAAAAAAAAGGTTGGAAATTTTTTCTCTATAATACACGAAGGAAAATAAATGATGCAAGAGAAGATAACTCTTCAGTTTCATTTGAATAGTTTTAAAATCTATTTTCTAATGTTTCCAAAGAAAATACTGATAGCGAGAAGGGGCGGGGGGGGGGGATGAGGTAATTTGTTGAAAGAGAAGAAACAAGATCCGCTCTTATCAGTGGAGTCACTTAATTGGATAAGCTAATCAAGTGCGATTGTGTTTCCCAAGAATATAAAGAAGCATGTTTATAAAAATGTACTCATGGCAAGTAAGCTACACAGAAACGCTTGTTTGATTACAGAGGGAAATCATTAGTCTGGTGATCTACCTCTGCAATTAAAAAAAAAACGTAATTGCCATAAGTATATTTTTATACTACTACTACTACTACTACTACTCAGCTTCTTCTAATGCTTCTTCTAGTTCCGCGATGGTGTCGTCGTTGGTCCTCGGCGCATGTCCAAACCATCTGATCCACCATTCCGTCATCTGGTTCTAAATCGGTGCAATCTCATAGCGCCTTCGGATGTCCTCATTGCAGACGTGGTCGAGCAGTATAATTTCATTTTGGTTTCTATAACAGCGAATCTTCACTCCATCTTCCTCGTTTCGGTAAGCATTTGGAGGTTTAGAAAGCGACGAGTCTCACAACAGTTACTAGATCTTCGACTTTAGAGGGTCGTTGATCTTGTGGTCACAGAGGATGCCAGTGATTGTGCGCCACTTGAGCCACATCACATTGATGCGTGCAGCAACTTCACTGAGAATATCGGTGTGCGTTCATAAAGATCCTGTCTGTCAACTTGGATGGTGCCAGGTTCGTTTTTATCAGTGGTTAAATGTTCCGTCTTTCTGATGTTCAGCCACAGCCTAAACTGACTGACCAACGGCCAAAGCCTCTTATAGAGACATAAAAGTGTAGAGGGGGGGGGGAAGAAGTCGGATCGCCATTTTGTAGTAGAGTTGCTCCGTCAGTAACCATCCTACTGGCCTTGTTGGCTATGCAAAAAAGAGTCACCAAGTTTTGGCTAAAAGGGCAAACTTCTTCTTTAACCCGACAATCTGCCAAATCCCATCCATTTACTGTGGAGGTCCCCAGATGCCAAAGAGCTTTCTACTCCAAAAGCTTCTTTCCTCGTGCTGCTGGACTCTGGAACTCCCTCCCTGCTCCCTGTTTTCCTGACGGTACCGACATGCAGAAATTTAAAACTAATGTAAACAGACATCTCGCTGCACAGCTCTCAATTTAGGTTGACCCCCCCCCCCCTTAACAAAAAACCCAAAAAAACTCTCACCCTTTTTCTCAGTAGCCCCTTACATCTACAGTGGCGGCCTGACTTGTTTGGGGTGAACTATGTTAAAAAGAAAGAAAAAAAAAAAAATTTATTCAACCAGTTTCATCAACACTAAGAATGGTCTGGAAAGAGTGATAAAAACAATACAAAATAGGTTGAGTCCACCAACGTATATATACTTTAGAAATGGAATTGAGTCCACGAGTTCCATCTCATCTCGTGGCTATTAAAGGTGAGGTAAGAAAGAGATATGGTGTCTTGTCGCATTGACTGTTTATAATTTGCGGGAAAAGGGTTCGGACGGAAATGAAGTTTGCGTCTTACGCAAATGGTGTTTTTTATTGCACAATGAATTTATCACTCCACGAGTGAATACATGCAAGTGCAAAACAAAAAATACATTCAACCTATTTTAAATTATGGCTCTTATGGTGATGATCATAAGAATAGCTCATTCAATCCGCATGTTTAGCAACGATAATCCTATTTCCCACTTACCCATGGCTAACCGACGAAAACGTTATTTCAAATTTAACCGTGAACAATGGAAAAGAACGGTAGTTCAAATCTAAGCATCACAGATGAGAATGATACAATGAATGTGCCGTGTGAGTCTTAAAGACAGGCTTAGATCGGATGACCTCAGAGAAAGATTAAATCTTGACAGTATAGAGAGATGTGTGCAGAAGAGTATACTTTGATGCTATCGCCATGTTGACAGAATAGATGTAGAACAGTTGAGGTAGCAGGTTCAGTTCACAGGGAAAGGTCAGGGAAAACATTAGAGGAAGTGATAAAAATAAACCCGAGAGAACGAAGGATAAAGAAAGACCAAAGTTTGAAAGTCAATTTCTTAAAGCTGTCCACCACATGCAAGCTTGTAAAACGGATGTAATCATGTAACTACTACAAGCTGTTTCCACATGAAAATATGTTTGTCGGGTCGGTAATAACTTATTTTAACCTTATTACGTAGTTTTGCTGTGTTTATCCGTGTTATTGCAGATTTTCTCTCGTTAAAAGTTCCAAAAAAGTAGTGCTTATGAAGTTTCACAGAAAATTGTTGCAATGTGAATACATTTGTTTGATTTCTATCATTCAAAACGCTTAAAACTTTCCGGACAACCTAATAGCTGAATTATACTTAAAGGAGATGCTCCATAATAAACCCCCCCCCCTTTCACATATCACTCTCCTTCAGTAAATAGAGAGAAAGAGAGAGAGAGGGAGTGCTTCTCTTTTCCATGACTCCATCCCACCAACCCAACCAATTTTCTTATCGGCCAAATTGTAAACAAAGTAAATTGGCTTTGCCTGTTCTGCTATTTTTGACACGTAACCTTCAAACATTTCCGCGTTTGCACTTGATATTTTGGAATCTCATAGGAATCAAATGATGGAGTTGCCTCCCTTTTCTGCATATCCTCAACATTCAAACAATGTATTGATGACCCAAGAGATTAGAAAGCTTAAGTGCATTTATAATCTTTAAACATATACACAGATAGACACTTATTTTTATCATTATATATATATATACATATATTACATATATATATATATATATATATATATATATATATATATATATATTAATTTTAAGTAAATAATATTAAATGTTTGTTTTGTTTTACGGCATATCAACCTTTTTCAGGTTATTTAATGCCGAATCAATTGTATTTTTTAAAGTTTTTTTGGGGTTTTTTTTGAAGAAATAAAAAAAAATCAGTATTTTGAAAAAAATTCGTTAAATTTCTTTTTTTTTTTAAACACATTATTTTTTCCCGATTAATTCAACACCAAGTCAAGCTTGATTTATATGTCTTTAGACAATTATATTTTTTTATACAGATCGACTTTTTAAACAGTTCCTTCATTGTACCTGCTTTGTAGAAAGTTTCCCTTATAGGAGCCAGATCAATGCATTCAGTAAGAATATGCTTGATTGTGTATGCAGTCTGGCATGCATAGCATATTGGTTGCTGTTCGTTTTCAAGTAAGTAGGAATGCATAATTCTTGTGTGACCTATGCGAAGTCTGGATAACACTACTTCCTCGTTTTGGCTTTTTCGTGAACTTTTTTTCCATTCTCCTATTGTAGTTTTGATCGCAAGGAGTTTGTTATGTGTATTGCTACTCCAACGTTATCGTCTTTGTTGTTGGATATATTTGTTGATCTTTGTTTTAAAATCTGTATAGGGAATCTTAAAAATGGTCTCCTGAGCCATGTCTAAGGCAGATCTGGCCGCCCTATCAGCCTTGTCGTTTCCTCTGATTCCGATATGACTTGGTTTCCAACACAGTAATATTTCATTATCCTTTGATAAACATTCAATTTTACAAAGTAATTTGGTCACCAATGGATTGTCAAATTTCTTGTTTTGTAGTGATATTAATACAGACAAAGTGTCCGAAAAGATAATGAATTTTTTATTTTTAGATTTTAAAATAAAATTAAGCGCCATATCTACTGCACATGCTTCTGCGTTAAAAATGGAAGTGTCATTTGGGAGACACTTCTTATTTACATTATTGTTGTAAATTGCGCACAACCCGTTGCATCTTCATGTTTTCATCCATCTGTGAAGATGTGCATATGTCTTGGATAATTGTCTTTGACTTCTCCAATTCCTCGTGAAAAATTAGAGGATGGGTTTTTTGTTTGTGTAGTCTGCTTATGGTTAGTATGATCTTTGGGATCCTTATGGTTCAAGGTGGGATCTTTGGTATTATCGTATCATGTATTTTTGTCAGTTCCAATCATGCTTCTTTGTTGATCATTTCCATTCGAAGGCCAAAAGGTCTTATAACTCTTTCATTCCTTTGGAATAATTCCCTGTATTTTAGATGGAATGTACCATCAATGCAGGATTTGGTGAACAGGATTTCAGTTTTACATAATAGTGCAGAGCTAATTTTTCACCTCTGATATCTGCGGGTGCCTCGTAAGCTTCTACATAGAGACTCTCAACAGGCGATGTTCTGAAGGCTCCAAGGACTAACATGAGTCCTCCATGGTAAATCGAATCAAGTATTTTTAGATATATGATCAATATATAAAAATACCATAGTCCAATTTGGATCTAATCAACAACCCATATAGTTTTAGTAGAGTGTTTCGGTCTGCACCCCACTCAGTGTGGGCTACCACACGTAGTAGTTGTAATGTTCTATTACATTTAGCCCTTATATATTTCAGGTGGGGAATAAAGGTCAATTTTCTATCGAAAATTACCCCTAAGAATTTATATTGATCTACGACTGGAATTTCCATCCTTTTAAGTTTCAGGCTTGGGTCGTTATGCAATTTTCTCTTTTTACAAAAATGGACACATTTTGTTTTTGCTTGAGAAAAACATTTTCTGTTGCCCATTTGTTGACTTTATTCAGGTATTGTTGCCAATTTCGCTCAATGGTATGCATATGCTTAGACCTGTAGTATATTAGGAAGTCGTCCATGTATAGGGATTCATCCACTCCGGGTGATAAGCTTTTTATTATATTGTTTATTTTTATGCTAAACAGAGTCACAGATAGCACGCTGCCTTGTGGAACACCCTCTTCCTGAGTTTTCATATCAGAAAGAGTAGATCCAACGCAAACGCAAAATCTCTGGTTTGACAAAAAAACATCAATAAAGTGTGGCAATCTACTCCTTTCAGACGGAGATCATTCAAATCTCTCATGATGCCATATTTCCATGTTGTGTCATATGCCGCCTCTAAGTCAAAGAAGACAGCTACTAGATGCTCTTTTTTAATGTAGCTTTCTCTGATGGTAGTCTCCAGGCGAACCAAGTGGTCCATTGTGCCTCTTTTATTGCGGAATCCACATTGGAGATTGGTAATAAGGCCATTGAATTATCAATACCAAATTAATCTATTGTTGATCATTCTCTCCATTGTTTTGCATAAACAACTGGTCAAGGAGATTGTCCTGTAATTTTGTGGATCAGAGTTGTTTTTGCCCGGCTTTGGGATTGGTACCACTGTGGTTTGTCTCCATATGTCTGGGAATTTTCCCTCTGTCCATATTTTATTGTATATCTTCAGGAGTAATTTAAGCGACCCTCTTGGTAGTTGTTTTAAAAATTCATAATAAACTTCATCCGGTCCTACAGCAGTATTATGAGATCTCTCAATAGAGTCCTTCAACTCACACAGGGCAAATGGACTGTTATATTTCTCCAGATTTTTGGATTTGAAATTAAACTTATGCCTTTCTGCGTTTCTCTTGGTGCTTTTTTCCGTCCTGACGAGTTTTTGGCAAACGTCTCAGCTAGCTAGTTTGAGATGTCTTTTTTATCTGCTATTGCGCAGCCATCCCTGGAGAGGTGTTTGATTGGTTTATTCTGATGTTTACGTGTAATTTTGCCGATCATTTCCCAAACTGCTTCTGGTTAATAAATCTTTGTATTATTTTACCCTTTTTTGTTGAATTTTTGCACGGCAACCGCTTGCATATTGGTTTTGATATTATGGGGTATATCATTTCTAATTAGAATCGATACCCCTCCAGAGGCTCTGTGTCCAGTATCATAGATGTGGCTGACTATCTGATAATTTATTCATCGTGTTTAGTTTGGTTGTTTTGTTTTATGGCATATCAACCCTTTTCGGGTTATTTAATGCCAAATCCGGTCATTTTGGTAAAAGTTTTTATGCTTCAAGTTCTTTATGTCTTCAAATATTTATTCATCGTGTTCTAGTTTGGTTGTTAGGCTCTGTGTCCAGTATCATGGATGTGTCTGAATGTCTGATAATTTTTAATATTGATATTGTCCTCTTGGTTGAGGAAAGTTTCTTGGAGACAAATAATTGTGGGAGATTTCTGCGTCAGTAATAAGAGCAATTCGTTAAGATTTGCTTTTAAACCGCGACAATTCCATTGGAGTATTTTTTGTCCCATGGTTTATATTTTGATTGGGGGTGTTTTTTGTCTTGTTTGTTTCTTTTTTCCAGAGTTTTCGTCTTCTGTTTCCATCATGTCCAGTGCCTCAAATCGGCCATGTGTCAAGTTCACTCTGATTTTTGGTTTTGATTTTTGAGGTGATTTTTTTTTGTTTCAGGTTCAGTATTTTTATCTGGAGATTTTTTATTTGGATCTTTTCGGATCACTTTCTTTTTCAGAGTAAATTCAGTTGCATCACTTGTTTTGGATTGTGGTAGAGCATCTTGGATGGGGGCAACCGGTTGAGTAGGAGGCACAATGATAATCCTTTCCTCTCTTGGTTCCACCTGTTGATTTCTAACTTTTGCTTTCTTTCCTGATTATATTTTGGAAAGCTGGCCAGTCTCCCGGTCCAAGCTGAAGCAACCGTTCTATTAATTTTGGGTATTTACTGTCCTCCTCTTTATTCACCACTGGGGGCACAGTGTGAGAATATGTTTTTTCTCTACTAGTGGTATCAACCACCTTTCTTGCTTCTTGGAAGGAAATGTTTCTTGTATATTTCACTGTCAGTATTTCCTTTTCCCTCTTCCATCTCTCACAAATGTTGGCATACACTAGGTGGGCACCACCACCACAGTTTGCGCATGTATGATTCCCTTTACACTCATCCATAGAATGGTCAGGGTCTTTTTCCCCACATTTTCTACATGTGTTTCTCCCGTTACATTTACTTCTGTGATGTCCATATTTCTGGCATTTGTAACACCGAAGAGGATTAGGGATATATTGTTTAACTTTTTCAATTGTATATCCTATCTTCATTTTTTGTGGTATCGTTGGCATATCAAATGTCATCACATAGGTGTTAGTTTGTATTATCTTGTTTTCTCTTTTTATAGAGATTCATTTCACCCTGAGTACTCCTTGGGATTTTAGTTCTTTTATTTCGTCTATAAGGAGAGCTCTTGGCTCCTTATTACTCCTTTTGAAATATTTAAATATTGGTGCGGGTAAGATGTAATTTTTTTATTATGAAAAATTCTCATTCCCAGCAGAAAATCTGCATGTCTTTTTTTTTCCACTTCGACCAGAATGTTTCCATTGGCCAGTTTTTTAACAGTTTTAGGTGTCATATAAGCCAAAAAAAATTTTTTCGATGACGAAGGGAGATAGTGTTGTAAGATTAGGTTCTTCTAATGCTTCCAGTACAATAAATCTTAGGAATCTATTTTGGTCGCTTTTTTCTTCCTCTCGTTCAGAGCTTGTATTTCTATGTACTCTTTTAGTGATTCTGTTAGGAGCCATAAATTGTTAGGTTTTTTATTCACCATTCCTGCTCCCTACCCACCATGGAGTCCACTATTGGAATTGCCAAGGGGGAAACCTAATCGCCTTGACAAGACAAGGCTACGGAAATGGTATACTCAACCTGATCGTGATTACAAGCACCCGTGTTCCATCAATTTCTCTACCCACTTATAGCGAAACGTCTGGGGCACACAGTTGCGGTCATATATCTTTCAAGTTGATTGACTCTTGCCACCGCCTTCTAGCACTTATAAACTGGAGTAGGTATTGATAACTATGAAGTTAATCAATTTCAATATTGTAAATGATCGGGGAAACTGATAGAATAAGTGCTAGGGCAAGACGTAACTGGCCGATTGATCGGATCGGGCCTCTCCGACCTCCCTTCTTGATGAAGTAAGGGCCAAAGTAGAGTGTTGCAAATCACGTGACCATTTATGCAACCAGGCCACGGACCGCTCAGCCACCAGGATCCCATCCCAAGACATCACGGGTCGCCACCCACGGCCAACAGGTAGGTTGCAGTCGGCGAATTCGCAACCCCGCCGACAGGGCAAACATTATTTTTACCTACATACGCCAGCGTTTCAAGTTTTCGCTCTCATCAGTGTAGGGAATGATAATCTCAGACAATCGCACGGTTCGAACCCCTGCCACAGAATCAACCTAGACTCCGTAAGCAAGCGCTGTAACCATTAGTCCATGAGACATTAACACATTCAAGAAAGGAATTTAAGTTCTATTTATGCAAAAGGTGGCATATCTAGAAAGACTGACTAAAGATTCTACGTGTAACCCTATTTTTAACTTCCCCGAACAAGGCTCAACTTTAATCTTATTAAAGTGGCTTATAACAATATTAATTCTAAATAAATAATATTTAATTATTTTTACCTACATACACCATATATATCATCATCATCATCATCAACCGGTTTATTTGTTGAATCAGGCCACAATTAATCCTCTGATGAGGTTGGGGCCTGATTGTCTAGTCTCGAAATCTAAGTCTTCCTCTCCACTCCTGTCTTTGGCAAGGCTTGATGGAATTCATACCCATGGCCTTCCTATCACGTTTGACTACGTCCTCCCAAGTCAACTTGGGTCTGCCAGTGGTGATGTTCTCTGCTGGCACATTCAACTGTCGGACTTTAGCAATCCATCCATCGCTACGCTCAATGTGACCCAACCAACGCAGTCTGTTCTTCCGCATAATGTCCGCAAGGCTTTTCAAGTCGACCTGTGAGAGCAGGGATTCAAAAGAAACGTACTATATATATAAACAAGTTATATTCCAGTAACCATGTCTTTATTTATTTTTAAAATTATCTAGATCTTAACGGACCATTTCGTCGACACTTACACAACCAAAATACTGAGTTACATGTCTTAGAGTTTAGGTACTCTTCTTCATTTCCGTGACTTCGCATCGTCAACGTTCGGGCAGGTCTCGAAAGCATCCGAGAGTTGACGAAACTATTAACCAATCAGCAGTATTTTATTTTAATAAGAATTTATTTTTTTATCTATTTTAGACAATTGAACTATTTTAGATCGATGCAGCGAGGTAAAGAAAAAAAATTTTTTAAATAAAAAATAAACATTTTTTAAAATAAATTTTAAAAATTAAAAAATAAATAAAAAATTAAAAAATTAAAAAGAAAATAAAAAATTTTTTTAAAAGAAATCATTAGACAGCGCAGCACATAAAAAAAAAAAATGAATTTCTACAATCTGTGTCTGCGGATTGAATCTTCCGAAGGACTTATTGAGTTCTGTCAGCAACGGTCACTTCTAGCGAAAGACTAACCTAACCCTAATCCTAAAATGAAATAAACACAAAACAAAAAAACAAAGAAGAAATTGGTTATATAAAAAAAAACATCTTTTGAAACTGTACTGAGATAGAGAGGACAATCTCTTGTATTGTTAAATACTGGACAGACCAGCAAGTCTTCCAAGGTGATGGAAAACATTTTTCCTTTAAGCAACGATTCAACAGCTTTGTAAGAATAGGGCTATTTCTAGTTGCAGTTTCTTGAGTACTATGATTGGAGTACTATGATTGCCTTGTTGGTATCAAGGTTCTTGATAAGTTTGCTAACATCTTAATATTGGAAAAGGAGACTTGGTAGAAGGGATCTATGTTAGAAGTTGGGGTTCTGGGTTTAGAGTTAGGGTTTATGTTTTGTGTTTTGAGTTTTCATGATGGGATAGGAAGTTTCGAGGAAGAGAGGGGTGTTAAGAGCAGAACAGAGAGAGAAAGAGAGTGAGATAACTTTTGTAAACCATTGAAGAAAGAAAAGCTATCGCAGTTCAACTAATATGGCATCGAGAGGCTCCACCGGAAACTACTGCATTGGCAATACAGCAGCTTCGGCATTTTGCATCTGTTGATAGAACAGCCTTATTGGAAGTTACTCCAAGGTTCAGGTTCTTGGACTATCAGGTGGATAACGTTTGCCCAGGTAAAATGTTTACCTTCAGACCTTTATTAGTGACATGGTTACAAAAATACAGAAGAAGAAATTATTCAAGTCATCTATGAAAATTATTCAAGTCATCTATGAAAATTATTCAAGTCATCTATGAATTCTGCTCCCACTGAACTGCTGCTGAGCCCTTTGTCAGAAACATTGCGCATGGAGAGTGTGGACCGAGGGACAATATAGGGGAAGCAAGAGGTGAAAGTGAACCTTGAGTTTACTTTCAGCAGCCTCACTTCCCTTATTTTGTCTTTTAGTCTTCACATTCTATGGCCGATGTTTTTGACAAAGGGGAAAAATTGCTGGTTTCTGGCTTGGAACTTATTGTTTACTGGTTTTTGACCTTGAAGTAATACTTTTCTTTAGCTCTTTACATTAAGTGGCTTCATGTTTTGTCAGGATTACTGAAAATTCATCTGCATGTTTTACTCTCCATTGGATTGGGCGAACAGTATATTATAAAAAAACTAAAAAAAACTCTAAGTACGTACTTAGAATAAGTTTTTTGTGACTCTTCAAAAAAAATTGAAGATATGTTCCTCTCCCATATTTTTAGGAGCTGTGGTTTGAGATATTTTTCATAGACACCAATTAAGCAAGATTCCCTGAATTTTAATTTCTTCTTCAGATCCTTTAAGCCTTAAATTTCAGACATTTTCTAGAATAAAAATCATGTAATGGATTTTGATCAAAATTAAAATCAGGATTCTAGACATAAGATTTAGTAGAATTATATCTTGATTTTGATCTTCTAGATACATAAAAGTGGTGCAAAACAGTTTTTTATTGCAATCCTAATTACTTCCGGTTATCTTAGTTGACGCCCCAGAAATCAATTAAACACCAATATTTATCGTTCCCCTTTTTCTCCTTGTATTATTATTATTGTTATTCAGATAAAACTTTGTAATTATATTTTAGATGCGGGTGTGTGAAAATAAAGTTAGAATCATTAAATTAAGAGAATGAAAAATCCCATTAGAAGTCAAGAGTAGAACTAAAGATATGTGTACAGGAAGTTGAAATGACATGAAGTAAGGAAGTATAGCAGTCATAATTGAAATCTATTTTCTTTCGTATTTACTAGAGATGGGCGGTTTCGTCTCCATACCGAATACCGAATCGTTTTTTTTTAAAACCGTAACCGTTCGGTATTGTGTTTTTACTACAGTAAGCCACCATATACAAGGAAACACGGTTGAAAAGATTTTCCGATTTGAATAAAATTGAATATTACCAAAAAATGTTATATTAGTAAGAGGACAGATTGAACAAATATATGATAAAAACATTTAATTGACTTGTAGGAAGAAATCTTTGTTTACAGTTTGTTTATCATTAACATTTTGAATTTTCAAATGAAAAAAAGAGAAATACGACAGACAACATGACATCGTATTTTTAGCATAAACTATTTTCAAATGAAAAAGAAAAAATCAAACGTGTTCCGTATGATGTCGAAAATCTATTTGATTCAACTCAAAATTGTAAGATAATTATGTTTGTTTCAGAGTTATCTAAGAAAATGACTTTAGGTGAATTAATAATCTCTACCTTTTTCTACATGATAGAATTATTGTAAAAACATTGCTGATTTAATTTAACACCTCACGCATTTTGAGTTTAAGAAAAAATAAGTTGTAAAAAGTTGTTTTGAACTAATTCCCAACTTAAATTAATTTTCTTCAAAATCGATCAAATGCGTCCTATTAATCCAACAGTACATCCAAACTAATTATTTATTTATAGAAAATTAAAGGGAGAAAACTCATGTCTGCAAAACAGAAACGCTATAAAATTGATTATTTTTTTTGTTTTTGTTGAAACTAATTTCTGTGGCATAATAAGGATTAAGCTGGGTGATTTAAAAAAAATGAGGAATGGTCCATTTATTTTTAAGGGCGGGTCATAAATTTCAATTCCGCCAAGATATTTTGACTATAGGGCCCACCGTCTTTTCCGCTTCTGATGGGTTAAAGAATTAGATAGAATGTATATTCAAACTCAGTGTTATTCTTCAGAAATCTTTCATGAATCTTTGGTCACTGTTTTAACGAGTTAACTGTTGAAAAGGTATCAGAACTTTGATTACAACAGTCAACACCTTAAAACTTATATGATTCATATCATGGAGAATGATTCAGTCACAAAATTATCGAAACAGTGGCATAATTCAACTAAACGTTGAATAATAACTAATCATCACACAAGAGAATAGAAAGTTTCCATAGTAAAAAATTTTTTTTCAAAAAACCCGAAAAACCGAACCGTAAACCGAGGTTTTAAGGGGAAAAAACCGATACCGAAACCAAAATTTCAAAACCGCCCAACTCTAGTATTTACACACAATCGCTTGTGATTCGGTTGGCTAAAACAGGTATGTTTAAACTCGCGTAGAATTCATCGGCAATTCGCATACTCAGCTGCTCAGCTATTTTCACCAAGCTCCTTGAGGCTAAATTATGATTCAGTTCAATCCAAGATGCCAATCTGACAAGGTGAGATACAAATTCACGTTCGGGACTAGACACCGGGACTCTACTATAATACGTGTCGGTCGAGCCAACCTTTCTTACTTTCCTATTCTGTTAATTAAAGTTGATTTTATTGCAAAGAAGACGTTGGTATTTTCATATGGTAACCTTTTCTTCTTCGCAATTAATAAAATAATAAATCTTTTTTTTTGGGGGGGGTGATTTGTCGAACCTGCAGAAAGGTCATTTAAGACTTTTTGATATCGACTTTTAGTGCAGATTTAATTCGATAAACTGTATAAATACAATAATGTTTTTGTTTCTTTTCGTCTTGTGTAGGAAATATTATCCCAGGTGTAAAAGTGGAGGAAAATATGGAAATGAGAGACAAAGTGGAAGAAGCGGTAAGTAAAAATAAATCCATCTGTAGAGTGGAGGTTTGGGGTGAGACATGTAGACATGACAAGATATTGAATCCCTGGCTCATCTCTCTAGTCGTCACTTAGACGATTTGGTTGTTTTGTTTTACGGCATATCAACCCTTTTAGGGTTATTTAATGCCGAATCTGGTCATTTTGGTAAAAGATTTTAGGCTTCAAGTTCTATATATCTGAAAATATTTATTCATGGTGTTTGGTTTGGTTGTTTTGTTTTATGGCATATCAACCCTTTTCGGGTTATTTAATGCTAGATACTGTCATTTCCATAAAGGTTTTTATGCTTCAAGTGCTATATATCTTAAAATATTTATTCATGGTGTTTCGTTTGGTTGTTTTCTAGAATAAAATTGTTGTTTTTGGCTTTGCAGAACATGATTGAGTTTTTCAAAGTGAAAAGAAAACAACAATAACATCAATGTTTGGTGCATTTTTGGTCAGGCAGCCAGTATCTTTAGACAGCCTTTCCTGGTAGCACCAAATGTCACTAAGACAGGAGACGCGTCTTAAAGGCGGGAATAAACCTAAGACCTGGACCCAGTTACATTTCTACTCGAACACACGCCTGCCAAACCAGCTTGCCTTACTTTTCATGTATTCTGTTAAATCTAGTTTGATTTTATTGTAGAGAACATATTGGTACCTTTATATGGAACAATGGTGACCATTTTCTTTTTTTTAATCTCAAAGAGCCGAGACGCTACAACAAAATGGCCATCTCCAATCTTCAACAAGTATCTCCCATCGTAACCAACTCTACAAAAGGAAGGAAGGAAAATATTTCTCTTTGCTGATTATGTTAAGTTGCAGTTTTTTTGAAGCTCCGTCTTTGTTTACCCTCACCCTGGAGGCAGAGAGAGGGGGAGGGGGCATGGGAAGCTTATATGTAACCTTACAGTGCTGTGAGAGAATTAAGGAATAAAACCCTAAGAAAGGACATAATTGCAGCCATCAGGTGAGGGAGAAAGATGGAAACTTTGGTTGCCGCATCACAACTGCAATTACAGAAATACGACTAGCTCATTCTGCCGACGAAAGGACTCTCCAGCTATGTTACAACTTGAGATTTTATACAAAAATATTGTAGTTGATAAAATCTTGATGGTAGTAAATGCTGCAATTGTTTTTGATATTTTATCTTAGCGTTTTCCGGAAATCTTTCTACTTTCATTTTTAGCAAAGCACTTTCCTTTCTTTCTCAGAAGTGTTTAGTGGTTTTGGAAGTATAGCCGATATAGGATTTTGATTGCGGCCATCTTAAATTTTACCATTTTGGGACAAATAAATACTCTGATGTCGTAAGAAATGGTTTTATCTGATTCTTTGACCATGAAAACCTACATATAGACACCAAATCCATGTTTCTAGGTTGAACAGTTTCCAAGATATTGACATTATTAGATTTTGATGGCAGCCATTTTGAAAAATGGTTGGAATGTATGAAGATTCCATGTGATCTTTGATCAAAATTGTTACTTCGGCCCTAAGCTTCAAAAATGGTACCAAAAATCAAGCTTTTGCAAAAACTTGAAGTGACTGATGACCCCCCCCCCTCACCTTTGCTATAGCCCCACTAAGTTTGATGCAGAATCCAGCGATCTCATATATGTATATATATATAATCTGTATCTAACTCTGTATGTGTATGTATACGTAAGTTTGTTTAGATGTACATGCGTCTGTGTATATATGTAGGAGTGTGTAGAGGAGCATTGTATATATATATATATATATATATATATATATGTACTAATACACTAAAAATGTGAGATGTAATTTACTAATGGGTGATGGCTTATGTTTTTATATTTATTTTTATATGTATTCTATTTATGTCCAGATATTTTATAATTTAAATATTTTTTTCATTTATATACTTCTTTGGGAAGTCTTGAATAGCGTATGTTTGCATGTATTTCTGAGTATGTATGTATGTATGTATGTATGTATATATCTATATATATATATATATATATGCACTGATGAGGATAGAAAACCCGAAATGATATCGTCTGCAAGTACAAAAACACTTTAATATTAAAAAATATTTACAGTTAATGCCCCTTTAAGATTAATAGTCTTAATAGTAGAGCCCTGTTTGGAATTACAAAGTTTGTTGTCATCGGCGATTATGCAAAGTTCCGTTCGAGAGTCGAACACTCCCGGCAACAATAACGCTTCCTTCCGCCTCTCGCGTAAGTGTACCTTAATTTCAGCTAATGTCTGTGGCAATTTCTCGCGGCTGCATGGGCATAGGCGTTCGATCCCATGCGACTGCTTGCAACCGCCACTCTTGTACTAATCAGGGTAGAAAACCACCCAAAACAATATCGTCTGAGGTACAAAAACACTTTAATATTTTAAAATATTTATAGTGTATATATATATATATATATATATATATATATATATATATAAAAATAGGTAGAGGGAAAGAGAGAGAGAGAAAGATGAAGTGATATATATTTTGATTTAAGTTAGCATTGCATAGATATCAGATTACTTGACCTCTACTGACAAGATGATTTGGGTATGTCTGCCAGAGGTCAATCACACAGAATGGTTCCTGAAAATTATTACCACATCATAAAAGTAAAAGGGGGGGGGTACATGGTTAAGATGAAAGAGAAATATCTGAGCATAGCAAGCAAAGTAAGTAAGTAATAAATGCCCAGACAATTTAATATTTTCATCCCTGCCTACCCCCCCCCCCCCCCCCGCCAAAAAAACAAAAAGATTTGCAAAGTTTTTGTTTTTTTCTCTCTCGGTCTTATTTTCGGTTTATATGAGGCCTGAGGAAGCTGCATTTCGAACGAAATGGCAGCTAAAACATGTATGCACATACGTAGCCAATAATGTTTGTATAAATAAAATAATTTATACTATAATATACCTCTACTTGATATTGAGCACTATTGTATAACCTAACCACTGCAGTTTCATTGGATTAAGGGTCCACATTCTAGTATATATTATATATTTAATAGTTTTTCATGCCAATACATAGTTAAAACAAAATAAATTATTTTGGATTATTAAAAGAATTTCTAACACGATTTATAATGTTTAACCATTTATTTATTTTTATCATCACTTATGTTTTAATTAATGTTTTGAAACATGACGTAATTAATAAATCTATGACGTCAAAGCTATAATCATTTTGTTATGGTAATGTTTTACGATCTATTTATGAGAAAATCAAAATAGCTACGTTTGTAGAACATCAGATTGAAGATCTCAAGGTTTCGGTTACCAGTCATGACATCCGCTTTATTTGTTGGGAATTTATTATTAAAAGTATTAATGCAATATTTTACATTTCTTGTGACTGGCAGACACACAGACAGAAAATGTTCCTTATATAAGTGAACTAGCGAAAATAGCCTCCCTATGGTCGTCTTTTTTTACTAGGCTGCCGCGTCAGAAATGAACGCTCACTCGTAAACTGAGTGAGCCCCAGTCATATTTCTTGGGTGGTTAGACATTGATTTTCTTTGTTTCGGACCAAGAATATTTTTAGTTAAAAAATTTTTTTTCCGAAACCCCTCTCCACCAGAATTTTTTTTTACCCCCCTCCACCAAAGAAATATTTTTGTTTAAAAAGAAAAAAATACCCCCCCCCCCCATAAAAAATCGAGCGCGAACCCAGATCCCACACTTTTAACTTTGTGACGTTTGCTCAGTCGGTAGAGTGTCGGACAAATTCGTCCAATTTACCTTGTGGCATTTAAGGTTGCGAGTTCAAATCACGACATCGGTGTCAAAATTATTTATTGTTTATTTAGATGTTAATGTATTTCTTATGTTTACAAAGATTCTAGATGACTTAAAAAATTAAATAGTATTTCCCCTCCTCCTTTTACGTTTAATTTACAAAAATTCTCGCCGACAGGCAGACAGACAGAGAACCTGCTCGTTATATTATAAGTGAACTAGCGAAAATAGACTCCCTAACGGTCGTCTATTTTTGCTAGGCTGCGACGTTCTTGGGTGGTTAGACAAAAGAAAAGAAAAAAAAATTGTCTCCGAATACTATTTTGTTTAAAAAGGAAAAATGTTTTTTTCCCGCCAAAATTTTTTTTTTTCGCGCCAAAAAAAAAAAAATGGGAGGGGGGAATTAAATAGTAATTATCTCCCCTCCGCCCCCCCTCTCTCGTTTACAAAAATTCTCCAGGACGGACAGACAGACTGACAGAGAAAGTGTTCGTTATATTATAAATGGACTAGACCCTCCTGGCCTAGACAGTTTGTCTAGTGTATGTATGTATGTATGTATGTATATATATATATATATATATATATATATATATACAGGCATAAATTCTAGTATATATTATATATTAAATAGTTTTTAACGCCAATATGTAATTAAAACAAAATAAATTGTTTGGGACTATAAAATAATTTCCAACACGATTGCTAATGTTTAACCATTCATTTACATTTATTTTCACTTATGTTTTAATTAATGTTTTGAAACATGACGTAAATCATAAATCTATGACGTCACGTCAAAGCTATAATTATTTTGTTACGGTAATGTTTTAAGATCCATTTATAAGAAAATCTAAATAGTTCAGTAAGTAGAACATCAGACTGAAGATCTCAAGGTTTCGGTTACGATTTCCGGTCATGGCATCCGCTTTATTTGTTGGGAATTTATTATTTAGTATTAATGCAATATTTTCCATTTCTAAAAGAAGTTAAGATATTTCTTTAAAAAAATGTGACTGGCGGACAGACAGACAGACAGACACACACACACACACACACACACAGATAAAAATGCCCCTCATATTATGAGTAGACTAGCAAAAATAGACTCTCTGCCGCGTTCTTGGGTGGTTAGACAAAAGAACAAAAAAAAAAATTGTCTCCGAATACCATTTTGTTTAAAAAGGGGAAAAATAAAATTTTTCCCGCCAAAAAAAAAAAAAATGGAAGAAGAAATCGAGCGCGGACGCAGACCCAAAAATATATAGATGAACCAATTATTATACGATCATTCATTGCTAAATGAGAGATCTGAAAAAAAAAACGATTTTTTTAAGTAGGAAAATTAAGATGATATTTTCAACTTTGTCAAGTGGCGAAATCGGTAAGGCGTCGGGTTGTTAGCGTCAAGTTTGCGAGTTCGAATCGCGACCTGGGCGCCGAAATTATTTATTGTTTATTTAGTCATTAATATGTGGCCTAATGTATTTATTATGTTTCTGACTTTCAAATTAATTAAATAGTAATTACCCCCCCCCCCCTCTCTCGTTTACAAAAATTCTCGGCGACAGACAGAATGACTGACAGAGAAGGTGCTCGTTATAATAAACAGATGGCATCTAAACTCCACAAAACATGTGCCACCTTTCTACCAAAGATGGTTCGTAAAATAATCGGTTGAATCGTTTTTACATCATCCGCAAACAAATGAACGAATATTCAAAGCAATGTGCATGAAAATATATCCTTGTGAGAGGTAATAAAAAAATAAGTTTCTCTGGAAGCTGATAATTAAGTTTGTTTGATACAAGCCAAATAAATGGGACAAGTTTTTTTCTTTATCCTGTGGTATTACTCTTGGCAGCGTAAATCCTGCTGAGAACCGTGCTTTTCAAAGTGTGCCAAAATCTTCATTGGGATCAGCAGAGAATGCTTTGAAATAGAAGACACAAGCAAACAGTCAACACGACGAGTTAATAATACTGAACATGTCTATTATTATAATTATTATTATTATTATGTAACAAATTTTGATATCTCTGCAATAATTGGAACATTATCTTTGAAATAAAATCCTAAGATAAATAAATATGACACACAAACAACCAATATTCATTATCTATATAATAATACGTTAAGGTATTTCATGTTCGTATGTATGTTATCACCCTCTGCTCTTTTTACAAGGAAGGATCACCAGAAATATGTCACAAACTGCTACAAGGGTTTTAAAGATAGATTTCCATAATCAGACATATTCTGAATCTATATTAACTAGAGTACTTACATAAATATGTTTAAATTTAAATAAAAGTGGTGCAATAATTTTGTGGGCTCTGCCTTCGTGCTATGCATTCATAGAATGGAAATGTTCTTAAATATGGCAGAAATATACAATGGATTAAGGATACAATTGCGGAAGTTCCATGGGTCCCACTAATCTATATAATAATACGCCAAAGCATTTCTTGTTCGTACGTACATTATCACCTTTCACATTAAAAAAATGAGATCGTCTGATCAACAAAGATGGCGATTGGTTATTAATCTGATATCGCTTAGATAAACAATTCTGACTTTACTCACTTTAAAATGAATTGTTCCAAAACCAAATTATGTCGTCCCCTCGACCAAAACAATTTACTGATTTGAAGACTACTTATCTGACAATTATTTTTACGGTAAGAAGACAGAAAATATTTATTGTTTTAAAAAGAATTAAATTACTACAATTTTAAATAAAGAAAGAGAAATATTCGATTAATTGAAAGAATATTTAGTTAATAATGATATTTTTATGGAAGAAGAGTCATTTGTTTCTTCTTGATAGTATTAACCTTGACAAACATTTATTATGTTAAAAGAAATATCTATATATTAATATGATAGCGTGTGTGTTCGTGTGTCACGCTCCTGAAATGCAATAAATAATAAACAACAAATAAATTGGATGGAGAGACTTGGAATCGAAACCATAACATCTAGCTGAAAAGCGGCGACTTTACCACTGCCCTAACTAAATGGAGTTGTTAAATAGATCAAAATTTACTTAATTAAACCATTAACTGACCCTGCTCTGTCACTTCAACGTGGAAGGAGGAGGGCATTGTGGAAGGTGGAGGAGACGCGGAAACGCTTACCAAATGGGCCGGTTTCAGGCTTACGATATTTATTTATTATTTTTTTTAATATTTAAAATTTCTTCTTATTATTATTTATATATTAATACGATAGAGTGTGTGTTATTTATTTTGTGTCACGATCTGACAACGGGGGGGGGGTGAGAGAGGGGGGGGGGAGGGTGCGAGTTAGAGAGGAGTCACGAACGATGGTGACTTCTGAAAAGACAGCTTTTGCCCCGGCAACCGAGTAATATAAATAAATATATATACTTCAATCCCGTCTCGCAAAATTTTGGTGAGTAAAATATGATAATATTTCTACACACCGGATAATATTATTAACAGTAAATTATACAGATTGATGTATAAAACACTGGAATTTCCACAGGGTCCCGCTAGTGATTATTATTAACAGTAAATTATTATTATTATTATTAACAGTAAATTATTATTATTATTATTAACAGTAAATTATTATTATTATTATTATTATTATTATTATTATTATTATTATTATTCCATGATTAGATGGATTTGCAATGTGAAATCTGCCCGAACCCAACACATCCGGTCAGAGGATTTTTTGAAAGCACTACATTTGCCCAGTATAAAGGTTATCCTAATGATGAATCGGTTACGCTGCTATGGTCATGTGGAGCGTCATCCTCCTGGATAAAGCACTGTAGAAGCATGGATGCCTTAAATCGCAGAAAGGTTGGAAGCAAGTGATTAGGCAAGACCACAAGGAGGAGTGGAATCTGGAGACACAGTTGATCCGCTGAACCGTGAGAATTGGAGAGTGAGCTTGCGTAATATCAGAAAACGTCTGACCCCTGAACGGAAAAGTGACGTTAAATGAATAAAAGTAGAAAAGCAAATTATACAGATTGATGTAAAAACCACCGTGAAATTTCCATATTTAAATATTAATTAAATTAATATAATGTAATTAATATAATGTAATTAAATTAATATAATTGTATGAGACACATATTTTAGGCATAAAAATACACCTGCAGATAAAAGGCTTTCATTGACAATATGTTAAGTGTTATCTTAATAAACACTGATGCGTGATGAGAACTAAATTTCAACCATCAGAATTTTAGTCCAGAGTTTATTTATTTGGCCATTTCACTTTTTAATTATCTTAATTCAACCCTTCATTTTTTTTTTTTTTTTTGCATAGACATTTACAACATTAATATACAAAGCCTGTCTTAAAAGTATCCGACCTTAGGATAGAAAAAAATATTTCAGATACGTGACGGGGTTGAGACCCTAATCCCCTTCAAAGTAAGCCCCTTGTGCTTGCACTCACTTAATCCACTGATCCATCCACTGATCCATCCACTGCCGGAAACACATCTGGAAGTCTTCTTTTGGAATGGTGTTCATCTCCGCCGTCGCGTTAGATTCAGCATGTGTTTGGAGAAGATGCGGTGGGCGTAACACAAATTAAGGAATTAAAAATGGCCGCATATCAGCGGAGAGTGACCAGCGTTCTGGTAGACCTCAAACTGCTCGGAGTGCAGCTGTTGTTGAGAGGGTGCGTAAAGAGATAATGCGGAACGCGACGACGGAGATGAACACCAATGAATAAATATTCTTCAAATATTTGGGATTATTTTAAAGAGCTTTTAACCACCGATTTGAAAATTCAAATATTTCAGATTTACATTAAATTTTATTCTTAGTTATTAGACACCAATTAAGCAAGATTCCCTGAATTTTAATTTCTTAAGATCCGTTAAGCTTATGTATTATTTGCATTGTTTGGACTATTGCTCTCATCTTGGGTGTTGTTCTCACAACGTTTCGGCCGATATAACCTCCAACCTTTTTCAGGTGTATTTTGACAATGGTTGTTATTGGTGAATAATGGGGAAAATTTTTTTTTTTTGCACGCACCATCGTCGTTAAAATTAAAAAATCTGTGATGTGACAATTTTTTTTTTTTTTGCACGCACCATCGTCGTTAAAATTCAAAAATCTGTGACGAAACGTAAAAGAGCATTGAGCAGTTTCCATTTCTGTTATTAATTCAGATCCGTACTCATTTGGTGTCAGATATTTTTTAATTTTTGTTTTTGAGATGAGGATTGATAATATGTATCATATGGATTGTTCGGACTATTGCTCTCATCTAAGCTTAAGCCTTACATTTTTTGGAATCAATTTTGATCAAAATTAGAATAAGGATGCTAGACATAAGGTTTAGTATCATTGTATTTTGATTGTAAGCTTCATACGGGCGCATTACATAAAAGTGGTGCAAAACTGTTCTATTCGAGGAATTCATTTTCCGGGTATTCTTCTCGTTTCCAGTAACATGAAAAATTATTACGTTTCATAATATTTGGACCGTTGAAAAAAAAAATTCATTTCAATGGAGAAAGCATGGAATTTCCACGAGGTTCCACTAGTATATCATTTACATAACCGAAAGCCTCCGCCATGTTTTTGTTTCTAAGCTATTTCATTTTAGAAATGCAATATAAAAACCAATTCTTTAAGTTGATTTATTTTTTTTTTTAAATAATTCTATCTTTTTCCTCACCGAATTGTAAATAATTTCAAAGATACGGAAATGCTTTCATTTTTGAAAATGCATGCACATTTGTAATTCGATTCTGATTTAGGATAGAAACAGAACATTTCTTCGCAGAGATGTAATCGTGAGATATCATCTCTGCCAGAACAAGGGCTTCTTTAACGGAATTGGAGTTTCTGATTTTTTTTTAATTTGTTTTTATGTCCAAGAAATATTCGGTACACCGGTTACTTTCTGTAGTCAAGACTCAATTTTATATTTGGTTCCGTAGTGTTTTTCTTTCTTTATCTTTCATGTTTTTCCTTGAGAGAGAAAAAAAAAACTGGTTTTTATTTGTGTCTTGATGATTTCGCCATTTTATTTTTACTCTCACTTGTTTTTTTTTCTGCAGTTGATTGTCTCCCCCTTCCCCTATATATGCCATCACACTGCAATTCGCCATCTCCTCCTTCTCCTCCTACGCCTTTATTCCCACTCCCTCTCTCACCCCTCTATGTTATGACTCTCTTTATTTACAGATATGTTGTTTCCCTTATCTTTCAATAAGGCCCTGCTCTGTTATCTTCACCCTCCCTCCCCCACTTCTTCACAGCTCTCTTTGGCTCCCTTTCCCAACTATGGTACTCTTTGTCTCTCTCCCTATTTATCTATCTCTATCCTGACCTTTGTCTCTCTTTCAGATTGGTCTCTCATTATATATATATATAGCAATAGATAAAGTGAAAGAATAAAATAAGGTGCAAATCAAATTTTATTACAGTTCAATGTTCAGGCAAAGTACTTTAAAGTCCTTAACTCATGAGTTTTCAAAGAAAATCTTCTCCTCAGAGGACCATTACCGCAATGACATTACTGCAGGTAATAATAAAAATTAAACTTTGAAAATATATAAAAAAATATATATATAAAAATACATAAAGGTATATAAAACATCAAATATATTGGCTGCAAACATACATTTTGTAAACCTATAGAGTTCATCCAAGTCATAAAGCTACAGGAAAAATATCAAAGAGGTTGATTAAAAACAATCCAGGTAGTGAATGGTATTCCAAAAACAACAAAAGGTATCCAGGCAGGAAACTTGTTTGCTATCGATGCAGTAGATGACAGTGAAAAGTGTATTCAAGGTGAATGCAAATTAATAAAACGATAGAAAAAACAAATCATATAAAAAGTTCAGAAAACTAACTTGGTGTTGAATATTATAATGTTCACTAATTAAAGATATTAGTTGCCCCTTATATCTTTTGTTGTATTAACCTTATATATATATATATATATATATATATATAGACACATATATATATCCCATAACGTCTTATGGTTTTTCTCTCTCGCTTTGTCTATCTGTCTATCTATCTCATTACGTCTTATGGTCTCTCTCTTTCTCATATATATATATATATATATATATATATATATATATATATATCGCATTACGTCTTAAAGTCTCTCCCTCTCTCTCTCTCTATCTCATTACGTCTTATGGTCTTTCTCTCTTTCTAATTATGTCTTATGGTTTCTCTTGCTTGCTCTCTCATTATTAGTATCCCTATCTCATTACGTCTTATGGTCTCTCTCTACCATTCCGTCCTTATTGGTGTCTCTTTTTCTCTCTCTTCTACTATGCCATTCATGCATTCTCTCCTTTTTCTTGATCCCCTTTATTTTTTCCCCCAATATATTTCCTTATTCTCTCTCCCTGTTTTCTCCCTCCCTACTCCCATCTTCTCTCTCATTTTTCTATGTAATTTCTTTAAATCCCCTGATTCTCTATATTTTTCATCATGTTATGGAGATGTCTCTCCCCCCCCCTCTCTAGGCCTTCATTTCGTTCTTAATGATTCCTTTTCCCTCCAATACATATTTCACTTCAATTTACACTTCTTTCTCCTGTAAATCGTTTGCTGAATCCTTTCAAAATATTCAATAACATTTTTCGCAACATGTAATGATCCATTATCTTCATCGGTCACTTATTTCTTCATGTGCAAATTGTTGCCACAGGCAGCGAAGCAACTTGCATAGAAACTAAACGATCAAAACTAAATCGGCAAGCAACAAAAAGATACAAAACGGGAACACAGAATAAAACTATTCTCCCCGCCCCCCCCGATACATTTCTTTTTTAAATTGTATTCATTTTCATTCTTAGTGTTCTTTTGGGTTTTTTTTATATGGAAATCAGACAAGGCAAGAAGCCATTTGATGTAAGGAACTAAAAGAAAAAAATACTACTTCAAGGTCAAAAACCTGTCAACAAGATGGATAGATTCCAACCCAGAAAACAGCAAGTTTTACCCCTTTGTCAGAAACATCACTCACAAAATGTGAAGACTAAATGACAAAATAAGGGAAACGAGAGTTACAGGGCTGCTGAAAGTAAACTCAAGGTCCACTTTCCAGTTTCATTTTACTTTCCACTTTCCACATTATCATTTTGCTTTCCACTTTCCACATTTTCATTTTCAGTTTCCAGTTTCATTTTACTTTCCACTTTCCACAGTTTCATTTTACTTTCCACATTTTCAGTTTCATTTTACTTTCCACTTTCCAGTTTCATTTTACTTTCCACTTTCCACATTTTCATTTTACTTTCCACTTTCCACAGTTTCATTTTGCTTTCCACTTTCCACAGTTTCATTTTGCTTTCCACTTTCCACAGTTTCATTTTACTTTCCACTTTCCACAGTTTCATTTTACTTTCCACAGTTTCATTTTACTTTCCACTTTCCACAGTTTCATTTTGCTTTGCACAGTTTCATTTTGCTTTCCACTTTTCACATTTTCATTTTACTTTCCACTTTCAACAGTTTCATTTTACTGTCCACTTTCCAGTTTCATTTTACTTTTCACTTTCCCCATTTCCATTTTGCTTTCCACTTACCATTCCACTTTCCACATACCATTCCACTTTCCACATTTTCATTTTGCTTTCCACTTTCCAGTTTCATTTTACTTTCCACTTTCCAGTTTCATTTTGCTTTCCACTTTCCACAGTTTCATTTTGCTTTCCACAGTTTCATTTTGCTTTCCACTTTCCACAGTTTCATTTTACTTTCCACTTTCCACAGTTTCATTTTGCTTTCCAGTTTCATTTTGCTTTCCACTTTCCACAGTTTCATTTTGCTTTCCACTTTCCACAGTTTCATTTTACTTTCCACTTTCCACATTTTCATTTTACTTTCCACTTTCCACATTTTCAGTTTCATTTTACTTTCCACTTTCCACAGTTTCATTTTACTTTCCACTTTCCACATTTTCATTTTACTTTCCACTTTCCACAGTTTCATTTTGCTTTCCACTTTTCACAGTTTCATTTTACTTTGCACAGTTTCATTTTGCTTTCTCCTTTCCAGTTTCATTTTGCTTTCCACTTTCCACATTTTCATTTTACTTTCCACTTTCAACAGTTTCATTTTACTGTCCACTTTCCAGTTTCATTTTACTTTTCACTTTCCCCATTTCCATTTTGCTTTCCACTTACCATTCCACTTTCCACATTTTCATTTTGTTTTCCACTTTCCAGTTTCATTTTACTTTCCACTTTCCAGTGTTTCATTTTCATTTTGCTTTTCACTTTCCATTTTCACTTCCACATTTTCATTTTGCTTTCCACTTTCCAGTTTCATTTTGCTTTCCACTTTCCATATTTTCATTTCACTTTTTCATTTTGCTTTCCACTTTCATTTCCACTTTCCACATTTTCATTTTGCTTTCCACTTTCCACATTTTCAGTTACATTTTACTTTCCACTTTCCAGTTTTATTTTACTTTCTACTTTCCAGTTTAATTTTACTTTCCACATTTTCATATTGCTTTCCACCATCCATTTTCATTTCCACAGTTACATTTTACTTTCCACTTTCCACATTTTCATTTTGCTTTCCACTTTCCAGTTTCATTTTACTTTCCATTTTCCAGTTTCATTTTACTTTCCACAGTTTCATTTTGCTTTCCACATTTTCATTTTACTTTCCACTTTCCACATTTTCATTTTAATTTACACATTTTCATTTTGCTTTCCACTTTCCACAGTTTCATTTTTACTTTCCACATTCCACATTTTTATTTTCATTTCCACAGTTTCATTTTGCTTTCCACTTTCCAGTTTCATTTTGCTCTCCACTTTCCACAGTTTCATTTTGCTTTATACTTTCCACATTTTCATTTTCACAGTTTCATTTTACTTTCCACTTTCCACAGTTTCATTTTACTTTCCACATTTTCATTTTCACTATCTACACTTTCAGTATCAAGTAAGATTTTCTTAGGTAGAATTATTAACCTGATGCAATCCTTTACTTGATTTGTATAAGATTTTGAAACATCCCACGGTGAAGTACTGTTGCCACATCTGGGGAGGTGTCACTAAAAGACTCTCTCTTGCATTGACAGACTACAAAATCGACTTTGTAATCTAGTGTAGAGGGTTATTTCTTCTTCTCCCTACAACCTTTTTCTCACAGTAGAGACGTTGCTAGTCTCTCTCTATTCTATCATTATTTCCACAGTAGGTGCTCGATTGAGCTCTAATCTCTGGTTCTTCCCTGTAAAACAATCACAGCAAGAATTCATCTAGCTACCATTACTGCAAAGAACTTTCTTTTTATTCTTGTGTACCTAAAACAATGAAACTTCCATGAACAGAGTTTCTTTCCAAGAACTTCTCATCTGTGGAACACGATAACATGGAACTGCTTCCTTGCTTAATACAACATGGTCGTCTTTAAGTCTAATGTCAAATAATACTTGTCAAGCCGTCCTCTTAAGTAATCAAATTCTGTCCATTCTACCCATTGTTTACAATCCTCTCACAGTATTATTCATCATCCAATTGACAATTTCATTAACCCTTACCAAGGTGAAAAGCAACTCGAGGATAAGTGGTGACCCATTAGTATAAATTTAAAAAAAAAAAAAAAAAATTATCACTTGGGTTTTTGAAATTAGAGTTCTTATTTTCTTAAACTGGTTACCAACCAAGGTCAGAGAGTGTGTCGAGCTATTTCATCTATAATGGTTGTTTTCACTTACCGATGAGTGTATAAACCACTAAACAGCCGTCGTGAACTCAGGTTCTATTCATTTGCTGGCAAACCTACTCAGACGCCGATGTTAATCTATGAAAAGGTTTATTAAAAAGATGTTACCTTGTTGTGCCAGTAAAATCAATTAATAAAAAAGTTTTGACTGTAATTCAACTTCCAACCGATTTTCGTGCAACCCACTTTCTCTCTGCCTTTCTCTCTCCAACCCAAATCGCTTCTCCCTGCTTCCCAGCTGTCCTCTTCCTTTATACCAGCTGATCTCCACATATGCAAATCAGACACTACTATAAAAACCTGCACTTATGAAGAGAAGCCCTTCTTTAGCCTGCAGATATGACATGCGAAGCACCACATTCTTTTTCCTGCCGGTGAGTGTTCCTCTTTATTGTCACAAAATTGAAGAACAATCATAGAAAATAATCACAGACGGGTTACTGGTGTGAGAGAGAGAGAGAAAAACAGAGCGATAAATAGATGGATAGCTAGTCTCACTACACCTTGTTACATTGTATGCGCTCCTCCAACCCCTGGGCACGTCTTCTCTGCTCTAAGTGTCTCCAGAAAATATGTCCAGAAGTCACGCGATTTTTCTACTTTTGTTCTGGGGTCACCTCTTCCCCTTAAGGTGTTACTCAAACTTTCGTTCTGGGGTCACCTCTTCCCCTTAAGGTGTTACTCAAACTTTCGTTCTGGGGTCACCTCTTCCCCTTAAGGTGTTACTCAAACTTTCGTTCTGGGGTCACCTCTTCCCCTTAAGGTGTTACTCAAACTTTCGTTCTGGGGTCATCTCTTCCTCTTAAGGTGTTACTCAAACTTTCGTTCTGGGGTCACCTCTTCCCCTTAAGGGGTTACTCAAACTTTCGTTCTGGGGTCACCTCTTCCCCTTAAGGTGTTACTCAAACTTTCGTTCTGGGGTCACCTCTTCCCCTTAAGGTATTACTCAAACTTTCGTTCTGGGGTCACCTCTTCCCCTTAAGGTGTTACTCAAACTTTCGTTCTGGGGTCACCTCTTCCCCTTAAGGTGTTACTCAAACTTTTCCATTCACACATGGTCCTCGTTATGTAACGTAAGAACAGATCGATTTATACTTTTTAAAACGTTATTATCTAATCGCATGTATAGAAACTATGTGTATAGACTCTGCATGTATAGACACTAGGGGTGAATTGGCTCATACAAATGTGTGGTTTAGTGGTTCTCTTTAAGTTTCTTCATTCAACATGTGTCTGAAAATACACAAACTCTTTTGTATACAATGCGTGATAGCACATGTGACACCCTGTCCTTACCAGGCACCAACCAAGAGTGGTAACACATTTTTTGGGAACTGGTACCTTCACCAACTTCTGCCACAGGAAAAAGTCTTTAAAAAAGTGATTTACGTTCATCTTTGTAGTTTAATAATTAGATAGGTATTAATATGTCCATTGATGTATGTTAGGGACAACCATTGTAATCTGTTGTAATATGTCCATTGATGTATGTTCAGGACAACCATTGTAATCTGTTGTAATATGTCCATTGATGTATGTTCAGGACAACCATTGTAATCTGTTGTGATATGTCCATTGATGTATGTTCAGGACAACCATTGTAATCTGTTGTAATATGTCCATTGATGTATGTTAGGGACAACCATTGTAATCTGTTGTAATTTGTCCATGTATCTGCATGTATGAATGAACATATCCATTGATGTATGTTAGGGACAACCATTGTAATCTGTTGTAATATGTCCATTGATGTATGTTAGGGACAACCATTGTAATCTGTTGTAATATGTCCATTGATGTATGTTAGAGACAACCATTGTAATCTGTTCTAATATGTCAATGCATGTATGAATGAGTGAGTAATATGTATCCTATTTGTATTGTTTCCTTAGAAAACCTACTTTCATCATTTTTAGGGATTAACGAATAAAAGATGAAGAAACTACACCTGCCTTTTGTCCTCATTTTACCAAACTTATCGTAAATAGCGACCTTCCCTCATTCGTTAGGCAATAAGACAACAAGGATGTAGAGTTAACAAAAGTATTTACTTACAGAAAGTAAAAAATAATGTGTAGTCAGAGACTGCTCTGGATTGATCATAACGACTGTCTGTTACAACCATTATCACTATTCTTAGTGTCAGAAGAGTCCATGTGATGACACAATAGGGTAGATCACAATAACACAAAGTTATTAGATATCAATATGTCTACTGATGTATGTTAGGGACAACCATTGTAATCTTATTTGTATCGTCTCCTTAGTAAGCCTGCTTCCATCATCTTTAGGGATGATGAATAAAAGATGAAGAAACAACACCTGCCTTATGTCTTCCTTCATACATAGCTAGGTAGGTATCGTATGAGCTGGAGATGTTATACTAAGCACAATTTATTGAAAATATATTTTTTTACCATTTATTTGTAGATTCAAGTTTCTGTCATATATTGAAACATCTGTTCAATCACCAAAGTTGAGTGACCATTTAAGAACACCAGGTGTTGTCAGGGATGGTTTCACCAGATACAAATGTTGAACATACACCACATTATTATTAAACGATTTCTCGGCTAGCTGCAGTATACGCACTAACATGGCTGAGTGTCCTTCAAGCCATACGATCTTGGGCAAAGATGTTCACATGGTTTATGTTCATCTTCGTCCTTTCACAAACGTTGTCTATCCATCTTTTCTTTTGTCTACCTTTCGACCAGCTTCCTTGTATTATGCCTTCAACACATATTTTGCATAGCCCAACGCACTGGAACACTTAAGATAAGCAAACAATCTCAAGTTTTTTTACATTTGATAAAATGCCAGTGAGTTTTTGCAACTCCGAAATACTGATGTGATCAGATAGTTCATCCTTTAAGGAGAGTAGAAAAGGGACCTTAGGTTTACTTTCGTCAGCCTCATAACTCTTGCTTCCTTTATTTTCTCCTTTAGTCCTCACCTTCCATGAGCGATGTTTCTGAAAAAGGGGGAAGAATTGCTGTTTTCTGGGGTGGAATCTATCCATATAACACTTATCGTTGGTTAGTTTTTAACCTTGAAGTAGTATTTAGCTCTTATTACTGAAACTTGTTCCGAAATGTGTAGCCATGCTATGTTTGTATGAATAAAACTTTTTTATTACATATATACATATAGATATAGATATATATGAGAAAGGAAGGATGAAGGTAATCCGACGTATACACACCCACACACACCAACCCCACACATTTTCATTCACCACGAATCCTAACCTCCCAACTTACTCATTCCTCACATTCTTGACATAGGCTGGTCAAACATTCCCACTTTTCAAATATTTCACACCTAACCACAACAAAATCTCCCCCCTCCCTCATTTCACCCTTTCGACCACTTCTCTCACACTCTTACCCACCCATCCCTCCCACTCTCAAACCACCTCATTTGTTCAAATCTTTTCTAAAACCATGACATTACCCACTCACCAAAATTACAGAGCCTCCCCCCTCCTCTCCACTCACAGCCATCCACATTATTTCCGTTCACCCCAACCCCTCCACTTTTTCACTCAGAACCATCCACATTTACATCATTCCATGCTACTGACTTCACTAAGCCCGGACCTCCCAGCAGTGGCTACTACTTCTTCCCGTCAACCCAATATTTTCACGTACTTGCATGACATTTTTCTTAATATTATCATCCTGAAGAAGTCTTACAAATAAAGACGAAACGTTGATGAATATATAAAAAAACACCCTTTTTGGTTTTTCCTTTTTCATTTCCAATATATATATATATATACATACACAGACTCTTATATGAATTGCTTTGTATAAATATATATTTGTTTTATATAAATTCATAGACATTTATGTATAATAAATGTGTAATATTATCATTGCTATTGCTTTGTATATGTGATTTAGTATTTGTTTTTTTTTCTGTATACTTTTATCTAAACTACTACTTAGAATTTGTGTGTGCGTGCATGCGTGGGTAGATGTGCAAAACCGGTTTGTCTATGCCTACGTTAGACAAGAGTCTGGTAAAAGTAATTATTTCCTTTTCACCTGCAAGGTGTTACTGGCCATGTTTGCTGCAATAAAAACAAATGATATTGCATCCTATTTTTTTGGTTTTAGGTTTTCATGAAAAAAAAAAAAAAGAAAAAAAAAAAATGAAAATGTTTTTCTAATAATCTCTCCTTCCAAGCTAAATGACAGCACATAGTTACATTAAATGTTTGTATCAACCTGATATATCTCGAGAGATGTTTTTTGGTCATTCGATACGAAAATAATTACAGTGAATCTATATTCTTTGCTTCTTCCGTTCGTTGCCACTCTATGAATGCATGCTATGGCGCAAGGTTGAGCTTCGCGGGAGGTCCTTTATGAATTGACACTGTTGCCGGGTTAAGAAAGGGTTTCGTTGCACTCAGTGGTGTTCAAAGGTCTATCTGGTGATGCCCGGAGGGGGGGTTGAACACAAAATCTGATTCTGGAGTCGATTTTCAGGTACTTTGAATCTTTCAAAAATTGGCAACTCCCAGTAGCATGCAGAGATTGGGGATGGGGGGGGGGGTATCCAATCATATTCACCATATCTCCCTTACTCATAATATTTCTCAGTACTAGGACTAATGCTGAAGTTTTTGTGGCTTCCAATCAAGGAGTCTCTGAAATAAGGAGTAAAAGTCAAGAGTCAATTTTTTTTTTCCAGATGACCTCTCCCCACCTCAATAATTCTTAGAGGTATTGTTATTATTTACATCTTTCATACTGTTTTCTGCATCTTGACGTGCAGAGGGGGAGGAAAGTATCCAAATTCGGAGAGGGGAGAGCACCATCTAACCTTATTCACACGATCTCCCTTTCTCATAATATTTCTCAGTACTTCGAATTATACTTGAGTCTGTGGGGCATACAATCGAGGAGTTGGCCCTAGGCATTACCAGACCTCCGCACGGCACTCGTAGTTGCACATTTCACAATGTTCCAGTCATTAGTTTAAGATTCGGAGAAGGTTACAGACTATGACAAAGAGTACCCAAAGAAGACCAGAGAGTAAAATGGCCAAATTGAAAACAACCAGATTGAGAATAACATGGGATCATTCGGACTATTGTTCTCATCTTGGATATTATTCTCACAATATTCTTAAAGTGCATCTTGTCGAACTCTAGAATCGTTATGTCGAACGTGGAAATTTGCACAGAATTTAGAACTGAACTTTTTTATTTAATCCATGGGAGTAGATTGTTCTCATTCCATCAGCCATGACTGAAGTATTTATTAATTAATGTAACCTCTAACCTCTGTTCTCATCTTGGATGTTATTCTCACAACGTTTCGGCCGATGTAACCTCTAACCTTCTTCAGGTGTGAACTTGGGAATCTGTACGGAATCTCAGACTGAACCCATTTTATTTTAAATTGTTCTCAATCTGTCAGCAATGACCGTTAGAAGTCTAAAGTAATTTTTTATTTTATTCTTAGAATCGCCCGCACTGTGGATTGAACCTTCAACCTCCAAAAGACGGTCACTTAGAACTGCTTATTACTTCGCACTTTTATCTATTCCGCCAAGCCTACATTGATAGGTTTTAGTATCTTGGTACAAATAGTAATTTTATAAAGATTCAAGATGGCAACCAAATATCGATACCTGATTGATTTTCTTGGAAAAAAAGTCAATTCATAATAAAAATGACAAATTTAAATCCTTGTATTAAGCAAAGCCTAATAAGAAATCAGGATTTGACTGTTTTTCAAAGATAACATTTTAGAAGAAACAAAAATATCAGAAATGTAAATATTTGATACCAATAAATTAATAAATTTCTCACATAATCTATCTATATTAAAAGTTATGTTATTCATCATATGCAAATAGAAACGGGATTGACAAAAACGAATAGGCAGAGTACACATTACTAAAGCAGTAATTTTTACCATGCCAATAGTTCGAATCTCATGTAGGTCTAAAGGACTACTGTTTCATCTTGGATGTTATTCTCACAACGTTTCGGCCGATGTAACCTCTGACCTTCTTCAGGTGTGAACTCGGAAATCTGTACAGAATCTCAAACTGAACCTTTTTCCTTTAAATTGTTCTCAATCTGTCAGCAATGACCGTATAGATGTCTGAAGTAATTTTCATTATATTCTTGTATCGCCTGTACTGAAGATTGAACCTTGAATCTCAAAAAGACAGTCACTTAGAACTGATTGTTACTTAGCAAGTTACCTGTTGCCAGTATAACAGTTCGAAACATGCAAATAATCCCCTATTTCTGGCTAGTTGTTGTTTCTTTGTACAGGGTCACATAAGGGTTGATAGCTTCAAAATGAATGAATTTTAAGGGGTCTTATCTCAACCGAACTGAGTGAGGGTCGATGTCTTGCATCGAAGAAAATGGTACCAAAACAAAATATCAAAAGTCTCTTTTGCATTTAAAATAAAAACACCATCAAAGTTCCTAAACAGTTGTCAGTTTTATTTGTCCAGAAAGCGAGAAATTTTTTTTTACAAATTTTTCTTTGAACATCCATTATTATCTTTGACAGAGAAACCACAGAGTGTTTCATGTCCATCATCTCCCATCCTCGTCTAACTTCTAACCTTTCTATATTCATCAATTACGTCAGATTCCCATTGTTCACTGTTAATAAAACTGAATTTTATCGCCATTTCTGTTTGTGAAGCGGGTATTTTTTACGATTAAAATTTTTGTCTTTTTAATTTGTTTCGATTGTTAAATTGTACATATTTCGGTACTTGTGATGAATGGGTGTTGTATAATGGGGGAGGGCCGTAGAGGGAGACCCTAGGAGGGACACAGAGTAGAAGATAGCCCTAGTGGTGGGTGAGTTACATCACTGCCGTTGAAGAGTCCCTTGGCTTTTAGTTGCTGAGATTCAAGCAAGTGGGATGCAGAAAGCCCACTCCCTATAGACAGCAGGAAGGCATGGGGCCTAATGAACTGTCTCTTCCCTCCCACACACGCCATGGGTCCTGTCGAAGTATATGTGTTTTCGAAATAAAGAGATCCAGTTTCTTCTTGTGCCACATGTGTAAATTAAAAGCTCGACATGGTACAGCACACAGCCAACCCAACGAAAGGCCGAATTATCAACACAGCACGGCAAAATCAACCATCACAACCGTTCTGAGTATTGACGGGAATAGATGAATAGATATGTAACATTGGTAGCAAGAGGATTTCAGTATTTTGACTAAGTTTGTTCCGGAAATGGCCGAACCAGTTTTCGATTTGAAAGTCACTTTCTTTTTTCTTTTTGAGGGAGTTTTTTTTTTTTTCAGGGGCTAAAATTATTTTTAACCTTTACTTGCTTAGTATCGTCCGCCTTTTAACATTTTTGTTTCTCAGCTTTCAAACCATAAACTGCTTCGGCCATTTCTGGGACTATCAAAGTATCCTTTGGATAGCCATTCATTGCAAGTACTATTTCTTTATCTAAATTTTTTTTTACCTCTTTCTTTGTTTGCAAACTAATAAGAATTAGAATGTCAGACTTCCATCAAATCTCAACAGGTGAAAGAAAATACAATTTTAAAACCTGCTACCAGAGTGATTACCAGTAATCTTGCCTTGGCCTGTCACTGAATCATAATCATGGAGTCTCAGAGAGTGGTATTTATATTGTAAAAAGGTTTGTCATTATAATCTTATGATATCTTTGACAAATCCCTCCACCCTGTTTTGATAAGCTCCTAGGACTTACCATCACTCTAGATCTGAAATGAGTGTCTTACATCAAATCCATTGTTAAGGTTGCTACAAAACTGGTTGGAACAATTTGACTTCTACTGAAAGTACCTCACTCTTGATACAGTCTTCTATGTGTATAAGAGCCAGATTCGTCCTA
Organism: Sepiola atlantica; assembly: GCA_963556195.1. Lineage (NCBI taxonomy): Eukaryota > Metazoa > Mollusca > Cephalopoda > Sepiida > Sepiolidae > Sepiola > Sepiola atlantica. The sequence continues at coordinate 43,783,583 of OY744517.1, forward strand.
AGATGGAGTACTGATGTCATATCTGGGGAGGTACTGCTCATAGCATTCTTTCTTGTCTTGACAAAATCGACTTTGCTACAGCCCCTTTCTTACGGAAGAGACGTTGATAGTTTTTTTCTACCGTTATGCTAATGGTAAGTGCTTGACTGACCCGCACGAGCCTTCATAGCATGTACACTCTCCGCAGACTACGCTGGTTGGGCCATGTCCACCGCACGGAGGATGGGTGCATTCCAAAGGGCATCTTGTATGGAGAGCTGGAAGAGGTCCACCAGCCACCCCCAACTTTGATACAACGATGTTGTGAGGCGCAACATGAAGGCAATCGACATTGAAATTTGGTTCTACGAGAGCGTAGCAGATGACCGCTTAAGATGGTAAGGAACCCTGAACCAACATCTGAATGCAGATGAAGAATAGCTGTTTAATCCTGCTGCAAAGAAGCGTGCACGCAGAAATGAGATCACCGATGATAATAGTCTGGGGACAACCTTTGCGACAACATTGGTCTCTTCAGCCACAAGCGCCGCTGCTCCAGCAGAGAAAGCAGCTAGAACAACTAGGCTAATGATTCATCACCCATCGTCGACCCTGACCGACGGAGATCTGCATGCAAGTGTTTGATTGAGCTCCAGTTTGTAGTTCCTCCTGTAAAACATTTTAAGCAAGAACTCGTCATCTGCAACCACTGCAAATAATTTTCCACCCTCTCTCTCAAATGTAACTTCCATGAACAGAGTTTCTTTCCAAGAACTTCCCATCTGTGAAACACATTACCATAGGGCTACTTCCCAACTTTTAAGCCGTCCTTATAAATAATCAAATTCTGCTCATTCTAACAATTGTTTTCAATCCTCTCAGAGTATTGTTCATCTTCCAACTGGCAATTTCATTAGCCCTTATCCTTGAGTGGCCTCCGGGCCTTGATAAGTGGTTCAATCAGTAAAAAATAAAATTATACCCCGTAAATGTTTGTTTTTAGTAGTAGTAGTATTAACTAGTCTATGATACATCCGGTATCTCAAGGATGCTTCATATCAAATTTTATGCAATTCTGTAGAGTAGTTTTGGAGCCTATCAGTGATCAACAGAAACAGGCATAAAATGCCCCGTTATAATATAGCTCCTGAGATTTTGTTACGAACATACGGACACAAAATCTCTATTATATTAAGGATATTATTATTGCTACAGAATGTTAAAATAAAAGAAACAATAAATAGAAAAGAAAAAGGGTGAATGGCACAAAGATATTGTGAATGAAAAAAAAGGAAAAGAAATGTTTCTGGTGTAATTAAAGTCCAAAAGTCGGGTGTAGTGAGCAGGGGGGGGGGGGTAAGAGTTGTTTAGGATGTGGGTGCACAAAAGCACACGTTTCGATGACACTAACATATCAATTCGGATCGGAGTATCCCGAACTATGCCACACACTTGCAATGTAAATAGAAAAGTGAAGAGAAGTGGAAAACAAAGAATTACCGAAATAAGTGATCACCAGAGGAAGCAACATTGGAAAACAGACCTGCTTCCTCTTTTTCTATCTTCCAACACTGAAGAGTTCTGAAAGCTAACTGAAGCAATTAATGTCCCGCTTCCTACAGCCAGGTCCGGATTTGATTCAACCTGGCAAGAAGACATCAATTCTAATTACGTTCGAGAAGAAATCTTTCTTCGCTGCTCCGTCCGTACAAGAAGAAACGAAGCGTAAAAATTCCCCTGGGGCAGATGTTGCTTCCGTTCGATCTATCGCATTCCCATTTCACACACATCCTATCATCCTGAATTTCTTTGCGTTGTTAACCAATCAGCAGCAGCAGGAGGAGGAGATTAATTCGGCACTGAATTCTATTGTTTCGGATATTACCAGATTAGATGGAGTCAAAAAAAAAAAAACTTGTTACAAACTAGTTAATTGTTTACAACTATTCACTGATGCATCGCGATATTATTTTCAGTTTTCCAATAAATTATTCTTTAGCAACACTATTGTTACAGCTTTGTGGGGCGATATAACATTTTAAACAAATTTATATAAAGTTAGGTATGTGTATATGTTTATATATTTGTATATACAGGATCCATTCCTAAATTAACCAATAATTATAAATTTTTGAACACAGGGGTAAGGGTTAGGGTTAACCAATAATTATAAAATTTTGAACACAGCTGCTAGGGGTAAGAATGGGTAATGTGGGCTATATTTAGTTTAATAAAGTTTCATGCAAATGGAGCAAAAAGGGGGTTGAAGCCCTTTATGAAAATTCAGATCCCTTCGATATTTGTGAAATTTTATCAATAGATATTAAACATCAATTAATAAATATTAAAATAAATATTTAAAGTATTTTAAAGGGTTTTTAGGGGCATAATATAAACAGATTAAAAAAGAAATCAAATAATATGGGCACAACCCATTTGAAAATTCAAATATTTCAAATTTACCTTAAATTTGATCCATAGTTATTAAACAAGATTCGCTGAATTTCAAAGGAGGTGACGGTTGTTAAGTGGATAACGACACGGACTGACGACCTGGGTGTGCCAAGTTCGAATCCAGTCGATTCCATGATGTTTATTTACCTCCCCTCCTCTCCAGGCGGTTAGGCACAAGGCCAGTTTTATCTTACTCCCAGTATGTGACCCAAGGTCGGGTCGGGAAAGTGGGGCTTGAAATTGCCTGAGCAGCCCTGTCGGGCGCCTCAGGCAGTAAGCAATAAACTTACTCCTCCCCAAAGAGGGAAGGCAAAGCCTGGGAGGGTGGACCTCCTAGAACTGCACAGGACAAACTCACAGACCGGCGGTAAAAAGCCCCGAAGGACAAGACGACACCGGTCTATAGGGTGCAGTATCCATCGGAACAGATACTACACTTTCTTCCTAGCCAAAAGGCCAGGTATGGCAACCATTACATGGTCCCTCTTGCAGGAATGCCGACAACAGAATCAAACCGGTCAACAAAGTTGTACCATTCTGATTCATACGAATTGACTTTTACTTAATTTCTTTCTAAAAGCCCTAATTTCTTTCTAAGAACTCTTAGATTTTCGACATTTTCTAGAATCAAATTGTAATAAAGAGTGTATACATTCATTAGCATTATATCTTGATTTTAATCTACATAAAAGGACATAAAAGTGATGAAAAGCTGCTCTGTTTGAGAAATTAATTTCACTCGTCCTAGCGAGAACACATATTCTTCTTGTCTACTTATATAATAATTTCTTTCGATTATTATCTAATTAACATTATTTATAAATATTTCACATACATGTTTCGTCTATATTTAGACTCATCAGTGTGGCTATATACAGCTGACCCACCCGCCAAGCAACTCGAATCTCAGTGACTATTGACTGTTAAAACCCAATGTATTAGTCGATGTATTCACTGAGACAACTACAGGAATGAAAAGGGAATACGTCATTTATTTTTATCATATACCAAGTTTCTAAGAGGATTCAATTTCAAGGGAAAGAACTTTGCTTTATAGGTGAACAGAAACTTTATCTTTCTCACCAAAGTTCTTGCCCTTTAAGTGAACTATTAATGATTATTATTTAGTGTATATTAATGTATATCCACATATATGCATGTTTTGCCATCATCAAGACTCATCAGCGTGGCTATATACAGCTGATATATAATAATTTTTGTAAATAGAAAAGATTCTATTTTTGGTTTCTACAATTGAAGTTACATCCCTTGATGCAGAATTATCAACCTTGGTCGAATCTTTGTATTTTTTTCAGATTCTTCATTTCAGTGGTTATATACATTAGAGGATAATTGAACAGCATAAATCGATAAAATTTTATGCACCCGAAAGATGATATTCACCGACTCTATGTGAAAAGGAACGAAGGGAGAATATGGCTGTTAAGTATAGAAGACTATGTGGAAGACACAAAAAAGACTTGGGAAAATACATAACTCATAGGACAGAAAGACTGGTCACCACAGCCAGCAAGATACACCGTCAAAATGAACAATACAATACAGCGAAACAAAAAGACGAGATAAGAAAAGTCGTAAGAGAAATAGTTACACGAACGATTAATAATAATGACAAGAGAAAAGAATCACAAAAACAAATGGACATGGCTAAAGAAAGGGCACTTGAACAAACAAACGGAATTGCTACTAACAGCTGTACTAAACAATGCAATTTAAACTAACTATATTAAAGCTAAAATAGATACACCCAAGAAAACGGCAAATGTACACTATCCGGACAAAGAGACGAAAGGGTAAACCACATAATAAGTGAATGCAGCAAGCTAGCCCAATATCTATAACTACATTCTATTTTCATAGTTTTCACAATTTGAAGAGTCTGGTCTGATATAAAAGGTTCTAAGTGTGTCGCGCTATTATGGATTTGTCCTGGGACAGTTATTACAGTTGGTCACACAATGCTATTTCCAATCGATACTATATCAATAACTATGAAAATGCCTTCGTTTGATATACCATGCTTCTACGATAGTAATATGAAATCCATTTAATATTGGTGAGTTCAAAGTACGACTGAATAATACGCAAGATTAAGTCAAACAGAAAATCTGCACACCATCGGTTAATGGTCTAGAAACGTATCAGCAATTTGGCTTTCAAAACAGTTAATGGTTTGCAGATTTCCTATTTGACTTCCGGGAGATGCTGGTGGGTAAGCGGTTGACAATGCAGAGTGACAACCTGGGTGAGCCAAGTTCGAATGCAGTTCGTTTCATCGCAACACTTTCACTTAGGGATGTTTGCAACCTTCACGTGGTCCCTGCTGTACGTATCCCGTTTCTTTCTTTAAAAAAATCTGGCAAACCTATACCAACATTCGCACAAATTTACTTTTTACCGGAGAATGTTGTTGGATAGCATTACGAAATGAGAGTACAAAACCACTTTCACATAGGGATGTTGGTGACCTTCATGCAGTCCCTCCTGTAAGTACCCGATACTTTCCGGAAAAACATCTTTCGAAATAGAATCTGAGAAATCAGTGCCAATAACAGATTCACACCATTTTACTTGTTTGGTTTTCTGAAAAATCACTTGAGAAATACAAGATGCAATCAATATTATAGAAGTACCAATCAGATATTATGTGCTCGTGATTAGTATTTAAAAATCGACCTTTGTGAGGAAAAGTGACCAGATAGGATTACCATTCTCTTTAAAGTTAGTAATTTTAGAGCCATTATATTTTTAGTGAATTAAATGGTTGCTCTATTATCAAATTGTATTTCCATCTGTTAAAAGCAAAATCTAGCTTAATCTCTAATGTGCTATGAATCGTATTAAGATTCAATGTGTTAGCTGTTGAAATGAATCTTTCTATGAACAGTCAAAGTCGTGCATCTGTATCATTTTTGCACGTTATTTTTTAATAAACTCACACCTGTCACTAAAAAACTTTTAAAATAAGTTAGATATATATCAATATAATCAAGTGAAAAGAATTGCTCTACATCAAAGTTTGAGTTATATTAAGTAACATTTTGAAAGGATCAGTGCTCGCCCGTGATCTTCAATAATATGTATGTGTTTGGTAAAATACTTAATATTGAACTTATCATTATGAATTATGGAATACGTATTCTAGGAAACAGAGTGAGTGAGTAAAGTGGACACATTATTTATGTCTAGGCTGGTTGGTAACAATAATTAGTGTAGGAACACATTTCTGACTAGACTTTTGTTAGGTCCGCAGTTGAAACAGTCTATCGCTTGAGACACAGAGATTAGAATAAATAAATATTTGGATTTATTTCTACTCCAATTGCATAGGAGACTTCCGGAGTTGTTGGCCCTTGCTGGATTGCATTGGTGGGATTGCGTCTTGATTAAAGGAAGAGAACGGCTCCTACTGGCAGTGGTATGGACTACGAAGGGCAAAAAAAATGGTGTCTGAACGAAGGCACCTGTCATATGAGCACAGACTTAATTTAATTATTTTGGAAAAAAGAAGGATGATGTATAGTGATGTTCGTCCATCACTTGCGAAGATGACAGTTATCATGTAGTTGTATTTTTGGGTCCGGAGATGGCTTGTCAGTCCGGAGATGGCTACATCTGGAACATGCTGTGCAAGCATGGAGCCCTGCATTGCAAAAGTTAGAAAAAGGTGCAACAAAAGGCAACAAAGATAGTGACCAAACTAAGGCATCTGTCATATGAGATGAATTTAATTATTTTGGGTAAAATAAAATGAAGAGGTTGTTATTATTTTCATTTCTCGTCTTCTTATCTCAAGTTTGAGGTTAGACATTTCGTGAATGACTTCCAACTTTTCCTGTCTGTTGCCGTCCGCCAGGATCATGTCTTCATCATTAAAACATTCAATCTTCTGCATGGTTATGAAGAAGTAGATCCAAAGAAATATTTTATTCGTTAATATTGTAATCAAGCAAGGGGCCATAGGTGTAAGCTGTGTATTCTGCCTGCTAGACTGGAAGTACGAAAACAGTATTTTAGTGTACGTACCATAAGACATTGGAACAGACTACCTGTGGAGGTAGAATCAATCAACAGCTTCAAGAACCATGTGGACAAATATGTGAAGATGGGGCTCACATAAGACAATACTAGTCTTTCCACTCTTCAATCCATTTTGATCTTAAGGAAAGGGATGGAGCCGGGTAAATTCAGGTAAATTTTAGATTTTCTTTTTTTTTTAATTCCTGTTGATATTTTGTATTTTCGAATACATTTTTGTGCATCCAATTTTAATAAATAGTCCATTCTTGAAAACAAAAGTATTTAAAAATAACATTAAACAACAATATGCTTTATGTAAGCGGATGTTGTAGTTTGCTTGAAGCACTGTGTATAGTGTAGAAATAGCTTTGAGGTTTAGAAGGTTGTGACAATGCAGTGTAAGGTTATGGGAATCCTAACACCTTACATAGTGTTGGATAATGGCCCTGTGGAGCCGGACGCATTTTGGAGTGGACGTATGTGGGGAGATCGTTTGGGTTGGCTTGCGTGATTTAGTGCGGGTGGATCCGTACAGCCGAGTGCAAAACAAACTGGTTCTCACAGTTGGAGCTCACAAGTGTTGACAGGGCCACCACGTTGATGAGACCTCAGGTTAAGGGTCAATGTGCACCTGCGCATGGGGGCTCTGTGACGTCACAGGCTTTTGTGTGGGAAACAGAGTTTTGCCAGTCTGTGTTTTGGAACAGACATGTTTCTCTATGTAGTTCGAAATGAGAAATGGGAATTTAATTCCGTAAGAGAATACAGAGTTTTTGCCAGTCTGGTTAGTGGAAGCAAGCCGAACAGACGATTTCTCTATGTAGTCTTCAAATGATTAGGGGAATTAAATTCCCTAAGAGAATACAGACATGAGATTCCTTCTTCCCTCCTTCTCGAATGGCTAAGGACTTAAGCTAGGAATTAACTACGATAGAGTAGTAATTTGGTCTCTCTCTTAACGTTGGTGAAACATCTCCAAGATCGACACGGTAGACTGAAGCCTGAAATAAACCAATCAAAGTTTAAAATATTGCTTGTCTCGTGAATCGTGGTATGAAGCTTTTTGTTGTAGTGGCGATGTTCACGGCAGTACAGAAGAGAAGAAAGAAGACAACCACTAGACGACACCCCTCCACGCGACGAGGAAAGAGAGAAGGTACGAGAAATTAAAAAAATATGCAACATATGCCTTTTTGGTGTTAAAAATGACCTGTTGTTTAAGCGAGAACTGCCACGGCCCATTCCGGGACGGGTACACAAAGCGAAAACTGCCACGGCCCATTCTGGGACGGCTATGCAACAATAGTACTATCACAGCCTTCTAAACCTCAAACCTATTTCTATATATTTTTTGAGAAATTTCTTTCATGGAGCTTCAGAGAAGAATTGAAACCCCTAAATTAGACAAAATTAAATGTAGAGTGAAGTAGAAAAAAAAGCCTCCCCCTAAAAAAACAATTAAAAAGAACAAGATTTAAAGTTTAATGCGTGCATATATGCTACGGGCCCAAATTCTAGCTCCTGCGGAGAACCTGCTATCATGCATAAGCGAATTGGCTCATTTAATTCACTAGTTAAAGCAAAATAAATTGTTTTCGACCATCAAAATAATTTCCAACACTATTGATAATGTTTACCCATTTATTTATTTTTATCATTGCTTATGTTTGAATTCATGTTTTGAAACATGACGTAAATCATAATCTTGGTCCTGGGTATGAACTTAAAAGACATCCAGTGGTGAGGCCTCCATTTGGGAGCTGTGAGGAATGTGGAGTTGCCCCTTAGTTGCCATTGCTCCCAGGTCCACTCTGGCTCAGAGTGGTAGTACCTGTAAGGATCCCGTCTATGGGTCAAATAGAACCTACTGGTGCTACCAAATCAGGCTGTCTTAAGTTATTGCCTTCTTGACTCAAAATGCACCAAACATTGATGTTTTATTGGATTTTTTTATTTGCAAATCTCAATCATGTTCTGCAAAATCCAAAACAAAAAACAACAATTTCTCTTCCTTCCCGTCTTCTTCCATCTCCCCCTTTCACTCAATCAAACACCATGAATAAATACTTAAACATGTAACTTGAAGCATAAAAACCATCACCAAAATGACCTGATTCGGCATTAAATAACCCGAAAAGAGTTGATATGCCGTAAAACAAAACAACCAAACCAAACACCATGAATAAATATTTGAAGATATAAAGAACTTGAAGCATAAAAAGTTTTACCAAAATGACCAGATTCGGCATTAAATAACCCGAAAGAGTTGATATGCCGTAAAACAAACCAAACCATAATCTATGACGTCATGCCAAAGCTATAATTATTCAGTTCTATTCATAAGAAAGTCCAAATAGATTAGTTAGTACAACCTCAGACTGAAGCGCTCACGGTTTCGGTTTCCAGTCATGGCATCCGCTTGTTGAGAATTTATTATTTACAATATTCTCCATTTCTAAAAGTAGTTAAGATCTTTGATATTTCGGAATGAAACAAATTCTGCAATGTATTCATTACGTTTAAAAGAATGGCGACTGACGGACAGACAAACAACGTGTCTATTTATATAAGATTACTTTTATTAGTGTGTTAAACATTTTTTTTATTATTCACTGGCGCCCAGCTAATAATAATAATTATAATAATAATAATGACATCAATGTGTACCGTGCTCAGGTGAACTACAACTCATTCAAAGTGCATGTATAGTTCATGGGATAATGTACAATTGTCAGGGAAATGAACAATGTATGCACCATGATATACATGTGTACATGCGTATTGAGGAGGGACATCAGGTGGAATTTTTGCGAATTTCCGGAAGCATGATAGTTTTAACGGATGCAGTCTTTCGACAACCAACAATTGATGCAGACGGTTTGTACCATGTCATATCATGAGTATATACTGTATGTGAATATATATATATATATATATATGATTATTTTTATTTACAGACATGTACAAAATCTGCGACACTGGTATGTCGATGTTATCGATCAACAGCTATTACATATATTCCAAATATTATCTAAGGTTAAGATCGGATTCTAACTCTGCCTGATGAGATCTCAGTTTATAATAGCTGTTGATCGATAACATCGACATGCCAGTGTCGCAGATTTTGTACATAATTATCTCCCCTTGTCTATTGTATTAATAAATAACTTCCCTTTTCTTCTAAAATGGCATCATTCGAATAGAAAAAAAACAATTCTCTCCGACTAATAAGAAGGCACTTAATGTTAGTGTGATGTTTTTGTCTTTTAAGGGAAGTGGGGTCTGATCAACTCTGCTGGGAAGCCATGAAATTAAATACTGTCTTGTTTTTAAATTCCCGAAACAGTTTTTCATGGTAAAGGATGCAGTGTTTCGACAACCAACAATGATGATCCTTTAAATAATGTTAGAAGCAAACTAATATAATAACTGAAAAAGTTAAATTGACTTACATGAGTGATTTTCCACTGAACGACTTGAGACTTAAGGTTTTTTTGTTTTTTTTAAATATAGTTTTAATGGTTGAGAAACTTCCAAGACTATATATATATATATATATATATACTAGCAGGGCTACCCGGCGTTGCCCGGGGCGATAAAAAAAAACAAAGTAGTAGAAATTAAAGAGTGTGTGTAACATCTTTATATAAAAACTTCAATCTCTTTTCTTTCTTTAGCCGTCTTTCTTTCCCTGGTCCTCATTATTTCCCTCCCTCCTTCAACCCTCTATTTTCCCTTTTCCCCATATGATTCTTATCATTTTAAATGTGTTAAAAACTTATAATAATGTAATTCACGTAAATTCTTTTTACTAAATATGTATTTTATGTAACTGGATTTTCTTAAAGAAATATGCTATGTAAACAAACATTTTGGATGAAAGTTATTAATTATTCTTACATTGTATTTTTGATCCCGAAATAAAATAATATTTTATTTTTTCAAGACTTTAAAATCGAATTTGAATGCAATGACTTAATCGCTGGTGGCCATGTTGTAATTTCCTATAATTTGCTTTCGTAAAATAGTAGCAATACTTTGATTAGCGTTTGTCGCTTATTTAAAAAACAATACCAAAGAACTAAAAATTCAGAGGCGAGTCCCTGGCGCTAAGAAACGTTAAATAAAATTAAAAGTTATTTCTAATTATTAGGTAATTAAATTAAAATATGACACAGGATTTTAAAATTACTATAAAATATCATGAAAAATAACTGAAAACAGTCCCCCCGATGAAATCTGCCCCATGGACACCTAAAGGGTTAGTTTATAGATTCGGGAATACTCCCATCACCTTACTCTGTGAATTTTACATATAAATGCACTTTTTCCCCGACCCCTCAATCTCTCCAGCCATCCCCCCTTCCCAACTTTTTTTTCACTCCCCCTAACCGTGAGAAATATTTTAAGTTAAAAAAAAAGAATCAAATTTGGCCCGACCCCTTAAAAGTTCGCCCCGACCCCTAAAATTTTCCCCGACCCCTCAATCTTTCCAGCCCCCCCCCCCCTTAACTTGTTTTTCACTCTCCCCAACCCTGAGAAATATTTTAAGTTCAAAAAAAAGAAGAAAGCATTTGACCTGACCCCTAAAAAGTTCGGCCCACCCCTAAAATTTTCCCAGACCCCTCAATCTCTCCAGCCCCCCTCCCAACTAATTTTTCACTTTCCCCAAACCCTGAGAAATATTTTAAGTTCATAAAAGAAAAAAAAAAAAATTTGGCCTGACCCCTAAAATTTTCCCCGACCCCCTAATCCTTCCAGCCCCCCCCCCCCAACTTTTTTTTCAATCTCCCACAACCGAGTAATATTTTAAGTTCAAAGAAAAAAAAAAATTTGGCCCGAAACACCAATATTTCTTGGGACCGTTATACTTAAGCACCAATATTTCTAGGGACCGTTATACTTAAGAAGCCCCAACATTCGTTTGAAAATCAAGGAGGCCTCCTGAGCACTACTGAAACCGGTGGCCAGGTGCGGATGTGATTGAGCAATCCTTGTTTCACTACACACTCTTAACGTAGCCTTCCTATGATGTTATTGATTTATCCGGACAGAAGTTATGGCATGACCTGATACAACCGGACACAATTTAGGGAAAGACCGGGTACATCCGGCAAGGGATTATGGGACAGGTGCGGATGTGATTGAGCAACCCTTGTTTCACTACACACTCTTAACGTAGCTTTCCTATGATGTTATTGATTTATCCGGACAGAAGTTATGGGATGACCTGATACAACCGGACACAATTTAGGGAAAGACCGGGTACATCCGGCAAGGGATTATGGGATGTTTTCAGTGACTCAGCATTTTTATCGGATTAGTACATAAATACATTAGATAATTTCCAAATTAGTACTAATTAACATTGAAATATAACTGAAAAGGACCCCCCCCCCTGATGAAATCTGCCCCACGAACCCCTAAGGCGTGGGTTTATAGATTCGGGAATACGGCCATCAACTTACTCTGTGAATTTTACATTAGAATACACTTTTATATTGTATCTATATTCTCTAACATTTTTTTCTATAGGGCACACACACACACCCACACACAAACATTCAATTTTATATAGAAGATATATATAAAGCACACTAATATATATATATATATATATATATATATATATATATATAATAAAAGTTTTTAAAAAGGTTTAAGGCAATGCGAAGATCCGGGTTGCTGGAAGCTGTGAAGAACAAAAACAGAACAAAACCGAAATAAGTCGGATATAGATCGAAAGGTTTGTTTATTTTTCTAGACAGCAAGGGTGTTAGTTTGTAATGTCCGGATTATCAAGAATCAATTTGATATTTCGAGAGATTTTTTTTTTTTTTTTTTTCTTCCTCTCCTTGTCAAAAATAAATAAAAGAAAAATCCCGGGTACCGAGAAAATGCCAGGAGCGCTGGGGGGTTAAACCGGAAGTGTTCAGAGTAAAGTATTCAGAGGAAAACTAAATAGATTCTTTTTATTTATTTATTTATTTTTTTTTTAAATATATATATATATATATATACACCCATATATATGTGTAATTGTCTGTTGTTTCTATTTATTTAATTTTTATTTTTATTTATATATTTACTATTATTGTTATTTGTTTTGTTTTTTTTGTTTGTTTTTTTTTGTTTTTTTTTTCCGTATATAAAACGTAGTTATTACTTATAGTATATATGTTTGTCAACAGGCTGATTCCGGCATTAGATTTTAAATGTGTTGTAGATAGCTAATTATTTGTTGTCGGTGCAGTATATTAAAATTTAGTTATGTCTGGTTAAGTTTAATCCTTATTTATTGGTTTTAATTTATCTCTTAAATGCCTATTGTTTTAGGTATGGAAAGTTTGCTAGTTAAGGGGAGACAAATCTCTTATTTTTGGTATTCTGTTATTCTGTTAATTGGCTTTGTATGTTGAATTTATTTAACTAAAGTAATGGTCAATTCTTAGTATAACGGATATGATTTGTGCAAATAGTGTTTATTATGGGGGGGGGGTATTATCTGGGGATGGGTTCGGGGGGGGGGGTAGGTTATATGATGAAGGTAGAATTTAATTCATGTCTTTGATTCAAAAAGTTTGGAAATGAGAATAGCTTCCATCAGTCTTAGGTCGCCTAGGTTCCTGGTCGAGGCTAAAATGGAAACTTTTATGTCTTGTTGTGTAGTATTGCATGAGGAAGTATGTTTGAAGAAGGAAGATATATTTGTATTCATTTATACGTTGGTGTAATTGTCTTGTAGTATATCCAATATAGGAGTGGTTACAAATAGTGCATGATATATTGTATACACAGTTAGTGCGGTGGCATAGTCCAGTGGTAGGAATGGGACAATTGGCTAGGGAGCATGGTTCTTGGGTGCGTGTAGTGCGTTTTTTGGAAAGGTGTTGGCGTAAGGTGGTGCCGGTGTGGGTGAGTTGAATGTCTAGTTTTTCTTTATGTATTGCACTGCGGATGGCATTAGTGATTCTGTCGTTAAAGAAAGGTAGTTTTAGGAAGCATGTGTTGGAGAGTGTGTTGTGTCTGCGTGATCTGGTCTTGCTGAGGTGGGTTATTGTGGAAGTGGGGTAGCCGTTGGTGATTAGGGTTTGATGGAAGTCTTTGGTGTGTTTAATTTTATTGGCAGTAGATGAGCATTTATTTTGTATGCGGGTAATTTCATTACGGGCATAGTCTAGTTTGGCTTTAAGGGGCAGGGCAGATTTAAAATGAACAAATAGGTTTTTACAGGCAGGTTTTCTGTAGAAGTTGGTCTGTATAGAACCGTCTTCTGTGATTTTGAGGTTGAAATCGAGGAGAGATAGTGAGCCGGAGTCGCTAGGGTGTTCAATAGTAAATATGGGGGTCGGTGTTGTTGAAAATGTCGAAAATGCTGATAGCTTCTTCACTATTTGCACAAATCATATCCGTTATACTAAGAATTGACCATTACTTTAGTTAAATAAATTCAACATACAAAGCCAATTAACAGAATAACAGAATACCAAAAATAAGAGATTTGTCTCCCCTTAACCAGCAAACTTTCCATACCTAAAACAATAGGCATTTAAGAGATAAATTAAAACCAATAAATAAGGATTAAACT
>OY744517.1:43805144-43810144 GCA_963556195.1 Sepiola atlantica
AGAGGTGGGGGACGAGAGAGAGAGAGGTGGGGGACGAGAGAGAGAGAGAGGTGGGGGACGAGAGAGAGAGAGGTGGGGGACGTGAGAGAGAGAGAGAGGTGGGGACGAGAGAGAGAGGTGGGGGACGAGAGAGAGAGAGGTGGGGGACGAGAGAGAGAGAGGTGGGGGTCGAGAGAGAGAGAGAGGTGGTGGACGAGAGAGAGAGAGAGAGGTGGTGGACGAGAGAGAGAGATAGGTGGTGGACGAGAGAGAGAGAGAGGTGGTGGACGAGAGAGAGAGAGGTGGGGGACGAGAGGGAGAGGTGGGGGACGAGAGAGAGGGAGAGGTGGGGGACGAGAGACAGAGAGAGAGGTGGGGGACGAGAGACAGAGAGAGGTGGGGGACGAGAGACAGAGAGAGGTGGGGGACGAGAGACAGAGAGAGGTGGGGGACGAGAGAGAGAGAGAGGTGGGGGACGAGAGAGAGAGAGGTGGGGGGCGAGAGAGAGGTGGGGGACGAGAGAGAGAGGTGGGGGACGAGAGACAGAGAGAGAGGTGGGGGACGAGAGACAGAGAGAGAGGTGGGGGATGAGAGACAGAGAGAGAGGTGGGGGACGAGAGACAGAGAGAGAGGTGGGGGAATATAAAGGAAGTAGTGAAAAGAGAAACAGGGAATGGGGAAAGAGAAAAAGGGAGAGATAGTGGAGGAATTGTTTCTACACTCATTAGGAATGTGTGGCATGTGTTGTATATTTAAGTGCATTACTTGCTAGTATAAATCAGTCCAGTTATATCTAATATGAATAGGGATTTTGTCTGTCCGTCTATCATAATCTTTTAAACGTAATAAATACACTGCGAAATAATGCAGAATGCTGCATTTAGCTAATCCAATATTCCAATCTAATCTACATATGAATAAATGCGAATCTTTCCTAAGTATATTAACATTAAAACTTTCAGTCTTGGAATTTATCTACCTCTTACAGTGGTAAGATGTGACACAAGGTCTGGAAAGTGGGATTTGAAAAGCCAGCACCCTAGAGGAAGAGCACTCTGGCTTACAAAAAATGGCTGGGCAACACCGTCGGCATTCCCCGGTAGGGGCGCATCAGGCGATTAGCAATAAAATTCTCAAAGGGTGAGAAGGCAAAGCCTGAGAAGGTGGACTTCCTAGAACTGCAAAGGACAATACCTTAGACAGGCGGTTTCAAGGCTCGAAAGCCAAGATGGTACCGGTCTACAAAAATGCAACATCCATAGGAACAGATACTACACTTTGATCTTTGCCAAAAAGCCAAGGAGCAATAAAAAAACATTTTGTTACTAGACATTTTTAAATGAATGAAAAAAAAAAAACTCGATTTAATCGGAATTTATAAGTGTAGTATCGGTTCTGTTGTCCTCCCAGGAATTACCTCCTCCGTTTTTAAGGGTGTGTGTGTGTGTGAAGGAATCCTCCCATGTATTATATCTTCCTTTATATTTTAAATTTTAATAAATTTTTCAAATTAATTCTTAGAATTAAAAACTGAAAGGACGAAATAGACATTTCCGTTCGGCGTTCAATTGTACTATAGGGGTTATTTGAATATTTCGCTTATTTCGTATGATTTTCGCAAACATTTTGGATAAAATTTATTAATAAGACTTGAATTGTATTTTTTATCCTGAAATAAAATTCTAATTTATTTTTTAAAGACTTGCTTCCCTTATTTTATCCTTTACTCCTCACATTTCATGAGTGATGTTTCTGACAAAGGGGGAAGAATTGCTAACTATTGGCTAATTTTTAACCTTGAGGTATTTTATTTTTTTAGCTCTTTACATCAAGTGGCTTCATGCCTTGTCTGGAGCGACTTCCATAAAAAAAATAAAAAATAATCTACTTTACTTGTATTTTATTCGTAACAATAATATTTTTAATATATATTTTGCTTTAACCACGTATTGTATGTAGTTCTGTCACAATTATATGATACTCCCAGCCTAGCAAAAATATGCGACCAGATGGAGCATATTTCTGTTAGTTCTCAAAATTTCAGTTTCTTTCGGATATTTTAAAGGGTTCTTAGGGGGCCGACTATGGACACCACCTCCCATTTGAAAATTAAGATATATCAGATTTTCATTAAATGTTATCCATAGTTACTAGGCACCAAATAAGCAAGATTCCCTGAATTCCAACTTCTTCTTAAGACCTCTTAATTTTAAGCTTTAAATTTGAGAGATTTTTAGAATTAAAATCATTTAATGAATTTTGATTTAAATTGGAATAAAGATTCTAGACGTAAGGTTTTGTAGAATAAAAAAATTGCTTATGGCAAGTAAGCCACACACACACCTCTGGGTTTCATTCTAAAGAGAAATATCTAGATTAATATGTATTATTATAATAAACCTAAGTTAATGAACGTTTGTTTCCCTAAGGAGTTCTTTATATATTCTAGTCACATAAAATACATATATTCCTTGATTTAGGGATTGAATTATTATGCCTAGTCTGGAGCGACTTCCATACAAAAAATAGAAAATAATCTATTTTTATTTTAATAATAACAATAATATTTTAATATTTATTTTGCTTTAACCACGTATTGTATTCCGTCACAATTATATAACACTCCCAACCTAGTTTTATAAATATGGTTTTTAGTTCTAGTTTGTTAACCATTTCTTTAAGTGTAAGGACAATAAGAAGATTCATAATTAGCTTCATAATTCGATTTACAATGATACCCCTAACTCAACCCAACCCAACCCTAACCAGCCGAATAGTGTTAAATAAAACGTGATCGCCCAACAGAGCATGCATATTTGAGGAAACTATCGGTTTTAAAAGAGCGACATACAATTCCAAATCTGTATTTATAGAAAAGTCAATGTTTCTGTTTTAGAGAAATCGACATGTTAATAGTTAGAACAGTCAAATAAGTTTTAATGAGGGTTACATTTTTCAAGGAATCCAAAGACGCCATTGAAATGTTCCTTCTATTCCCTCTGGGGACACTAGCGGCAATCATCAGTTAGGTTCATAAAATAACTGAAATATATTAGTAACGAAATTCATTTTTTTTTTTAAATAGATTTTCTTCCTTTCATAAAACAAAAATAAAATTAAACAAAGAATGTCGCAGTGAAGAAGGTATTTTTTTTAAATTAAAACATTTAAATAATTATTTTTATTGGTATTTTTTGGATTTAAATCCGCTTTGTTTTTTGGGTTTTTTAAAAATAATTTGAATTCGTTTAGATTCGTTAAAGCCAATTGCCGTTTTACAGCTGTTGTAAGCAACAGTTTTTTGGGTTTTTTTTAATAACATTTTTTTTTTTTTACTTGACTTCATATTACAAATGTTATTTTTAACTTTTCTTTCAAGGCAAAAACTGTAAACATGACTATATTTAAAATTATTCTTTCATAAAATTTTTAAAAACCTCCTGACCAACAATATATCTCGACATGGAGATTGCTGGGTGAATACCACGAGTAAAGAATAATATACAAAATCAAAATAAAAAGGATTAAAGAGGATATGAAGAAAAATAGTGCTTTCATATCAGTTAAGATTTCATGGTCAGGCATTACCTCTCCTTTTGGAGGGGGGGGGGATCGATTTATTGCTTGTCGACTGAGGCACTCATCCATGAGGGAGTATCGCTGGGGCCAAACGGTTATTTTGGGGTGAAATTGAATTTTTTTTTTTTTTTTTTTTTTTTTTTACTAAAAGAGTCACAGCTTATCAAGGACTAAAGGCCACTCGAGGATATAGGTTAAATGAGTGTCAGATCGACAGTGATGGTTGAAGTTTGAAAAAATTTGATTTAGAAGGACGGCTTAACAAGGATTTGGGGAATCTTTTACAATAGCCCTCAAACTCGCGAGTTGGGTCAAAAAAAATGAATATGCAACAAATAAATGCAACGTACGTCGAGACTGGAGATTTTCCTAGATAGCTATTCCATTTGTTCGTATTTTTACGTAGGATAAATGGGTTTTTATTAGACATGAAAAAAAAAAATTTTTTCTGGGCCTAGATTTTTACTTAAAAAAACATGGAGTCGACGCTCTTGTTTTGCGAGCCTTGCTTCCGGTTCTCGTTGTCAAGGGTTACGCCGTGTGTGTTTTTTTTTTACCGGGACTCATAATCAAAGCAGCAATTTTTTTTTGGTTTGCATTTTTGAAATTTAATTTTATGAAACGAACATTTTAACGATCATTTTGGTCACCGAATGAGCGCGCTTGTCGTTACGTCATTGGGGGTGGGTGGGGGGACATTTCCGTGTATTTCTTGTTGGGTTAGGGTTAAAGGTTAGGGTTACGGTAAGGAATTTTTTACAGAAACAACAGGAAAAAAATTACGGTGTGACGAATGAAAATAATATGTTAATAAAAGCACAATGATATGTAAATCAAAAAATGATTTTATTCCTTTTGCAAAAATTTTGTTCTTTTGCTTGGCTGAAAAATTAAAAATTGCGCTTTGAATATGAGTCCCAGTAAAAAAAACAACCCCGACAGAATTAAACCAGACCGAGGCTGCACATTTTGGACGAGAAGCCGCCATTTTTTCCTTCCAATTTCCGTACGATAAAAATATCGATTTATAAAAAATAGCACTTTTAACGGATTATAACCATTAATAAATGTCACAGGTATGTTGGAAATTCAGTTTTATCGGCTTCGGTAACTTTTATTTGTTGTATATTTGTTTTTTTAGCGTTTTCGTTTGAGGGCTATTGTAAAATATACCCAGGATTTGTTTACATTGGACTTGAAAACGACAATCTTGTAGTCACTCGGGAAGCAGCCCTGTGGTATTTTCCACAGACGGGTAGTTCTAGGAAAGAAACTTTGCTCATGGAAGTTTCGTTTAGTTTTATGCACTGAGGGGGAGGAAAGGGAAATTATTGACAATGGTTGTAGCTTGACGAGTTTTTGTTATGAATGTTTTACAAGGGAGACCATAGATTGAAGCTTAGCTGAGCACCTGCCACTATCATTAGACTAGACATTGACAA
>OY744517.1:43817644-43892644 GCA_963556195.1 Sepiola atlantica
GAAGGAGACAGAGGTGGATCGAAGGAGACAGAGGTGGATCGAAGGAGACAGAGGTGGATCGAAGGAGACAGAGGTGGATCGAAGGAGACAGAGGACAGAGGTGGATCGAAAGAGACAGAGGTGGATTGAAAGAAACAGTGGTGGATCGAAAGAGACAGAGGTTGATATAAAAAGACAGGAAAGAGGTTTAAGACAGAAAGAGAGAGAGAGTGATAGAAAAAGATAAAGAAATCAAAGTTAATTATTTCTTTCCATCAAATTCAATGCATTCAAGAAGAAAACTGACACTAATTTCCTGTACAAGTCAACAGAGGAAGAAGCCCTTTAGTTCCTTCATAAAAAGAAACTTTGCTGACAATTTTCAACGGACTCACCCCCACTGACTCCCCTTCCCCTAATTGTGATTAATGGCCTTTGGTAAAGAATTCATACCAACCTATCATTTTCTCCCTTTCCTTAACAACCCTGATTTGCATTTCACCTATTTCCATTTCGGCCATTAAATTCTCATCTTTCTGACTTCGTTTGCAATACATCATTGTCTAAAATTGCAAAACCAATCCCTTTGCATAGAACCATATCACTTAAATTTATTTAAATGTTCATATTAGTTAATAACATTTAAAAGCCTGAAAAGCGGCTACAATCATTGCATACAGTTATAGTACACAGGTTAGGGTTAGGTTGAGGTTCAATTTAGGTAAATAAAAAAATCTTATTTTTTTGTTTTTAAACAAATTTAGTATGCAGACATTTTGCTGCGACAACTCCCTACCAACTTATATTTGAGTAAACAATTTCTTTAAGCTAGTTACACAAATCTTTCTTGATATAAAAATTTATATCTTCCAATATGAATTGAAATTTATATCAATCAAAACCTTCATGATGCAGCCATTAAAATTTGCATCTTTTCAGAGTAGCCATTAAAAGCCGCACCTTCACAGAGCAGCCATTAAAATTCGCACCTTCTAAAAGCAGCCATTAAAATTCGCACCTTCTAAAAGCAGCCATTAAAATTCGCACCTTCTAAAAGCAGCCATTAAAATTTGCACCTTCTAAAAGCAGCCATTAAAATGTGCACCTTCTAAAAGCAGCCATTAAAATGTGCACCTTCTAAAGCAGCCATTAAAATTTGCACCTTCTAAAAGCAGCCATTAAAATTTGCACCTTCTAAAAGCAGCCATAAAAATTCACATCTATGTTGTGTTTTTCTTTACATTTTCGGGCAATTTTGTATAGGATTACAATATAGTATCTGTTCTATCGTAATTTAAAAAAAAACTATATCTTCATTTAAACTACACCATTAAAATTGTTGAACATAATATTTTAGGAAAGGTTTTTGTAATTTATCCATCTTTATTAAATTACTTTAATTAATTACTGTTAATATCGACAAAACTATTGCATATATATAGGAAAATAGTTCAATAAAATTACAAATGAATAACACCAAATATTAATTTATTATTAACTGTTTAAAAAATAGTTATGTAAATTAGGCATACAGATAGCTGCGTTTGGGGCTTTCCTCTCTACTCTCTCTCTCTCTATATATATATATATGTGTGAAAAAAGACAAACGGAAAACAGGTTAGAATGCAGGAGAAAAACAAAAAACAAGAGATTTAACCGGTTTCGTTCGTATTATCGAACATCTTCAGAAAAAGTGAAGATTTTATTTTATTTTGCAGGCACACACATGAGAGAAGGAAAAGATGATCCGATTGGACCATATGAGAAGACTTTTAGTGACATTGAAATATGATTTGACAAGTAGGTGACATATTCCTCTTTATTTAACAAAAAAAGCCAATGAGAAATATAGGCTGGCCTACCCAATTTTCTTATAAGATATCATTCCCATTGGTTTGACTGTAAAGTAGACTTTTCTAGACTGTCAATTTAAGATTTTTATTGCTTTATAAACTTAAAATGAGGCGAATAAGCAGACCTATCTTTGATATTTTCCCATTAATTTTTGGATGTTTGTGTTCGGTGTATCAATTACATGCACACTCCTATGTTGTGATGGTTTAGTTTGTGTTTATTTATACTTATATATATTTACATACATAATTGTATGCATGTTTATATATATATATATATATATATATATATATATATATATCTTCCACTTTATGTGTGTTCATCCATAGCCATAGTTTCTCTGTCTTCTTCCCTCTTATCGCCTTTACCCCCTCCGCCTACCCTATGCTAGCTCGGTGAAAGCGAAAATTGAAAAGGAAAGGAAAATGGATGAAGGTATATAAAAAAGAATGAGAAATAAAGAGGAATGTGTCACCTACTTGTTGAATCATATTTCAATGCAGCTAAGGGTCTTCTTATATGGTCCAATCAGATAATCTTTTCCTTCTCCCATGTGTGTGCCTTCGAAATAAAATAAAATTGTTTTCAAATCTTCACTTTTTCTGAAGACGTTTGATAATATGAACGAAACCAGTCAAATCTCTTGTTTTCTTTTGTTTTTCTCCTGCATTCTAACCTGTTTTCCGTTTGTCTTTTTTCAAACATTTTGTCTACCACGACATTGCATTTTCATGACTTATCGTGTACCTTACCCCATATATATGTATCTATATATATGTATGTATATGTATGTATATGTATATATATATATATATATATATATATATATACCCATTTACTGTTGGGTGGACAGAGGGAGTTTTCAGACCCGAAAATTCATATGCCGTGAGTGGGATCGAACCCGGGTCGTCCAGCCCAAAGACAAGTGCTATAACCACTCGTCCACAGGCCCTCCGCTCTATATATATATGTATGTATATGTATATATATATATATATATATATATATATGTATGTATATATATATATATATATATATGTATGTATGTATGTGTATATATATATATATATGTATGTATATATATATATATATATATATTAGTATTTCAAAGCACTAGGCTGTATTATTGATTTAAATAACAGTGAGCCGTTTAGGTGTTAATATAGGTGTGATACATGAAAAAACTATTCATTTCAATAATAAGTCTTTTTACTTATTTCGTGTCTGTGCAATAACGCTGGTAAATAACGAAGCTAAGTTTGTAGAAGTTGTTTTTGTACTTTCGTATCGCAATAAACTTCTAGGTACGATTTTCAGTCGGTTTGAAATTAACTTTCATTCCCTCAAGATTTGTATTCGATATAACAAACTTGATTGCCATCTTTGGTTAAAAAAAAAAAAAAATTTTTTGTGTGTGTTTACTCTTATCTACTTAATTCTTATCTATTAGCAGATATTTTTGAGTATGTGATTTGCAGGCGGGTGAGAGGGGAAGCATCTTATTCTTTGTTAATATCTTCCTTGAACTTTTATTACTTTCGGTCTGATAATAAATAAGGTATTAACTCTGTTTTTGAAAACCCAACCATAAAAAGTCAGAAAAGAGTGTGAAAAGAACAATCACTGTTGAGTCGTTTATGTGAGCGGGATGGGGGGGGGGGGTATCTATAATAATTTTTCGTTCTTTTCTATATTTATTTAGTATAATATAAATGCTGTCTGTCTGTCTGTCCAAGGGATGAAATTCAAAACAAAGCCCTATAGCCAGATCTAACAGATTTTTTTCAATTAAAATTTTAAAAGTCATCTAATGATGTATAATCAAATATCAACACGTCAGATTACTTGCTATTTGGGTCAGACTTCTAAAATCCGGCAAAATAACTTTATATATTTGATGTACTTATTTAATAGTTTTATTTACTTATTTTCAACTTTGTGCTTTGGAGGTGGAGGTGTTGTAAGCCTATTACTATTTGTTAATGTCTTTTTTCAAACATAAAAAGTCAGAAAAGCCAGTGAAAGAATCATTGTTCACAGTCTTTTATGAAAGGGGGAAGGCAGGGGGGTATATCTATAATGACTTCTTTCTTTTCTATAATATAAATGCTGTGTATCGGTATGTCTGTCTGTCCAAGGGATGGAATTGAAAAAAAAGCCCGATAGCAAGATCAAACAACGTTTCTCAATTAAAATTTAAAGTGAAATTTAATTGTGTATAATAAAAAAAATTAAAAAAACACATCAGATTCATTGCTATCTGAGTTCGACTTCTATACTCCGACATGACAACTTTATATATTAGATGTATTTAGTAATTTATTAATTTTATTTATGTAAATATAAATAGTGAATACACAAATAAAGAACATTGAAGATTGGTGGGGTCAATTCAAATAGTTTTTACACTTAATTAAAATAATCTTGTTGATACACCGGTTCATTGTTAGATCAGCAAAATTAAGCAACGTTGAGCCTGGCCAGTACCAGATGGGTGACCATTTTGGAATAGCAGACACTGTATGTGAGGAAGACAACGACACTTCTGTGCAAAGAAACTACAAAAGCTAAGGAGTAAAGAGAGAGAGAGAGGAGTAAAGAGAGAGAGAGAGAAGAGTAAAGAGAGAGAGAGAAGAGTAAAGAGAGAGAGAAGAGTAAAGAGAGAGAGAAGAGTAAAGAGAAAGAGGAGTAAAGAGAGAGAGAGAGGAGTAAAGAGAGAGAGGAGTAAAGAGATAGAGAGAGGAGTAAAGAGATAGAGAGAGGAGTAAAGAGATAGAGAGAGGAGTAAAGAGAGAGAGAGAGGAGTAAAGAGAGAGAGAGGAGTAAAGAGAGAGAGAGAGGAGTAAAGAGAGAGAGAGGGGAATAAAGAGAGAGAGAGAGGAGTAAAGAGAGAGAGAGAGAAGAGTAAAGAGAGAGAGAAGAGTAAAGAGAGAGAGAGAAGAGTAAAGAGAGAGAGAAGAGTAAAGAGAGAGAGAAGAGTAAAGAGAGAGAGAAGAGTAAAGAGAGAGAGAGGAGTAAAGAGAGAGAGAGGAGTAAAGAGAGAGAGAGGGGTAAAGAGAGAGAGAGGGGTAAAGAGAGAGAGAGGGGTAAAGAGAGAGAGAGAGGAGTAAAGAGAGAGAGAGGAGTAAAGAGAGAGAGAGGAGTAAAGAGAGAGAGAGAGAGAGAGAGAGAGGAGTAAAGAGAGAGAGAGAGAGAGGAGTAAAGAGAGAGAGAGAGGAGTAAAGAGAGAGAGAAGAGTAAAGAGAGAGGAGTAAAGAAAGAGAGAGAGAGGAGTAAAGAGAGAGAGAGGAGTAAAGAGAGAGAGGAGTAAAGAGAGAGGAGTAAAGAGAGAGGAGTAAAGAGAGAGGAGTAAAGAGAGAGGAGTAAAGAGAGAGGAGTAAAGAGAGAGGAGTAAAGAGAGAGGAGTAAAGAGAGGAGTAAAGAGAGAGGGAGAGATAGGAGTAAAGAGAGAGGAGTAAAGAGAGAGGAGTAAGAGAGAGGAGTAAAGAGAGAGGAGTAAAGAGAGAGAGGAGTAAAGAGAGAGAGAGAGAGGAGTAAAGAGAGAGAGAGGAGTAAAGAGAGAGAGGAGTAAAGAGAGAGAGGAGTAAAGAGAGAGAGGAGTAAAGAGAGAGAGAGAGGCAGGTGTAAAGAGAGAGAGAGAGGCAGGTGTAAAGAGAGAGATTAAAACCTGTATGGAACAAATATCAACACATATTTGCAAATAGTTAATGCTTTTAAGGCCATGAAGTCATTTCTCACTTTCTTAGTTGTCAATAAGGAGAAGTGGTTGGTTGTTTTATGGCATATCAACCCCCTTTTCGGATTATTTAATGCTGAATACTATTATCAAGGCCATTCAAGGATAAGGGTTAATGAGTTTGTCAGTATGAAAAGGAACAACACCCTGAAAGGACTGGAAAACGAAGAGTTAAATGGACCGGCTTGACAGGAATTTAACATTGGACTTGAGCCCTGTGGTATTGTGTTCCACTGACAGGAAATTATTGGAAACAAACTTTGTTCATGGAAGTTCCGTTTAGTTTTAGGTACACATAGGGAGAAAGAGAATTTTTTTTTTTTTAATTTCTACGAGTTTTTGTGTCAAATGTTTTACAGGGGGAACCAGAGATTGGAGCTCAGTCGAGCACCTACGATGAGAATAATGATAGAGCAGAGAACGACTAACAATGTCTCTTCTGTATTTATTTGTAGTGTTAGCTTTAACTAGGTATTCACAGTGTACATTCATAAATCTATCTCTGACTGCAGTTTCATTTCAGATCTAGGTGGGTTGGTTAATTGTGAGAAAAACGTTCAAGGTGAGAACAGTAGTCCAAATAATCAAAATCGGTCAAAATGGTTGAAATCATAAAACCAATGCATAAAATGTTTTGCGTAAAAACATTGTCGCCAGTGTTAACAGATGTTGTTTCAGCTTTCAAAAGACAGAAAAAAAATGTTTTTATTAAATATAGGACATCAGAAAAATTATTTTTTTATAAAATATAGGACATCAGAAAAATTATTTTTTTTATTAAATATAGGACATCAGAAAAATTATTTTTTTTATTAAATATAGGACATCAGAAAAATTATTTTTTTAATATTGGACAGAAGAAAAAATATTTTTTTATTAAATATAGGACATCAGAAAAATTATTTTTTTATTAAATACAAGACATCAGAAAAATTATTTTTTTATTAAATATAGGACACCAGGAAAATTATTTTTTTATTAAATATAAGACATCAGGAAAATTATTTTTTTTATTACATATAGGACATCAGAAAAATAATTTTTTTAATATTGGACATCAGAAAAATAATTTTTTTAATATTGGACATCAGAAAAATAATTTTTTTTTAATATTGGACATCAGAAAAATAATTTTTTTTTAATATTGGACATCAGAAAATTATTTTTTTTAATATTGGACATCAGAAAATTATTTTTTATTAATATTAGACATAAGAAAAATTATTTTTTTATTAAATATAGGAAATAAGAAAAATTATTTTTATTAAATATAGGACATCAGAAAAATTATTTTTTTATTAAATATAAGACATCAGAAACATTATTTTTTATTAAATATAGGACATCAGAAACATTATTTTTTATTAAATATAGGACATCAGAAAAAAAATTTTTTTATTAAATATAGGACATCAGAAAAATTATTTTGTTATTAAATATAGGACATCAGAAAAAAAATTTTTTTATTTAATATAGGACATCAGAAAAATTATTTTTTTTATTAAATATAGGACATCAGAAAAATTATTTTTTACTATTAGACAGAAGAAAAATTATTTTTTTATTAAATATAAGACATCAGAAAAATTATTTTTTTATTAAATATAGGACATCAAAAACATTATTTTTCTATTAAATATAAGACATCAGAAAAATTATTTTTTTTATAAAATACAGGACATCAGAAAAATTATTTTTTTAATATTTGACATCAGAAAAATTATTTTTTTTATTATTGGACATAAGAAAAACAGGCTTAGCTCTGACAACCTCAGAGAAAGAGTAAATCTTGAGACTATTGGGAGATGTGTGCAGAAAAGCAGATTTTATTGGTATGATTACGACGAAAGAATGGATATGAGTTCTTGGGTTAATAGATATAGAACAGTTGAGGTAGCAGGATCAGATATAGAACAGTTAAAGCTGCATGGTCAGATATAGAACAGTTAAGGTAGCAGGATCAGATATAGAACAGTTAAGGTAGCAGGATTAGATATAGAACAGTAGAGGTAGCAGGATCAGATATAGAACAGTAGAGGTAGCAGGATCAGATATAGAACAGTAGAGGTAGCAGGATTAGATATAGAACAGTAGAGGTAGCAGGATCAGATATAGAACAGTTAAGGTAGCAGGAGGGTTATTTCATGTCACATCATCCAGGGCTTGAAACCCATGTCCTCAGATTTTGTTGTAACTTGCACCACAGATGGACATCATAAAAACTAAGAAATCCTGAAAATTTGAGGATGCAACTCCCAGCGGTTTCCGATTGAGAGTAGTTTCCGTGTTGCGTAAATCGCGCAAGATGTCGCCCGGACGACATTTATGTAATTACATTTTCTTGAATATTTTCAGTTTGGAACATGATGTGACGCTGAAAATTCACACAGGTATGTTTTTCAACCCAAGGAACCCAAAAATGGCTTCAGCTTTGCTCAGAAATGAAGCCTTCTATGAGATTTTATCAAATTTTGAAATTTTTTACATGTGCACCAATATGGGGCAAAAAATGATGTAGCTGATATGGTAACGGGTTTTTTTCTTTTGGACATTCATTTAGACACTATGAAGTACCTCTGGACCAAAAATGGTAAATAATACTTTTTTTGTTCACTCACAGTGTCTATTCAAAGTTAGGTCTTTTTCCGAGGGTTCAAAAATACCCTATTGGGGAAGCAACTAGTTTGGGTATGTGAGATGAAGTTGGAGGGATCGTTCATCTAAATTTATATAAAATTAACATTGAAATAAGTTTTAGAAAGTAAAAGTTAAATAGTAAAAGGTAATATAGTCTGACAGTGATCAGATATTTACCATAAAAGCGGATTTCACAACAAAAACCAGCATACAACAACATTATTTACATACTGTTATTTTCTTTATGCCACTGAAATGCAGAAATCGTTTTTCATACTCCTCATCAGTTATCTTGTATGTTCTTCCTGTATATGTTGTTGGAGACAACACAAAGAATTTTCTTGATTGGAACAAACCATGTATCATCAATCTGCGGCCAATTGAATGTCTTGCGTGGTCCATGAGGGTGCATGAACTTGACGGTTA
The DNA here is from genome assembly GCA_963556195.1 of Sepiola atlantica. Lineage (NCBI taxonomy): Eukaryota > Metazoa > Mollusca > Cephalopoda > Sepiida > Sepiolidae > Sepiola > Sepiola atlantica. The sequence goes on from OY744517.1 coordinate 43,826,277, forward strand.
CATCACCTTCCTCTGCATTAATTTCATTCACAATGCCAATCCACCAGAATTATAAACACAGGTTAAATATTGCATTGGTGAAATGTCAGAGATTTCAAGAATTGATGGCAAGTTAAAATCATGGTTGTCTGTATATGATTCATCCTCGCTGGTCGCTGGTCAGCTTATGACCAATGTTCGATGTTGAAAACGGGGCAAAATGGTGGCTGCTTCTGCTTCCTGGTACTGTGTTTCCCCTGGCAAATCTTGCCTCAAGAAACTTTCTCACCTCCTCCATAGTTTCCATACTAATATCAAAGAACTTGATTGCAGACATCTCCAGGCAGACTTCTAGCATGGCTTTATAATCCAGGATTTGATTATTCAGAGGACGTTGAAGCGACCGTTTAGCCACATGCCGTTTTACTGAACCACCGATTCCATCATAATGGGGATTTTCCATGGCTTGTAGCAAAGAAAACCCACTCTGCATCAATCCCAAAGTCCTGTTTATGCAGACATAAATTTATGATGGATGTTTTTATAATTTTTATATTGACCCCCACAGCCATCATTGAAGTAAGTCATTTTGTTAACATGGGGCAATAATGGATGAATGTAGTGAACTGTGTTTTGATACACGAATGCAGTGTCATTAGAAATAAAACACAATGAAAGATGCTTCAGTGTTCCATCGGAATCTCGGTAGTAAAGCACTGCAGGGTGCAGGATGGAATATTCCTTGCTCCAATGAAAACTTTGGATTTCGTCTTGTATGAGAAATTGATAATTTTCTGCAAAGTCTACAAGGACAAGAACCTCAATCGAACAAAGATACTTTTTCTTTTTAGTCAATTATCTAGTTTGATATTTTGTTATATATGAGCGTTGTGTGTTATTGTCGATTTTCTCAATCAAGAAATCTTTGTATTCTTCATACATTGTTGTACGAGTACTTAATGTGGCACGGTCAGTTGTGTCCCATTGACTAAAATGAAATTTATCATCTGGATCCACATCAACCAGCTTTTCATCCAAGAACTTCTGCAATGCTTCTCTGCCAGGACATGCCTCACAACGGTGCATCATGCATTCCTTGTTGGAAGAATCACAAACTAGTTTTGAGATGTAATCCTTGTAAGTAACGTCGCAACCAATGGTGTCTACAAGAAGTTTCGCATTCTGATGTATGCTACACACAAACAGAATGATTACCTTTAGATCCAGCTAATACACACCACTTTGGACGCAACTGAGAAAATTTGGGAAACCCCACCTTGACATTGGGATACTTCTGTTTAAAAGCAGCATACAATTCATCCAGGTTACATAGTATTAAATGCTTTTGTTTGTGAACACCCTTTTCAATACTAACATAGTCCTTTTTGCCTGGCATTTGACGGCTGTATTCATCATTTTCATACATGTATACTACCAGTTCTACTGTCTCTGAGGAGAGTTTTTTCCCTTTTTTAGGGGCAGACTTTGAGAGAATACCACTCACATTCTTTAGTTTCCTGGCAGTTCGAACAACGTACTGATACCTTGAAGAATTTGGAACAGTATTCACGAGACCACGAATCAGGAGCAAGTGTCATGATTTGGATTTGATCTGGAGTCGAGGCTTTCTTCAATTTCTCCTTCATCAGATCATGTAATCTATCCAATTCTAATGCTTTCTTTTTGATTTCTTTTTCAATATGCACTGATTCTGACACAGTCAATTCTTCAGCGTCGACTTTGTATACAGTCGACAGATCGCTTTTGAGTGTTCTAATCACTTGTTCTAATTTCCTTTTGGCACTATGAACACGACTATGAGGAGCAACACCATGTAAAGCGACAGGAGAAATGTCCATGGATTTCAGACTAATATTCAAGTTTTTTTGTGGGGTTTGCAAAAGTTCACAGGTGTAGTCTGCATCTATCCTGTCTGTATCATCGATCAGTCTCACATATTTCATCATACAATGAGGACATATTTCATCATACACTGAGGACAAAGAATGTGTCCTGGTGTTACATTGTACCCTCTCACCTCCAGCTCTTTTGCCATCACCAACGATATCAGCTGTACGCCTTTGACTTTACTTTTATGTTGTAACTATCCACTGCGGCACTTCTTTGAGGCCTTTGCTCTATGTTCAAACACATTTCCAAAATATTTTTTGTGATGAAAACAGATGGTTGATAACTCGTTTTTATGTTCCTTGAGCCCAGCTCTCAACAACGTCTTTGTTCAAGTCTGACAGATTCTCAATTCCTTTGGAACGATCATAGTCTAATTTGTGACATTCCAAATAGAGTTCGATACCAACGGAGCAAGCTTCATCAGTCATCTTGTTTTCTTTTGTTTACTGTTGAATTGAAGACAAAACAATAAAATAGAATATATATAGATATAATCAGGTAACTTAAGTTTGGTAGCAGGGGATGAGTAAGCAGTTAGTGAACAGATTTATATAAATCTTTCCAGTGAATTAAAAGGAAAATCAACATTTAAAATATTCATAAATTTGTTCCTACCTCAAATTCTTCTATATTTTCTACAGCTAATTCCTTTGTATGCTTTCATCTCAAAGACTGGACAGTACGAGCAAGGGAGATTATTGTGTTGGGATGGAGAGGATGAGGAGCTCATAAAAAGTGTGGTAGCAGGGGATGAGTAAGCAGTTAGTGAACAGATTTATATAAATCTTTCCAGTGAATTAAAAGGAAAATCAACATTTAAAATATTCATAAATTTGTTCCTACCTCAAATTCTTCTATATTTTCTACAGCTAATTCCTTTGTATGCTTTCATCTCAAAGACTGGACAGTACGAGCAAGGGAGATTATTGTGTTGGGATGGAGAGGATGAGGAGCTCATAAAAAGTGTGGTAGCAGGGGATGAGTAAGCAGTTAGTGAACAGATTTATATACATTTTTCCAGTGAATTAAAAGGAAAATCAACATTAAAAATATTCATAAATTTGTTCCTACCTCAAATTCTTCTATATTTTCTACAGCTAATTCCTTTGTATGCTTTCATCTCAAAGACTGGACAGTACGAGCAAGGGAGATTATTGTGTTGGGATGGAGAGGATGGGGAGCTCATAAAAAGTGTGGTAGCAGGGGATGAGTAAGCAGTTAGTGAACAGATTTATATAAATCTTTCCAGTGAATTAAAAGGAAAATCAACATTTAAAATATTCATAAATTTGTTCCTACCTCAAATTCTTCTATATTTTCTACAGCTAATTCCTTTGTATGCTTTCATCTCAAAGACTGGACAGTACGAGCAAGGGAGATTATTGTGTTGGGATGGAGAGGATGAGGAGCTCATAAAAAGTGTGGTAGCAGGGGATGAGTAAGCAGTTAGTGAACAGATTTATATACATTTTTCCAGTGAATTAAAAGGAAAAATCAACATTTAAAATATTCATAAATTTGTGCCTTCCTCAAATTCTTCTATATTTTCTACAGCTAATTTCTTGGTATAAGAATCAAGTGCTGCCTTACTTTCTTGCCTGCATAATGGAATAAACAAATTGCACCAACCACTATTATATATTTTAATTAGGTATAGATAATGTTTTTCATTTAAAATTATTTTAGGATTGTTGCAGTACATTATGAACTAATCCAGCTCCGTTGCATATGGGACACGTTTTACTGAAAAAATTAACCATCAACTAATGCAGGCATAATAGGCAAAGAAAAACTTTGTTATACAAGAAATATGATCAATATTTAAGCAGCTATTGTGGTTCAGTAGCTAAAATTGACATAATCATTGGATTCTGGTGATATTGGACCAAAGCGCCGTTGTGCATGGGACATTTTGACGATGTTTCGCTCAGTCATTTTACAATGGATGGTGTTAACAACCCGAAACTGTTTACCGTAGTAAAAACTGCTATGCAGTTATTAAATAAACACAAACAGTGCAAACTTCATCTATCTTATAAGTCATAAGTAAAACCATTCAACATTTATTCTCAGTTAAAATTGATGAGAATAACCCATGTAGATAATGTTGTCGTGTGCTGGTTTTTGTTGTGAAGTCAGCTTTTATTGTAAATATTTGATCACTGTCAGACTCTTAACTTTTACTTTTTAAATCTTATTTCAATGTTAATTTTATATAAATTTTGATCTTGCATATCCAAACTAGTTGCTTCCCCCAATAGGGTATTTTTGAACCCTCGGAAAAAGACCTAACTTTGAATAGACACTGTGAGTGAACAAAAAAAGTATTATTTACCATTTTTGGTCCAGAGGTACTTCATAGTGTCTAAATGAATGTCCAAAAGAAAAAAACTCGTTACCATATCAGCTACATCATTTTTTGCCCCATATTGGTGCACATGTAAAAAAATTTAAAATTTGATAAAATCTCATAGAAAGCTTCATTTCTGAGCAAAGCTGATGCCATATTTGGGTTCCTTGGGTTGAAAAACATACCTGTGTGAATTTTCAGCGTCACATCATGTTCCAAACTGAAAATATTCAAGAAAATGTAATTAAATAAATGTCGTCCGGGCGACATCTTGCGCGATTTACGCGACACGGAAACTACTCTCAATCGGATACCGCTGGTAGTTGCATCCTCAAATTTTCAGGATTTCTTAGTTTTTATGATGTCCATCTGTGGTGCAAGTTACAACAAAATCTGAGGATATGGGTTCATAAATCCAAAATTTCAGGATGATTTGACATGGAATTACCCAGGATCAGATATAGAACAGTTTAGGCACTATAATAAGATATAGAACAGTAAAGGTAAAACGGATCAGATATAGAACAGTTAAGGTAAAACGGATCAGATATAGAACAGTTAAGGTGGCAGGATAAGATATAGAACAGTTGAGGTAGCAGGATCAGATATAGAACAGTTAAGGCAGCAGGATCAGATATACAACAGTTGAGGTAGCAGGATCAGATATAGAACAATTAAGGCAGCAGGATCAGATATAGAACAGTTGAGGCAGCAGGATCAGATATAGAACAGTTGAGGTAGCAGGATCAGATATAGAACAGTTGAGGTAGCAGGATCAGATATACAACAGTTGAGGTAGCAGGATCAGATATACAACAGTTGAGGTAGCAGGATAAGATATACAACAGTTGAGGTAGCAGGATCAGATATAGAACAGTTGAGGTAGCAGGATCAGATATACAACAGTTGAGGTAGCAGGATCAGATATACAACAGTTGAGGTAGCAGGATCAGATATACAACAGTTGAGGTAGCAGGATCAGATATACAACAGTTGAGGTAGCAGGATCAGATATAGAACAGTTGAGGTAGCAGGATCAGATATAGAACAGTTGAGGTAGCAGGATCAGATATAGAACAGTTGAGGAAGTATGATTGGATATCGAACAGTTGAGGTAGCAGGATCAGATATACAACAGTTAAGGTAGCAGGATCAGATATAGAACAGTTGAAGCAGCAGGATCAGATATAGAACAGTTGAAGCAGCAGGATCAGATATAGAACAGTTGAAGCAGCAGGATCTGATATAGAACAGTTGAAGCAGCAAGGTCAGATATAGAACAGTTGAAGCAGCAGGATCAGATATAGAACAGTTGAAGCAGCAGGATCTGATATAGAACAGTTGAAGCAGCAGGATCTGATATAGAACAGTTGAAGCAGCAGGATCTGATATAGAACAGTTGAAGCAGCAGGATCTGATATAGAACAGTTGAAGCAGCAGGATCAGATATAGAACAGTTGAGATAGCAAGGTCAGATATAGAACAGTTGAGATAGCAGGATCATTTAGCAGGAGAAGGCTAAAGAAAACATGAGAGGAAGTGATAAGGATGTATTTGTAGATAAAGAGGGATAGATAAAGACCTGGTCAGAGATTTAGATAGTTTGAAAGTCAATTTCTTTTTTTGGTCACCTTACACAAGGCATATTGCAAATGAGACATAAGAGGCAACTGTGATTTATCCTAAGTGGGGAGTTGTGCAGCAAGATGTTTGTTCACATTATATTTAAATTTCTGCATGTTGGTACAGTCGAAGAAAATAGGGAGCAGGGAGGGAATTCCAAAGTGTAAATTATACATTATCGGCTAAAAATAAGGCAGTGAAGGTGGTATTTGTTTTTGTTTCTCTTCTGCATGAATAAACTGTTTATTTTTTACGTGATCCCTTTCTATCCTTGAAGAAGTTTATTCGAAGACAAATCAGTGGAAACTGCAATGCGGTGCACAAATGCAAGCAAAACTTTTTGAAACAATCATTGCCATTAAACATGACAGCCTCTGCTAAATATTCTGCAAGAATAACTATCAGAGGACCCATAACTTCAGAAGTGTCTGGTTGGGTCCTTTGGGATCTTATAAGTGTCAGAGTAGAGTGTAATTTTTTTTTTTTTTTTTTTTGGTACAGTGATGAGGAAATAATGTTTTTCGTATTGAGAGTTAATTGTATTTTATCAATTGGAATCGTCTTTTTATTATTTTGAAACTAGCAAGATCCCACAGAAATTCCATGGTGATTTCTGCATCAATCTGTATTATTTACTGTTAATAATGATATTCCTTTTGAAATGATATATGTCTTGGTCAATACTATTAAAACAAATTACTCTTCCGTAAAATAATTTTAATCGTTAACTAATTATTCGTTTTATTTATTCAAAGAATATGTTTTATTTATTTATTTCTAATTTTAGCAATTTAATTCTTTTTAAAACAATAAATATTCTGTCTTCTTACCATGAAGTAATTTGTCAGCTAAATATTCTTAAAATCAATAAAACGAATGTATTTATTTAAATTGTAGTTTTAGTTACGGGCATAATTTGATTTTGGAACAATTCATTTTAAAATGGGTAATGTCGGAATTGTTTTTCTTAACAACATCAGATTAATCATGAATCACTGTATTTACTGATAGGGGTATCTCATTTTTTTATAATTTGTGTGAAAGGTGATAACGTACGTACAAACATGAAATGCCTTAGCATATCATTATATAGATTTTAAATGTGAGTGAAAAGTGATAACGTCTGTACGAACATGAAATGCCTTAGCATATTATTATATAGATTTTAAATGTATGTGAAAGGTGATAACGTACGTACAAACATGAAATGCCTTAGCGTATTATTATATAGATTTTACATATGTGTGAAAGGTGATAACGTACGTACGAGCATGAAATGCCTTAGCGTATTATTATTATATAGATTTTACATATGTGTGTAAGGTGATAACGTACGTACGAACATGAAATGGCTTAGCGTATTATTATATAGATTTTAAATGTGTGTGAAAGGTGATAACGTACGTACAAACATGAAATGCCTTAGCGTATTATTATATAGATTTTAAATGTGTGTGAAAGGTGATAACGTACGTACGAACATGAAATGCCTTATCATATTATTATATAGATTTTAAATGTGTGTGAAAGGTGATAACGTACGTACAAACATGTAATGCCTTAGCGTATTATTAGATTTTAAATGTGTGTGAAAGGTGATAACGTACGTACGAACATGAAATGCCTTGGTGTATTATTATATAGAGATTTTTACCATTTCCGATGAAAAATTGAAGCTAAGAAAAGTCTCTTCAAATAAATGACTACTAATTATAAACTGTCTTGTTTAGAATTTCTTTTTCGTTTTTGAAAACCAGGACGCAGATGTCTTTTACCTTATTCTATAAAACAAGTGACAGACCTAACATCTTTATTTTTATCTGGGGAAGGTTTTTCACTATCCTCGTGGGAGGCAGTATTCTTAGAACTGCTGAGGCTCAACTTAACAATTACCCTTCCCCACCCTCACCCTTTATTCAGAATTGGAAACAGATACTACAGGCTGTAGTACTCATCTATTTCGGGGGGGAGGGGGTTGTTTTAAATCTTCCTGGACCGAAAACCCGGTTATCAAAGTCCTCCAGTTATCAGAGGCATCATCATCATCATCATCATCACTCGACCCCACCGCAAAACTTTAACATTTTCTCACCGTAGTATGGCAACGTGGTAATGTCAAAGCTAATCGGCTAACAGGGTTCTGGTGAAAATCCAGTAGGTACCGGCATCAGGATCCGTTGCTCTCTGGTCGTCTCTGCTTCTATACATGGCAAGCTAAGACACGTCAGGTGCAAAAGAGCAAATCAATGAAGTGAAAGTGACAAAGTTGTGCCTCCTGGACCAAACCTTCCCAGACTTTGCATGCAACTGCTGATCTTACTGCTCTCTGTGCCAGGAGTACAACCTGAAAACCTGCAGGTTAACAAATAGCTGTGAAAGACTGTGGTCAATGAGGATGACTTCTTTTTGTAAATACCCACTTATAAAAGTGCATGCCAATCTTTTGTAAATACCCACCCATGAAAGTTCATGTAAATCTTTTTGTAAATAACCACTTATCAAAGTGCATGTTTATCTTTTGTAAATACCCCCTATCTAAGTGAATGCCAATCCTTTGTAAATACCTACCTATTAATATGCATGCTAATCCTTTGTGAATACCCACTTATCAAAGTGCATGCCAATCTTTTATAAATACCCACCCACAAAAATGCATACCAATCTTTTGTAAATACCCACTTATCAAAGTGCATGCTAATCGTTTGTGAATACCCACTTATCAAAGTGCATGCCAATCTTTTGTAAATCCCCACCTATCAAAGTGCATGCCAATCTTTTTGAAAATACCCACTTATCAAAGTGCATGCTAATCTTTTGTAAATACCCACTTATCAAAGTGCATGCTAATCTTTTGTAAATACCCACTTATCAAAGTGCATGCTAATCTTTTGTAAATACCCACTTATCAAAGTGCATGCTAATCTTTTGTAAATACCAACCCATGAAAGTTCATGTAAATCTTTTTGTAAATAACCTCTTATCAAAGTGCATGCTTATCTTTTGTAAATACCCCCTATCTAAGTTTATGCCAATCCTTTGTAAATACCTACCTATTAATATGCATGCTAATCCTTTGTGAATACCCACTTATCAAAGTGCATGCCAATCTTTAGTAAATCCCCATCTATCAAAGTGCATGCCAATCTTTTGTAAATACAAACTTATCAAAGTGCATGCCAATCTTTTATAAATACCCACTTATAAAAATGCATGCCTATCTTTTATAAATACCCACCCATAAAAGTGCATGCCAATCTTTTGTAAATACCCACGTATCAAAATACATGCAAATCTTTTATTAATACCCACCTATCAAAGTGCATGCCAATCTTTTATTAATACCCACCTACAAAAATGCATGCCAATCTTTTGTAAATACCCACTGATCAAAATCCATGCCAATCTTTTATAAATACCAACCCACAAAAGTGCATGCTACTCTTTTGTAAATACTCACTTATCAAAGTGCATGCTAATCGTTTGTAAATATCCACTTATCCAAGTGCATGCCAATCTTTTATAAATACTCACCTACAAAAGTGCATGCTAATCTTTTATAGATACCACACTACAAAAGTGCATGCCAATCTTTTGTAAATACACACTCATCAAAATAGATGCCAATCTTTTATAAATACCAACCCACAAAAGTGCATACCAATCTTTTGTAAATACCCACTTATCAAAGTGCATGCCAATCTTTTGTTAATACCCACCTATCAAAATGCATGCTAATCTTTTGTAAATATCCACTTATCAAAGTGCATGCCAATCTTTTGTAAATACCCACCAACCAAAGTGCATGCCAATCTTTTGTAAATACCCACCTATTAAAGTGCTTGCCAATCTTTTGTAAATACCCACTTATCAAAGTACATGATTATCATTTGTAAATACCCATTTATCAAAGTGCATGCCAATCTTTTGTAAATATCCACTTATCAAAATGCATGCCAATCTTTTATAAATACCCACTTACAAAAGTGCATGCCAATCTTTTATAAATACCCACCTACAAAAGTGCATGCCAATCTTTTATGAATACCCACCTATCAAAGTGCATGACAATCTTTTGTAAATACCCACTTATCAAAGGGCATGTCAATGTTTTGTACATACCCACTTATCAAAGAGCATGCTAATCTTTTGTAAATACCCACTTATTAAAGTGCATGCCAATCTTTTGTAAATACCCACTTATCAAAATGCATGCTAATCTTTTGTTAATACCCACCCACAAAAGTGCATGTCAATCGTTTGTAAATACATACTTATCAAAATGCATGCTAATCTTTTATCAATACCACCCACAAAAGGGCATGATAATTTTTTGTAAATACCCACTTATCTAAATGCATGGTAATCTTTTATAAATACCCACCCATAAAAGTGCATGCCAATCTTTTGTAAATACCCACTTATCAAAATGCATGCTAATCTTTTACAAATACCAACCTATCAAAATGCATGCTACTCTTTTACAAATACCAACCCACAAAAATGCATGCCAATCTTTTGTAAATACTCACTTATCAAAGTGCATGCTTATCTTTTGTAAATACCAACTTATCAAAGTGCATGCTAATCGTTTGTAAATACCCATTTATCAAAGTGCATGCCAATCTTTTATTAATACCCACCCACCAAAAGTGCATGCCCATGTGTTGTAAATACATACTTATAAAAATGCATGCCGATCTTTTGTAAATATCCACTTATAAAAATGCATGCCGAACTTTTGTAAATATCGACTTATAAAAATGCATGCCAATCTTTTATTAATACCCATATACAATAGTGCATGCTAATCTTTTATAAATACCCAACTACCAAAGTGCATGCCAATCTTTTGTAAATAGCCACTTATCTAAATGCATGCCAATCTTTTGTAAATACCCACTTATAAAAATGCATGCCAATCTTTTGTAAATACCCACTTATAATAATGCATGCCAATCTTTTGTAAATACTCACTTATAAAAATGCATGCCAATCTTTTGTAAATACCCACTTATAAAAATGCATGCCAATCTTTTGTATGTACCCACTTATCAAAATGCATGCAATTCTTTTGTAAATACACACTTATCAAAGTGCATGCCAATCCTTTATAAATACCCACTTATCAAAATGCATGCCAATTTTTATAAATGCCCACCTACAAAAGTGCATGCCAATCTTTTATGAATACCCACCTATCAAAGTGCATACCAATCTTTTGTAAATACCCATTTATCAAAGTGCATTCCAACCTTTTATAAATACCCACTTATCAAAGAGCATGCTAATCTTTTGTAAATACCCACTTATTAAAGTGCATGCCAATCTTTTGTAAATACCCACTTATCAAAATGCATGCCAATCTTTTATAAATACCCAGTAATCAAAGTGCATGCTAATCTTTTGTTAATACCCACACACAAAAGTGCATGCCAATCGTTTGTAAATACCCACTTATCAACATGCATGCAAATCTTTTATAAATACCTACTCACAAACTTGCATGCTACTCTTTTGTAAATATCCACTTATCAAAATGCATACTAATCTTTTATAAATACCCACTTATCTAAGTGCATACTAATCTTTTGTAAATCCCCACGTAAATACAAACTTATCAAAGTGCATGTCAATCTTTTGGTCATATCCACTTATCAAAGTGAATGCCAATCTTTTGTAAATACCCACATATCAAAATGCATGTCAATCTTTTGTAAATACCCACGTATCAAAATGCATGCCAATCTTTGATAAATACCCACCCACAAAAGTGCATGCCAATCTTTTGTAAATACCCACTTATCAAAATGCATGCCAATCTTTTATAAATACCCACCTACAAAGTGCATGGCACTCTTTTGTAAATACCCACTTATCAAAGTGCATACTAATCTTTTGTAAATACCCACTTATCAAAGTGCATGCCAATCTTTTGTAAATACAAACTCATCAAAGTGCATGCCAATCTTTTGTAAATACCCACATATCAAAATGCATGCTAATCTTTTATAAATACCCACCTATCAAAGTGCATGCTAATCTTTTATAAATACCAACCCACAAAAGTGCATGCCTTTCTTTTTGTAAATACCCACTTAATAAAAATGCATGCTAATCCTTTTTAAATAATCAGCCACACAAGTGCATGCCAATCTTTTGTAAAAACCTACTTATCAAAGTGCATGCCAATCTTTTGTAAATACCCACTTATCAAAATGCATGCCAATTTTTATAAATACCAACCCACAAAAGTGCATACAAATCTTTTGTAAATACCCACTTATCAAAATGCATGCCAATCTTTTATAAATACAAACCTATCAAAGTGCATGCCAATCTTTTATAAATACCCACTAATAAAAATGCATGCCAATCTTTTACAAATACCAACCCATCAAAGGGCATGCCAATCTTTTACAAATACCAACCCACAAAAGTGCATGCTACTCTTTTGCAAATACCCACTTATCAAAATGCATGCCAATCTTTTATAAATACACACCTACAAAAGTGCATGCCACTCTTTTGTAAATACAAACTCATCAAAGCGCATGCCAATCTTTTGTAAATACCCACGTATCAAAATGCATGCCAATCTTTTGTAAATACCCACGTATCAAAATGCATGCCAATCTTTTATAAATACCCACGTACAAAAGTGCATGCAAATCTTTTATGAATACCCACTTATCAAAGTGCATACCAATCTTTTGTAAATACCCACCTATCAAAGTGGATGCCAATGTGTTGTAAATACCCACTTTTAAAAGTGCATGCCAATGTTTTGTAAATACCCACTTATCAAAGAGCATGCTAATCTTTTGTAAATACCCACTTATTAAAGTGCATGCCAATCTTTTGTAAATACCCACTTATCAAAGTGCATGCCAATCTTTTGTAAATACAAACTCATCAAAGTGCATGCTAATCTGTTGTAAATACCCACGTATCAAAATGCATGCCAATCTTTTGTAAATACCCACGTATCAAAATGCATGCCAATCTTTTATAAATACCCACGTACAAAAGTGCATGCCAATCTTTTATAAATACCCACGTACAAAAGTGCATGCCAATCTTTTATGAATGCCCACCTATCAAAGTGCATAGATGTTTTGTAAATACCCACTTTTCAAAGTGTATGCCAATGTTTTGTAAATACCCACTTATCAAAGAGCATGCCAATCTTTTGTAAATACCCACTAATTAAAGTGCATGCCAATCTTTTGTAAATACCCACTTATCAAAATGCATGCCAATCTTTTATAAATACCCACCCACAAAAGTGCATGCCAATCTTTTGTAAATACCCACCTACAAAAGTGCATGCCAATCTTTTGTAAATATCCACTATTAAAAGTGCATACTAATCTTTTGTAAATACCCACTTATCAAAGTGCATACTAATCTTTTGTAAATACCCACTTATCAAAGTGCATGTCAATCTTTTGGTAATATCCACTTATCAAAGTGCATGCCAATCTTTTGTAAATACCCACGTATCAAAATGCATGCTAATCCTTTATAAATAATCAGCCACAAAAGTGGATGCCAATTTTTTGTAAATACCTACTTATCAAAGTGCATGCCGATCTTTTATAAATACCAACCAACAAAAGTGCATACTAATCTTTTGTGAATACCTACTTATTAAAATGAATGCCAATCATTTGTAAATACCCACTTATCAAAATGCATGCCAATCTTTTATAAATACAAACCTATCAAAGTGCATGCCAATCTTTTATAAATACCCATTAATAAAAATGCATGCCAATCTTTTACAAATACCAACCAATCAAAATGCATGCTAATTTTTAATAAATACCAACCCACAAAAGTGCATGCTACTCTTTTGTAAATACCCACTTATCAAAATGCATGCCAATCTTTTATAAATACCCACCCACAAAAGTGCATGCCAATCTTTTGTAAATACCCACTTATCAAAATGCATGCCAATCTTTTATAAATACCCACCTACAAAGTGCATGGCACTCTTTTGTAAATACCCACTTATCAAAGTGCATACTAATCTTTTGTAAATACCCACTTATCAAAGTGCATGCCAATCTTTTTTAAATACAAACTCATCAAAGTGCATGCCAATCTTTTGTAAATACCCACATATCAAAATGCATGCCAATCTTTTATAAATACCCACCTATCAAAGTGCATGCCAATCTTTTATAAATACCAACCCACAAAAGTGCATGCCTATCTTGTTGTAAATACCCACCTATCAAAATGCATGCTAATCCTTTTTAAATAATCAGCCACAAAAGTGCATGCCAATCTTTTGTAAATACCTACTCATCAAAGTGCATGCCAATCTTTTGTAAATACCCACTTATCAAAAGGCACGCCAATTTTTATAAATAACAACCCACAAAAGTGCATACCAATCTTTTGTAAATACCCACTTATCAAAATGCATGCCAATCTTTTATAAATACAAACCTATCAAAGTGCATACCAATCTTTTATAAATACCCACTAATAAAAATGCATGCCAATCTTTTACAATTACCCACCAATCAAAATGCATGCCAATCTTTTACAAATACCAACCCACAAAAGTGCATGCTACTCTTTTGTAAATACCCACTTATCAAAATGCATGCCAATCTTTTATAAATACCCACCTACAAAAGTGCATGCCACTCTTTTGTAAATACAAACTCATCAAAGTGCATGCCAATCTTTTGTAAATACCCACGTATCAAAATGCATGCCAATCTTTTGTAAATACCCACGTATCAAAATGCATGCCAATCTTTTATAAATACCCACGTACAAAAGTGCAGACCAATCTTTTATGAATACCCACCTATCAAAGTGCATACCAATCTTTTGTAAATACCCACTTTTCAAAGTGCATGCCAATCTTTTGTAAATACCCACTTATCAAAATGCATGCTAATCTTTTATAAATACCCACTAATAAAAATGCATGCCAATCTTTTACAAATACCAACCAATCAAAATGCATGCTAATCTTTTATAAATACCAACCCACAAAAGTGCATGCCAATTTTTTGTAAATACCCACTTATCAAAATGCATGCCAATCTTTTATAAATACCCACCCACAAAAGTGCATGCCAATCTTTTGTAAATACCCACTTATCAAAATGCATGCCAATCTTTTATAAATAATCACCTACAAAGTGCATGGCACTCTTTTGAAAATACCCACTTATAAAAGTGCATACTAATCTTTTGTAAATACCTACTTATCAAAGTGCATGCCAATCTTTTGTAAATACCCACATATCAAAATGCATGCCAATCTTTTATAAATACCCACCTATCAAAGTGCATGCCGATCTTTTATAAATACCAACCCACAAAAGTGCATGCCTATCTTTTTGTAAATACCCACTTATCAAAATGCATGCTAATCCTTTTTAAATAATCAGCCACAAAAGTGCATGCCAATCTTTTGTAGATACCCACCTACAAAAGTGCATGCCAATCTTTTGTAAATACCCACTTATCAAAGTGCATACTAATCTTTTGTAAATACCCACTTATCAAAGTGCATGCCAATCTTTTGTAAATACCCACTTATCAAAATGCATGCCAATCTTTTATAAATACAAACCTATCAAAGTGCATGCCAATCTTTTATAAATACCCACTAATAAAAATGCATGCCAATCTTTTACAAATACCAACCAATCAAAATGCATGCCAATCTTTTACAAATACCAACCCACAAAAGTGCATGCTACTCTTTTGTAAATACCCACTTATCAAAATGCATGCCAATCTTTTGTAAATACTCACCTACAAAAGTGCATGCCACTCTTTTGTAAATACCCACTTATCAAAGAGCATGCTAATCTTTTGTAAATACACACTTATTAAAGTGCATGCCAATCTTTTTGTAAATACCCACTTATCAAAATGCATGCTAATCTTTTATAAATACCCACCCACAAAAGTACATGCCAATCTTTTGTAAATACCCACCTACAAAAGTGCATGCCAATCTTTTGTAAATACCCACCCACAAAAGTGCATGCCAATCTTTTGTAAATACCCACTTATCAACGTGCATACTAATCTTTTGTAAATACCTACTTATCAAAGTGCATGCCAATCTATTGTAAATATCCACTTATCAAAATGCATGCAAATCTTTTATAAATACCAACCCACAAAAGTGCATACCAATCTTTTGTAAATACCTACTTATTAAAATGCATGCCCCTCATTTGTAAATACCCACGTATAAAAATGCATGCCAATCTTTTACAAATACCAACCAATCAAAATGCATGCCAATCTTTTACAAATACTAACCCACAAAAGTGCATGCCAATCTTTTGTAAATACTCACTTATCAAAGTGCATGCTAATCGTTTGTAAATACCCACCTATCAAAGTGCATGCCAATCTTTTATAAATACCCACTTATCAAAGTGCATACTAATCTTTTGTAAATACCCACTTATCAAAGTGCATGCCACTCTTTTGTAAATACAAACTCATCAAAGTGCATGCCAATCTTTTGTAAATACCCACGTATCAAAATGCATGCCAATCTTTTGTAAATACCCACGTATCAAAATGCATGCCAATCTTTTATAAATACCCACGTACAAAAGTGCAGACCAATCTTTTATGAATACCCACCTATCAAAGTGCATACCAATCTTTTGTAAATACCCACTTTTCAAAGTGCATGCCAATGTTTTGTAAATACCCACTTATCAAAGAGCATGCTAATCTTTTGTAAATACTCACTTATTAAAGTGCATGCCAATCTTTTGTAAATACCTACTTATTAAAATGCATGCCCCTCATTTCTAAATACCCACGTATAAAAATGCATGCTAATCTTTAACAAATACCAACCCACAAAAGTGCATGCTACTCTTTTGTAAATACCCACTTATCAAAATGCATGCCAATCTTTTATAAATACCCACCCACAAAAGTGCATGCCAATTTTTTGTAAATACCGACTTATCAAAATGCATGCCAATCTTTTATAAATACCCACCCACAATAGTGTATGCCAATCTTTTGTAAATACCCACTTATCAAAATGCATGCCAATCTTTTATAAATAATCACCTACAAAGTGCATGGCACTCTTTTGTAAATACCCACTTATCAAAGTGCATACTAATCTTTTGTAAATACCCACTTATCAAAGTGCATGCCAATCTTTTGTAAATACAAACTCATCAAAGTGCATGCCAATCTTTTGTAAATACCCACATATCAAAATGCATGCCAATCTTTTATAAATACCCACCTATCAAAGTGCATGCCAATCTTTTATAAATACCAATCCACAAAAGTGCATGCCTATCTTTTTGTAAATACCCACTTATCAAAATGCATGCTAATCCTTTTTAAATAATCAGCCACAAAAGTGCATGCCAATCTTTTGTAAATACCCACCTACAAAAGTGCATGCCAATCTTTTGTAAATACCCACTTATCAAAGTGCATACTAATCTTTTGTAAATACCCACTTATCAAAGTGCATGCCAATCTTTTGTAAATACCCACTTATCAAAGTGCATGCCAATTTTTATAAATACCAACCCACAAAAGTGAATACCAATCTTTTGTAAATACCCACTTATCAAAATGCATGCCAATCTTTTATAAATACAAACCTATCAAAGTGCATGCCAATCTTTTATAAATATCCACTAATAAAAATGCATGCCAATCTTTTACAAATACCAACCAATCAAAATGCATGCCAATCTTTTACAAATACCAACCCACAAAAGTGCATGCTACTCTTTTGTAAATACCCACTTATCAAAATGCATGCCAATCTTTTGTAAATACTCACCTACAAAAGTGCATGCCACTCTTTTGTAAATACCCACTTATCAAAGAGCATGCTAATCTTTTGTAAATACACACTTATTAAAGTGCATGCCAATCTTTTGTAAATACCCACTTATCAAAATGCATGCTAATCTTTTATAAATACCCACCCACAAAAGTACATGCCAATCTTTTGTAAATACCCACCTACAAAAGTGCATGCCAATCTTTTGTAAATACCCACTTATCAACGTGCATACTAATCTTTTGTAAATACCTACTTATCAAAGTGCATGCCAATCTATTGTAAATACCCACTTATCAAAATGCATGCAAATCTTTTATAAATACCAACCCACAAAAGTGCATACCAATCTTTTGTAAATACCTACTTATTAAAATGCATGCCCCTCATTTCTAAATACCCACGTATAAAAATGCATGCCAATCTTTTACAAATACTAACCCACAAAAGTGCATGCCAATCTTTTGTAAATACTCACTTATCAAAGTGCATGCTAATCGTTTGTAAATACCCACCTATCAAAGTGCATGCCAATCTTTTATAAATACCCACTTATCAAAGTGCATGCCAATCTTTTATAAATACCCACCCACAAAAGTGCATGCCCATGTTTTGTAAATACCCACTTATAAAAATGCATGCCGATCTTTTGTAAATACCCACTTATAAAAATGCATGCCGATCTTTTGTAAATACCTACTTATCAAAATGCATGCCAATCTTTTGTAAATACTTAGAGGAGGAGAGCGAGAGAGGAGGGCGGGAACGAGCGCGAGAGCAAGAGAAGAGGGCGGAGCGAGCGAGAGAAGAGGGGGGGAGCGAGCGCGAGAGAGGAGGGGGGGGAGCGAGCGCGAGAGAGGAGAGGGAGCGAGCAAGAGAGAGAAGGGGGAGCGAGCAAGAGAGAGAAGGGGGAGCGAGCAAGAGAGAGAAGGGGGAGCGAGCAAGAGAGAGAAGGGGGAGCGAGCAAGAGAGAGAAGGGGGAGCGAGCAAGAGAGAGAAGGGGGAGCGAGCAAGAGAGAGAAGGGGGAGCGAGCAAGAGAGAGAGAGAGAGAGGGAGACAGAGGAGCAGTGAGAGAGGGAGACAGAGGAGGAGTGAGAGTAGTGGAGAAGAGGAACGACAGAGAGAGGGGGCAGAGAGGGGAGGAAACGGTGAGAAGGAGGAGAATGGGGGAGAGAGCAGACAGAGGCAAGATGAGGTTGGGGGACGAGAGAGATATGGTGTAAGGGGGCGAGATAGAGAGATGATAGAAGGGGGGGCGGCGAGAGTGAGAGATGATAGAAGGAGGGGCGAGAGAGCGAGGGAGGAGGGGGGAGCGAGCGCGAGGGAGGAGGGGGGAGCGAGCACGAGGGAGGAGGGGGGAGCGAGCGCGAGGGAGGAGGGGGGAGCGAGCGCGAGAGAGGAGGGGGGAGCGAGCGCGAGAGAGGAGGGGGGAGCGAGCAAGAGAGAGGAGGGGGGAGCGAGCAAGAGAGAGGAGGGGGGAGCGAGCAAGAGAGAGGAGGGGGGAGCGAGCAAGAGAGAGGAGGGGGGAGCGAGCAAGAGAGAGGAGGGGGAGCGAGCAAGAGAGAGGAGGGGGAGCGAGCAAGAGAGAGGAGGGGGGAGCGAGCAAGAGAGAGGAGGGGGAGCGAGCAAGAGAGAGGAGGGGGAGCGAGCAAGAGAGAGGAGGGGGAGCGAGCAAGAGAGAGGAGGGGGAGCGAGCAAGAGAGAGGAGGGGGAGCGAGCAAGAGAGAGGAGGGGGAGCGAGCAAGAGAGAGGAGGGGGAGCGAGCAAGAGAGAGGAGGGGGAGCGAGCAAGAGAGAGGAGGGGGAGCGAGCAAGAGAGAGAGAGAGAGAGGGAGACAGAGGAGGAGTGAGAGGGAGACAGAGGAGGAGTTAGAGGGAGACAGAGGAGGAGTGAGAGGGAGACAGAGGAGGAGTGAGAGGGGGCCGAGAGGGGAGGAAGCGGTGAGAGGGAGGAGAATGGGGGAGTGAGAGCAGACAGAGGCAAGATGGGGTTG
Source organism: Sepiola atlantica (assembly GCA_963556195.1). Taxonomy (NCBI): domain Eukaryota; kingdom Metazoa; phylum Mollusca; class Cephalopoda; order Sepiida; family Sepiolidae; genus Sepiola; species Sepiola atlantica. The sequence goes on from OY744517.1 coordinate 43,845,964, forward strand.
GGGGGCGAGAGAGATATGGTGTAAGGGGGGCGAGAGAGAGAGATGATAGAAGGGGGGGGCGAGAGAGAGATGATAGAAGGGGGAGGGGCGAGAGAGAGAGATGATAGAAGGGGGGGGGCGAGAGAGAGATATGATAGAAGGGGGGGGAGAGAGGAGGCTAGACAGAATGGGGTGTTACACGGAACCGAGAGCAACGGGCCTAGACAAGATAGGGAGCAACTGAAAAAGACAGAAACCGGAGAAACGAGAGAGAGACAGGAGGGTGAAAAAAGCAACCAGGCAAGGCAGAATGGGGAGCAGCGGGGCTAGACACAACGGGGAGCAAAGTCACACATATCTTAGAAGTTCATGAAAATAGATATTCACCTCCAAACCTCTTCTCATGATAAATGCACCTGTAAAAAAAAAGAAAAAAAAAGTCTCTGTGAATTCTAAGATGAAAAACTCATATATTCATGCCTGACTGAATAGGAATCCTTCCACACTCAATTATGTGCATATATTCTATGAAAACCATTTTCTCAGCCATAATTCCTTTTGGCATCTTTCACGAAACAACATCAGCGAAAACTCTCAGGGAATCTTCGTCGCACACGGAATACGAAATGAAGCAGACACAAGATATAATCACATTCTTACACATCGCACACAACTTTCTTTTTCTTTCAGAATCAAAGAAAACTTACTTTCACATTCTTTTTATCAATTCCGATTCTGTAGAGAATGGATTGGAGGGGGAGGGGGATCTTAGATATATGTTCGTTCCATCATATACAACTGATTAAATAATGTCACAGTAAAATACAAAAAGCAAACTTAGTTTTTTTTGTTTTTTTTTTGGGGGGGGGGGTAAAGTTTATGTAATAGTTAAAAAGATTCAGAATTTTTTGGATGAAAATTGATAATCTAGATTATTTGGATTATTCGGACTACTGTTCTTATCTTGAGTGGTATTCTCACAACGTTTCGACCGATGTAACCCCCGACATTCTTCAGGTGTGTCTTGTCGAACTCAGGAATCTTCACAAAATTTTTGAACGGAACCCTTTATTGAAACCACAGGGGTAGCTTGCTCTCGTTCTGTCAGCGATGACCGGGTAAAAGTCTTAAGTAATTTCTAATTGTATTTTTAGTATCACCCGCACTGAGAATTGAACCTTCAACCTCCAATAGACTATCACTTAGAACTGATGATATCCATTGCGCCACGGCTCATTGTGGGTGACACTAAGAATACAATTACTTAAGACTTCTAGCCGACGATGGCTGGTGGAATTAGAGCAATCAATCTCCATGGATTAAATAAAGGGTCCTGTTTGAAATTTTGTTCAGATTCAGAGTTCAACTAGACACACCTGAAGAAGATTGGAGGTTACATTGGTCGAAACGTTGTGAGAATAGAATCCAAGATGAGAACAATATTCCGAACAATCCAAATATTTCATTTATTGCGAATTTCTTCAAAATATGAGGCATGTTAAAAAATTTTTTTTACTAGTCACCTCATAGCGATGGCCAAAAGCCACTCAAGAATAATAACCAAATATAACGGTTGTCAGTTGAAAGATGAAGGATATTATAAGAGGATTGAAAATGATTAAAGGAATGAACTAGGTTTGATTACTTATGGGGGATGGTTTATGGCAAGTATTTGTTGATATTAGATTTGAAGATGACCATGTTGTATCCTGCAGGGAAGAAGTCCTGTGGTAATGAGTTTCACAGACAAGAAGCCCTAAAAGGAAGTTTTGTTCATGGAAGTCTGTATGCCAATAGGCACATGAACGAAGATAAAGAAGTCCTTTTCCGTTGTGGTAGAAGACGAGTTCTTACTGTGAATGTCTTACAAGGAGTAACCATAGATTGGAGCTCAGTCGAGCACCTTCAATGAAAATAACGATAGAGTAGAGAAAGACTAGCAACATCTTTTTTGTGAGAAAAGGGGACTGTAAGGAATAGAAGAGACCATCCCTTACTAGATTTTGAAGTCGATCTTGTATTCTGTCGAGGCAAGAAAGAGTGGTCTGAGCGACACCTCCCCAGATGTGGCAAATAGAGAACCATTTTAGGATGCATTTGACTCATATATAGATAGAGGATTGTTTCAGGTGTCAAGCAATATCCGGAGTGGTAGAATGATCCAACCATTTTTCCAGTGACCTTATCAACGGATTGAATATTTGTTCCATTTTAGATCTGGAGTGAAGGTGAAGCCTAGGAGTTTATCAAAACACGGGGTTATAAACATGCACTAGAATGCATGTTTGGTGTTGCATGTTTGCGATGTCTGCAACTGGCAGACTTGCTGCAAGTGATTAATGTTTAAGAAAAAGAAGAGCGACCACGCAGAAGATTGGAAATATGCCTGATCTTGAAAAAATAATTTTTTTTTCAGGTAAGGAGTTCCCGGCTGTGGTTATGGACCACTTCAGTTTTTGCCAGGAATAATGGCTGTGTGTACAAAAGAAAAGAAATGGGATAGTTGAAGTCAGTAATAAGGGCAGTGGTCTGGTGGTATTTAAATGTTTGAATTACGGGTACGTGTGTGAGACCTTTGGGCAGGTGGAGTTTATGGATGTGGTGAATGATTTTGTGGCTGGTGATGTTGCATTGAGGTTATATAAAATTGGTTCATATGTATGCAGGAGTTAGGGTTAGGGAAAAAAACCTGTGTTGAGATTTTATTTGTTGAGATTGTGAATGGGGACAGCGCTTGGAAGGCAAGATGAAGTAATGGGAAGTAGATAGAGATTTTAGTTTGGTATGGGTTGGAGGTATTGCCCCAGGATGGGGACTGGGGGGCACCGACAGTGAACGGGTGGGTGGGGGTGGATGGGTGTAAGAAACTGGAATGTTCCGAAGAACCCCATTTATGGAGATTCAGAGCGAACAACTTTAGTGGATGTCTTTGGAGCAATGATTGGAGACGGATTCAATTGGTTTGAGTTGGTGCATCACCTGAAAAAGTACACACTCCTGTATGCGCATATAGCTTAGACCTGAATAGCTGTCTTCTGTTGTCCCATGGAATCACTCTGGATCGATGACACCACTGTCACCTACACATTATTCTTATGTTGAGAGTGAGGGTGTGGTTGATTGCTAACTCAGTCAAAGGCCCCCATCTAGCTAAATAATTGTCAGAGATTGTGTATGGGAGAGTTAGGAAAAGTTATAAAGGAAAGTGTTACTGTATGCAATTCAGGTTCTGTTGGATATTAGTTGTACTGGACTCTCGGTCTCCTTGCACGTGTCCCTAGGCTGTCATATTCATATTATTTTAGAGATCTGGGTTTTAAAAATTTTTAAATGTTAAAATTACGAAAAAGGTTATTGAAAGGTTTTTATTTGAGAAATTTTAAAATAGTAGAATTATTGAAAACTTTTTGGGGCGTTCCTGCAGGTCTGCACAATATATTTGGGCTGTTAAGAAATTCTAAAATGGTAGAATTATGGAAAAGGTTTTGGGAGAATTCCTGTAGGTTTGCAGAAGATATCTGGGCTATTGAGGAAATTTTAAATTAGTAGAATTATCGAAAAAAGTTCTTTGGAGAGTTCCTGCGAGTTTACAGAAGATATTGGAGTAGTTGAGAAATTTCAAAATAGTAGAAATCGGGAAAAGATTTTCAGATAGTGTCCTTGCCAGGCATATGAGAGATGCATGGAGCATTCTTGTCAGAGAAGCGTTAGACGTTACGGGTTCTTTAAAAATATATATATATATATATTTTTGAAATAGTTTAATTGGGAGATGTGTGTCGACGCCAAGAGGATGTGCATGAGTTAGGAATGTGAGTTGTCCCCGCCCCTTTGTTTGTGTAAAAGATTGGATGAGGAAGAAAAGGTATTAATGAATTGTGATACAATGAAGGCAGCGAGGATAGGAAGTGACTCATCGACAGAGACAAAAGAAAATGCGGCAGTGGTCAGTTTCCATTGTTTAGGACAGGTGACTCAGACAAGAATACCTGACACAACATTTAGGAGTGACAACGTTTTACGACAGTTTGATGACAGTAAGGTTTAGGGCAAAAAGTTAATGAGTTTGGGTTTCGGAGAGAAGCCGAGCAGTTAGGGATCACACCTCCACAGAGAGCGGATCGGACCGGAAAACAATGAGATGAGCTGACGACTTGAGCAACGACAATGGGGGTCTGGACAGTCCGCGACGGTGTTACACACACTCATAGTTCAATCAAAATTATACACAACGTATATGTGTTTGTGTTCTTTCTCGAGAGTTGTGTTTCTTATTTAACTTGTGGATCAGTGCTGTGCCCTCGACGATTCGACAGTGGATTAACGACTCAGTTAGATGATTGAGACAAGAATGCCACGGACACACAACGTTGGGGTTGACGGTCGTCGAGTGGGGCAACATGTTTCTACAAAATTGTACATAGCTTATGAAAGAGCAGTTGAGAAATTGGCAGATAGTAATAATGATAATCATGAGGGCATGAGGGATGATACTAATAGGAAAGTTAATGATGATGATGATGATGATGATGATAGTGATGAATAGAAAACTTATCCCACAGCAAACGATAGATTCAAAATGAAATTAAACGAGAAAGAGGGGCCTAGAACCAATTGAGCTCCTCACGATGCATGATTTTGCGATGGTAGTTAAAGATGAGCTGGACCTTCCCAGTTGTCAAAAGAAAATTTAACTACGATACAACTAAAGTGAATTAAAAAAAAAAAATTTTTAAACTGTTTTGCATGTGTATGGTTTCACAGCTAGAAGTGCGGATTAGTAAAAATTTAAAGAAAAAAAGGTGTGTGCAGCAAAGTAAAAAACGAAAAGAATGTAGAAAAGCAAATTAACCAGCATAGAAAGTAAATAATTTTAGTAAGATGAAAATTCTTTAAGTAATATACATATATCAAATAATATCTAAGCTTGCTCGCGTTCCGTCAGACATAACTGGGTAGAAGCCTAAAATAATTCACAATTGTATTCTTAGTATCGCCCGCACTGAGGATTGAACCTTCAACTTCCAGAAGACTATCACTTAGAACTGATTATTACTTAGCACTTTTAGCCATTAAGCCACAGGTCCTTGCGGACAATTCTAGTGTATTTTCAGTCATGCAGTAAATTCTGGAAGTAGGCAACCCTGATAATGAAGAGTGAAATTTGAGGCAAAGTTGTTGGCAAAAAGTGTCGCTTTGCAAGATGCTGAGATTATGCTAAATTAATGATGGTCTGAATAGAAGTCTGACATCTGTTCAGAACTCTGTTGTTATTTTGCAAAGCAATCGAGAACCAAGCCACTGCTTAGCAACTCTGCATTAAACAGATTTGGCATTGTTGAATTTTCCATTATAATCTCGTATAAGTATGTTTATATGTTTTTAAATTAAACTAATTACCAGATCATTATGAATTTTACAACCCGGCTGCTAGGCATAAGAGATACATTTAGTTTAATTTATTTTTATGAAAAGGGGTAAAAAAGGGGTCGCAAAAATTTAACTACCTTTGAATTTTGTGAAATTTTAACAATAGATATTAGACATTAATAAAGATTCCCCAAAGTGTACTTCCTTTGTAGTATTTTAAAGGCAACTATGGGCACAACCTCCTATTTGAAAATTCAAATATTTCAGATTTGCATTAAATTTTATCCATAGTCATTAGACACCAATTAAACAAAATTCCTTGAATTTTAATTTCTTCTTAAGCTTGTAACATTTTCTAGAATCAAACTCATGTAATTAATTTTCATCTAAACCGGAATAAAAATTCTAGACATAAGATTTACCATCATTATATCTGGATTTTAATCTTCATAAGGCGATATAAATGGGGTGCAATTAGACACCAATTAACCAAGATTCCATGCATTTCAATTCCTTCTTAAGATCCCTTAAGCTTAAGCCTTAATATACACACACACACACACATGAACTGGCACCCATCATCATATTTGGTCTAATGCCCGTTTTACATGCTGACATGTGTTGGACGGCTTTTAGAAATTAACTTCAAAACTAACCATCTCTGGCCAGGTATTTAGTTATCCCTCTTTCTCAAGTCAAGTTTATAAGTTGTCATAACATAAATTAGCTTAAAAATTAATAAATACGCTTTCTAGTTCTTTTTATAGATACAAAAACGCGTTCATCATCAGATTTGGTTTAACATCTGTTTTAGATGCAGACATTAACGACTTTTAGAAATTGACCTCCAAATTAACCTATCTCTGACCAAGTCTTTCTTTCAAGACCATGTTAATGGGATTTCTAAATTACATAATGATTTTGGAAAGGTTTTTATTCATTTCAAATCTGTTTTATTTTCATCCATTTAAGCACCAACTTTATATACAAATTACAAGAGAAAGCCATTTAAAAAAGAAAACAATCATTTTATTTAAAGTCACAAAGTGATTCAGTATTTACACCCAGAGGGTGCGTATATTTGCAGTTAGCAATCATTTCTGTATCGTCAAAGATGCACCATGGAATTTCTTTCCTTGGCGTTGGTCTTATTTTGTCTACATCTCTTCGTTTATTTATCATGAACGTGTCGTGCCAGACAATTGCTCAAAGCTAGTGTACCGAAACTCTTTGGTCTGCGTTAAATGCGGGGCCCATCCTCTGCGAAATCAGGAAATATAAAACAGTCAAGAAGTTGGCTAAAGAATAATTTCAGAGGTTTGACTTCTTGATGTTCTTGGATTTCAAAGAGAAAACTGTGTTAGGCATCAAATAATCTTCAATCGGAAAACTCGGTGCAAAATCTGCACAAGTTTTCAGACGTGCGCTTATATCTCTACGGGAGGCTTTTTGCTGTTGTGCAGTATGTCAGGCTTCGACACTCTTATTCTTTTAGCTGTAACGACCCAGCGTTGCTCGGGAGTCTTACTTTCGTTTTTGTTTCACGTTCTTTTTAGAATAAAGACTGTATTGTCAAGTCTGCTGTAAAGAAGGTAGACTCCCTTTACCGGGCTAGAAAACTTCTCACACCTGCCAGTATCCTATATCTCTATAAAGCCACCATTCGCCCGTGCATGAAGTATTGTTGCCACATCTTGGCTGGTGCACCAACCACTAGTCTCTTCCTCTTGAAATGGCACAAAACAGAGTCTTTAACCTAATATGTATGATGAACAAGGCCAGAAGGTGGGGAGACAAATGCACTCTGGCCCCATAAACATTGCTTGAGGAGAACCATCAGCATTTCTCGGTGAGGGCACCTCAGGCAGTAAGCTATAAACTAACTCCTTCCCAAAGTGAGAAGGAAAGGCCTGAGAGGACGGACTTCCTAAAGCCGATCAAAACAAATACCACAGAAAATATTAGACAGAAACAAGGCCCCACATTCTGACGGATCCTTGACCGATATGCTAGGCATAAGAAAAATAAAGTCTTTTGATCCTGTATCTTCCAATGGATGAGTTAAAAGCAAGTAGATAAGAGCTTGCCTCGTCGATTGGGATTTGAAAGAATTTGATGAATTCAGTTTGGAAAATAATTTTGCACTTTTGCAAAGATTTTTATGCACTTAGAAACTTGTAATGTCATCTTAAAATAGTTTTGATTCATTTTGAATAATTTTGTTTAAATCTAATTTAGATAGTTTAATAATATAATTTAAATAGTTTAATAATTTAATATAATTTAAATAGTTTAATAATTTAATAAAATAATTTAAAGAGTTTAAATAATTTTATAAAATAATTTAAATAGTTTAAATAATTTTATAAAATAATTTAAATAGTTTAAATAATTTTATAAAATAATTTAAATAGTTTAAATAATTTTATAAAATAATTTAAAGAGTTTAAATAATTTAAATAGCTTAAATAATTTAACTAGTTTAAATAATTTAACTAATTTAAATAGTTTTGTTTAAATCTAGTGAATCCAAGCAGTCTGGTTATTTTAAAGCTTTTTTTATTTTTTCATTTTTTTTTTGGGGGGGGGGGGGGGGGTCATTAACCCATTTTTTTGGTGAAGTTGTAGGTATTATTATTCTTTTTTTTTCGCATTCTGTCTTGTTCGGCTCGAAGTGCTTTTCTTTATTGAGATTGGAACTTCTCTTGGTGGGTATGCTATTGGGGAGATATTTTTGTCTGCTGTAATGTGAGATGTGAATGGCAATTTGCTAATTTCGGAGACCCATTTTTTATTGATCTTTGTAAATAAAAAATATTCAATGATAATGCATCAGTAACCATGTAAACAAGACGCAACCATCTTGAAAAATAACCTCTCACGGTCAGGCAAGCAATCGTAATACTTAGTATCTATATAATAATACGTTCAGGCAATTTAATGTTCATACGTACGTATGTACGTTATCACCTTCTACACCATTTTTAAAAGATAGGATCACCTGATCGTCGAAGATGCAATGCAAAAATGAAGAGATTTTTACAATTTCGTCTTAATTCGTTGTTGTGTCGAATGTGAAACGCAAACTAAAATACACTTTCTTGGCCTTCGGTCTAGGATGACAGCGTAGAATCGGTTCTGTCCAAAGCTGGTACAATAATATCATGGGGGGGGGGGTCAACCGAACGTCAATAGAATGGAAATATGTCCTACAATATATTCTGAAACTACATTAATCAGAGTACTTAGATAAGAATGTTTTAGTTTGAACAAAGTTGGTATAATAATGTTGTGGGGTCTTCGTTCGCGCCGGACATCCATAGAATGGATATATGTCACAAACTTCTGCAAGGGTTTTAGAGATGGATCTCCATAAACAGAAAGACTCTTCTGTATACAAAATATGCTACGGCAATTTCATGTTCGTACGTACATCATCACCCTCCACCCCTTTTTAAAAGATGAGAACGCTTGATCGCTGAAGATGCAATATAAAATAAGTTATTAAAAAAATTTCATCGGATGTTGCTGTTGTATCGAACCTGAAACTAAAATACACTTTCTTGGCTTTCTGACTAGGATCAAAGTGTAGCATCTGTTCTGTCCAAAGATGATACAATAATATTGTGGGGTCTGACTTTGCGCCTGACGTCCATAGAATGGAAATATTTCACAAACCCCTAACAAGAGTTTTGGCGATAGATCCATCATAACCAGATATATTCTGAAATTATATTAACCAGAGTATTTATATAAGTATGTTTCAGTTTGAACAAAGGTGGTACAATAATATTGTGGGGGTCTGCGTTCGCGCTGGACATCCATAGAATTGAAATATGTCACAAACCCCTACAAAAGTAGTACAATAATATTGTGGGGTCTGCACTTGCACCAGATGTCCATAGAATGCACAGCAGCAATATACAACAGACGAAAGATACAACTGTGGAATTTCCACGTGTCTTGCTACTTAAATTATATTACGCATATTTTTTGTTAAAAAATTGAACATGTAATTAGGTGTATTGAAATAGTGCCGTGTGGCATACTTAGGACTCCCCTAAAGTTAACATTATTTTGTAAGTTTCATTGTAATCAAGTAATTTAAGCTATATATAATGCCATAGATTGACCCAAACTACTTTCTTGGCATGGTTCTTTCTGTGATGTAATAATTTGGCCTGGGTTATGCAAAGTTTCCACTGAATTAGTTTCTATCTCTTTGCTCGTCCATTTTGACTAGAGAGGTTAAGTTGGCTTGGAGAAAATGCAAATGCGATTCGAGTAGAAGACATAATAAATCAGATGAGGAGACGAAGAGATAACGGAACGCTCGCACAAGATTCACATTATGTAGAATATAATGCATCTAACTTTAAAATAACCTCGGGTCAATACGAGATGCAGAGTCCGTCACCTCGGGTCGGCTAAGTCATTCGAGCACAGGCGAGGGTTTTGTTATATTGGATTTTCGAGGATGGTTTTGTTGTTTTCTTTTTCTTTTGAAAATATCTATTTTGAGCCATGTTTGATGCATGGCAAAAACATTCTGCTTAGTTGGGAACCAGTGATGAAAAAAAAAAAGAAAGAGAAAACGAGGAAAGGGGAGAAAAGGAAGGAAAAACAAATAGAGATTATTTTTAAAGAAATGTAAAATGAGAAAAAGAAAAATAATTAAAAGGAACATTGAAATAAATAAAAAGATAAGAAAAAGAGAAACATGTAAAAGATAAAGGTTGGAAAAGAGAGGGGGAAAGAGAGGGGAAAAGAGAGGGGAAAAGAGAGGAAAAAAAAAAGAAAAGAGAAAGGAAAGCAGAAGAATGGTAAACGAACAGGAAAGAAAGGGAAAGAAAAGAAAGAAATGACAACGAAAGGAAAAAAGACAGGCAAGGAAAGGGAAATTGAAAAGAAAGCGAAAAGGAAAGGAAATGGGAAAGGGAAGGAGATAGAGGGGAAGGAAAATGAATTGAAGAAAAGGAAAGGAAGGAAAGATAAAGACATGAAGGGAAAAGAAAAAAAGGGAAAGGGAAAAGGAAACGAAAAGCGAAAAGGAACGGTAATGAGGAAGAGAAGGGGATATCTATATATATATATATATATATGAAGTATTTGTTTATATTTCCTTTTTCTTGCTCTCCTATTTCGATTTGATTGTTTGTCTTCCCCCATCCGGTTTGGTTAACCAATGCATTTGACCCCTTACACACCAAAGTGCATGTGTACATGGAATAAACCAATGTCACTTGCAGACAGATATCACATGCCTAATTCTGTAAAAAAAAATTTCTGTTATCTGCTTGCCAAGTAAATACATAGCATTTCTCACCGCTGCAAACATCTTTTTTGCAGAGATTTGTTCGTCGCGAAAACAAGAAATTCTGAATTCCTAATATAATTAATTCAGTGCCGAAGTCCCACTATTATCAAAGATAATCCAATAAATGATTCTTGACATTTTTGGACTCTACAACAAATTCCACAGACTTTGTCAAGAATACCAGAATCCCTTGAATTTCTGATCAGTTTTACTGATGCAGTATGTAAAAAAAAAGGGGACAAACAATATTTCTCGAATTATCTTTGATTATATTATGTTTGCAGTAATGAGTGAGGAAACCATACTTTGCTGCCCTAAGCATTCCACATATCTGCAAAGAACCAAAACTGACCAAACAGTTTATATTAATGAGAGAAATGATATACAAATGTGAAGATTTTGCATTCAAATATTTGATTCTCATATCGATACCCTTTTCAGGATCATAATCGGATAAGTTCAACCATTCACAAACTGATCATTGTTTTATGTGTTTTCATTGTTTTATGTGTTTTCATTGTTTTATTAAAATCAAGATATGATACTAAACCTAATGCAATTTGGATCAAAATCCATTACATTATTTTGGATTCTAGAAAATGTCTAAAATTTAAGGCTTCTTAAGGTTTTCAAAAATTGAAGTTTAAGAAATCTTGCTGAATTTGTGTCTGATGACTATGGATTAAATACAATGCAAATCTGAAATATTTGAATTTTCGAATGATGCGTTGTACCGATATTATGCCCCTTAAAACCATTTAAAATTATCCAAAGAAACTGAAATTTGAGGAATATTTAGTAATTGATGTCTAATTAACTATTGTTATAATTTCTTTTGTAAGATGGTGGGAAAAATCCCAGCAGAGTACTCGATTAATTGAGAATCAAAATTAACATAAATTGTTTTTTTTGTTTTTTTTGGTACAGAAAATTAGTACACCATTAGTTCCGTCGGTTTCAGAAATGTGAACTCACGTATCACTCTCGTTTGGATACGTTATTTGCTTTAGAGTGTTATGTATATTTATTTAAAATTGGTGTGAGTTTAGTAGCCTGTGATGCATACAAAAAATTAATCGTGGGGAGTGGGACAAAATTTACAAATATTAAAAAAGGAAAGAAAAAATGTAGGTTTAGTAGGGCCCTCCCAACCCGGGGCCCTCCCAACCCTGTGTTAAGTGTTAGGTCGTCCACTGTTTTCCGGGTGCTCCGAAAACAAGCAGGTCGGTCTCTAGGTGGGAGTGGGGGCTAAGTGGGATGTAAAAAATAAAATAGATCGGGATGGAATATGTGAATGGATTGAACATTAGATGTGAAGAAATTGTCTAACTATTTATAAAACATTCTTATTTACAAAATGTTTTATACGTTTCATATTGTTCACAAATCTTTTAAATTTTGCTGTTTTTGGCCTCAATCAACCTACATGAAACTAACATTTGATTTTGATTGAAGATAAAATAAAAAGGTACAGAATTCACAGTCTTCACTTCTCCTTTCACTTCTCCTCCAATCTATTACATTCAGTGTTATTTTATGTGGATATAGGTATTTAATATGGATATAGGTATTTAATAAGGCTGTTTGCAATGCGGTAGAGACCAGAACAGTGTAACTGGAGATGAACAAAAACAAATAATTTGAGACAATATATGCGATAATTTTCTTCCAAAAACTTATTTACTTTTCAGTAAATATTTAATTTACTGTTGGATAATATATATTTTTTATATATATTTTGATATTTCAGAAGAAACCCCCTTCTCAAAAAATAAAGGTTCTTTCCGTTTTCAAAAGAAAAACGTTCAAAACTTGTTATATTCTTGTTATAACAAGTTTTGAACATTTTTCTTCTTAAAATGGAAAGAACCCTTATCTTTTTAGAAGAAAGGAGTTTCTCCTGAAATATCAACATTTATAAAAAATATACATGTTAATGTCGCAGCAAAGAATTCAATTCATCATCATCATCATATTCGGTTTAACGTCCGTTTTACATGCTGGCATTCGTTGGACGGCTTTTACAAATTGACTTCCAAATATACCTATCTCTGGCCAGGTCTTTATCTATTCCTCTTTCAAGTCCATCTTTATCACTTTCTTCGATATTTTTATTGGTCTTCCCATGTGAGCCGATCCTGCTTCCTCAATTGTTCTACATTTACTAACCTAAAAACTCATCCATTCTTTCAATGTGGCCATTATATCGAAGTCTACTATTCTGCACACATCTCCCTATACGGTCTAGATTTAATCTTCCTCTGAGGTCATCAGATCTAAACCTGTCTTTAAGACTCACATTACACATCCATCGTATCACCATCATATTATTTCTCTCTATGCAACGTATGTCTTTAACCCTCACTGGCAAGGTCTTACTTCCATACATTACGCGTACACATGCCTGATCGACTAACCTCTTGGTCGACAATTTTAACACTGCTAGTTAGTAATGTCAGAAGTTCCCTGGATGTACTCCATCCATTCCTAATTCTTTCAATCACACTAGCACCTATTACTCCTTCTGTTCCAATCGTATCACCAAGGTAACAAAACGTCTGAGCAACGCCATCCAAATACATTTTTCTCCACATCTAAAAGTATCATTTACTAATTGAAGAAGAGAGGTTAGGGTTAGTTGTTGAGGTTTGATATCTATTATGTAAAACGTAACCCTTATTTTAATTGATGACGTAAACACAAATCTCAACAGATTGATAGGAATTAAAGATAGATAAAATAAATTTATTGATAAGCTTAGGATGAAATTATTATAACACGGCTTAAATAAATAATGATATACGTATACCTATATATATATATATATATATATATGATTATTTTTATTTACACAGACATGTACAAAATCTGCGACACTGGCATGTCGATGTTATCGATCAACAGTTATTATAAACTGAGATCTCATCAGGCAGAGGAGGAAAATAAAACAGTGGAGGATAAATACAAAATTAGTAACACAATGTGTTAATGACCCCTGCCCCCTGAACACACGCACACATATGCTGCTACAGCTGATTTGAGAATATGCGGTTTACCCAAGTTGAAGAAAAACTTTCAACGGTTTTTTGACTCATTCTATTGCATGTTCATCCCCTTCCCTTACTTTTGTCTGAATCGCAGACGATTTCATTTTATTTCTATCTATCTATCTTTTTATTATATCTCTCTCTTTTCACTTTATTTTATTTTATATTTGGATTTTGATTTTAACATTTTGATTCTTAACGGTCCCAACCACGTGACTCCCTAAATTTTGAAATTTTAAACTTCTTTTCTTCTTTTTCTCTCCATTTCATTCTCTCCAAATATGATCTGAGGTTAAGATCGGATTCTAACTCTGCCTGAGTTAATAATAACTGTTGATCGATAACATCGACATGCCAGTGTCGCAGATTTTGTACATGTCCGTGTATATAAAAATAATCATATATAAAAGCTCTATTTGATATTGAGCACTTTTTATAAACCCGGTTGAAATTCTTTGGATTACTACCCTGTGGATGTTTTACCTGGAGTATTATTATTATTATATATATATATATAAAAATAAATTTTTAGTGGTACAAAATTTTATTGGTAAATATAGAGTTTAAAGATATGGCATTATTGAGTTTAAAAAACAAACTTTAATAAGAACTCCTTCCTTAATTAACATGAACACCAAAAATTCCCAGGTACATAAGAATCGAATAGTAAAATCGTGTGAATCCACATGGTACAAGTTTGTTCACTGGCTTGATTCTTGTGTTGGCATTCTTGAAAGAGGGACCACGTGATTGTTGCTAACACCCCTGAGTAAAAGTGATTCTATTGGAACTCATTAGATTCGAACTTGGCACACCCAGATCGTCAGTCATATTAATTCATTTAAACTTGGGAGTTAATTGATACTAAATTCACCATTTGAAGAAATTAGTTTTTTGTTTTTTTTAATAGCTGTCTTGATTTACACACGCTTAATTGCATTGGTTGGAAAGCGACATCGACGCAACAAACTTACCAAATATACAATGTGTGCTATAATGAGACAACTTCACGTGTGTGCGCGTGCATTTCTCGTGTCAAAGTAACTCTTATAATTAGGGGTGGGACGTAATGGGTGAAAATTTCAGATTTATGCGAGTAGTATTTTTTTGTGTTCATTTATACATAAATAACACTAAACAATCAAACATTTTGAAAATTTTTTAAAAATTCAGAAGGTACAGGCCAAAAATAGCCGTTAGGGCTCCACGGGACTCAAAATCCATCATTTTTCGGTGAAAAAGTGGTTTCATGCGACATTGCAGGTTCTAAAACATCCTCAAAAGCTATGAATGGATATAGATGGTTAAATCTGATATAGTACTTTAATTTAGGACCATTTTCAGGCTGTGAAAGGGTTTTCATGAATGTAGAATAGCCAAAAACTAGTTGGCCTGCACCTTCTGAATTTTGCAAAATTTTCAAAATGTTTGATTGTTTAGTGTTATTTATGTATAAATGAACACAAAAAAATACTACTCGCATGAATCTGAAATTTTCACCCATTACGTCCCACCCCTACTATAATCAATTGATGATAAAACTATAAAGTGACATCTTCATCAAATCTCTCATCTCATAAAAGAAATAACCCGCTTAATCCAATGTCTAGCCACTGGATACAGCAAACAATACTTAAATGCAATTAAAAGATTGCCATTATTAATAGCAATAGCCCTGGAGAAACAATGGCACCGACATCTTGGTTATTCTTGTAAACAATCGCCGGCTCAAAAGAAAAGCGGATATAAAAATAAACTGATTTACGATGATTTTTAAGCTTGATGGCATTCAGCCAAAGATTACTGATTACAACAAAAGTGACAACCTCAGGTGGATGATAGCGCCAAGGTTAAAAGATTGAAATAGCCCGGATGAGTACATCACCAAAAAGAAACCCTCTATCAAGAAAGCTTAAAAAAAAAAAAAAAAAAAAATGGCTGTGGTTGAAACAACGACAAAGTTAAAAATATGTCACAATTTTATGGATATCTAGTTTGTTTGTTTTCATCTTGGGTGTTACTCCAACCTTCTTTAGATGTATCTTGAGGAACTCAGAAATTTGTACGGAATTTTGAACTGAACTTTATATTTAATGGTCCTGGGTATGACCTTAAAAGACATCCTGTGGTGAGGCCTCCATTTGGGAGCTGTGGGGAATGTGGAGTTGGCCCTTAGTTGCCACTGCTCCCAGGTCCACTCTGGCCCAGAGTGGTAGTACCTGTAAGGGCTCCATCTATGGGTCAAATAGAATCTACTGGCACTACTAAATCAGGCTGTCTGAAGTTATTGACTTCCTGACTTAAAATGCACCAAACATTGATGTTTTATTGATTTTTTTCTTTTACAAAACTCAATCATGTTCTGCAAAATCCCAAACAAAAAACAAAACAATTTCCCTCCCCTTTCTCTTCCTTCCCCCCTTTCACTCAACCAAACACCATGAATAAATACTTAAACATATAAAGAACTTGAAGCATAAAAACCTTCATCAAAA
This sequence comes from Sepiola atlantica, assembly GCA_963556195.1. NCBI lineage: Eukaryota > Metazoa > Mollusca > Cephalopoda > Sepiida > Sepiolidae > Sepiola > Sepiola atlantica. The sequence goes on from OY744517.1 coordinate 43,862,172, forward strand.
TGATCAGATTCGGCATTAAATGACCTGAAAAAGGTTGATATGCCATAAAACAAAACAACCAACCTTTATTTAATCTACCAGGTAGCAGTATTAAGCTATCTTTTATTATATTCATAGTCGCGTTGCTTACACTTACGACAGAAGACTGTCACTTAAAACTGATTATTACATAGACTGGTGGTAAATCAGTTTAAGTGACAGTCTCCTGGAGGTTGAAGGTTCAATCCTCAGTACAGGCGGTACTAAGAATACAATTACGAATTACTTAAGACATCTATTAGGTCGTTGCTAACAGAACGGTAATAATCCACCCCTGTGGATTTAATAAAGGGGTTCATTTAAAAATTCAGTACAAATTCCCAAGTTTGACAAGACACACCCGTAGAAGGTCGGAGGTTATATCAGCTTAGAAATTGTGAGAATAACATCCAAGTTGAGAATAGTAGTCCAAATAATCAATCCGCATCTCAAAAAATTCCGAAACACAATGTAGTTTAATTATTTCGCTGGGAGGTGGCATTGGTGAAGTGGATACCAGCGCAGACTGACAAGTTTTCAGGTCATGTTAGAGTCGTATTGTTGCCACAATATCACTTTAAATTAGGATGTTGGCAACATTCATATGATCCCCAAGTGAGTACCTGATTCTACCAAAGAAACAAGGAACCAAGAAAACAGAATAAAACAGCTGAACAAATGCTGACACGCAGATTTGTAGAAATTATATTTTTGGTTTTCTTAATGTTCGCATTCTACATCCTCTTTGTATTTCAATTTCGGCTTAATAAATTCTCCAGCTATCAGATTGATGAACTCCTGACGATCAGTCGGCTACGTTGAGAGAAGCGACTCTTGGATAAGAAAATGCAGGAATCTTCAGGTGGAGGGAGCGGAAGAACGTTGGACGGCCGAGAAAACTTCGATGCAAATCAGGAAGAAGGATCTTAGTGGAATTTGAACGGAATCAATGATCAAGACCACCAAGCTTATAGGCTGAGATTGCAGGCTGATCAAGGGAAATAATGATGATGGAGGAGGAAGCAGATGAAAATGGAAATGATGATGATGGAGGAGGAGGAGAAAGCAAATGAGAATGGAAATGATGGGAATGGAAATGATGATGGAGGAGGAGGTGGATGAAAATGATAATGATGATGGAGGAGGAAGTGGATAGGAATGGAAATGATGATGATGATGATGGAGGAAGAGGAGGTGGATGAGAATGGAAATCATGATGATGATAGTGATGGAATAGGAGGTGGATGAGAATGGAAATGATGATGATGATGGAATAGGAGGTGGATGAGAATGGAAATGATGATGATGATGGAATAGGAGGTGGATTAGAATGGAAATGATGATGATGATGAAGGAGGAGGTGGATGAGAATAAAAATGATGATGGAGGAGGAGGAGGTGGATAAAAATGGAAATGATGATGGAGGAGGAGGAGGTGGATGAGAATGGAAATGATGATGATGATGGAATAGGAGGTGGATGAGAATGGAAATGATGATGGAATAGGAGGTGGATGAGAATGGAGATGATGAAGGAGGAGGTGGATGAGAATGAAAATGATGATGATGGAGGAGGAGGTGGATGAGAATGAAAATGATGATGATGATGATGATGATGATGATGATGATGAAGGTGGTGGATGAGAATGGAAATAATGATGATGATGAAGGTGGATGAGAATGGAAATGATGATGATGATGAAGGTGGATGAGAATGGAAATGATGATGATGATGATGATGAAGGTGGATGAGAATGAAAATGATGAAGGAGGAGGTGGATGAGAATTAAAATTATGATGATGATGATGGAGGCGGTGGATGAGAATGGAAATAATGATGATGATGATGATGAAGGTGGATGTGAATTGAAATAATGATGATGATGATGAAGGTGGATGAGAATGAAAATGATGATGATGAAGGAGGAGGTGGATGAGAATGAAAATTATGATGATGATGATGATGATGATGATGATGATGATGATGATGATGATGATGATGATGATGATGATGATGATGATCGTGGATGAGAATGGAAATGATGATGATCCACAGGCAAAAATCAACAGAAATAAGGAATAACAGAAAATAGAAATATCAATGTTCGTTGGAAAATTCACGATGCAAATTCTGTACACATCCTGATGTACTGAAGTGACATCAATCACTTGTAAAATACATTCATTTTAGTTTCAATGTCCAAAACAACATTTTATATTAACAACTATAGCCCATGAAGAATGAGCATAGTGTTAGGATTGTGAATTTTGAAATGATCGAATGTATTTACTTTCGAAGAAAAAAACATTTTTAAATTACTTTTTCACTGGAATTCCACTATCAGACATGTGTACACAGTGTGATGATATATGGGAGTGAAAGCAAACCAGTGAAGGCTGAGAATATGTGCTGCATGGAGAGAAAAAATGATATGAGAATGATACGATGGATCTATAATTTGAGTCTGAAAGACAGGTGTAGATCTGATGACCTCAGAGGAATATTAAATTTGGACAGTATACGGAGATGTGCTAAGAACAAGAGACTTCATTGGTATGGTCACATTAAAAGAATGGATGAAAGTTCTTGGGTTAGTAGACGTAGAACAGTTGAGGTAGCAGGATCACTTGGCAGGCTATGGAAGGAATCATCAGAGGAAGTGATAAGGATAGATTTGAGAGAAACCGGGATAAATACAAACCTGGGCCTAGATAGGTTTGTTTGGAAGTCAATATCTGAAAGCTGTCCAACACATGCCCACATGTAAAATGGACATTTTAAAGAATATCTATTCTTTATTCCCAAAACTTTATTTTGATCGATTCTGAGATGCTTTTTTCTTCTTTTTTTTTCTTCTTAGCTTCTCTTAAATTGAGATTCTTTGAACCCTTTTTCTCAAAGTCTTTTGTGACATGTTTTATGCTCCCACTGAATGGTTTCATGTTCTATTGATATCTGCTATGGCCAATTCGTAATTTAGTCTTACAACTTCCACAGGGACACATTTCTAAATTTTACGATGCTCATTAATCAGAAAAATGGACACAATTTAGAATCAATCATTTTCCTCCATTTTTATCTTTGCTACTTTCCATTTTGCATATGCAATAGATCAGATAAATTGATAGACATTGGCATATATATATATACAGGGTGGGCAAAAATAAGGGTCCTATTTTTTAAAATTCATAACTTTTTTATTTATTGATTTAAAAAAATTTTTTTTTTTAGAATAAGTAAAGGACCCCTTCCGAAGCAAGCGTGAGCCGTATTAGCCCTAAGGAACGTATCCTCATTTAGAAAACATTATTTTTGCTTAAAAAACTCAAAACAGTGTAAAAAACAATACTTTAGTTTTTGTAAGTTTTAAGAAGTGTTTTTCGGCTAAAATTTGTTTTGTTTATTTCAAAAAATCTCGGAAGGGTCAGTCTACACACACATAAAGTTTGGTGAGTTTAACTTTTATTTTGTGGAAGTTATTCAAATTCAAGTTATTCAAATTTAAAGACAGGACCCTTATTTTGGCCCACCCTGTATATATATATATATATATATATGCACACATTCTCTGGATTTTTAGTTTGTGAATGTGAACTTTACTTGGATTACTATGTATATATATGTGACACAATACGTGAACCCTTTCTGGGGAGCTGGTGATCCCATTAATTTGCAATTCCTTGTGCCAGACTTGGAGATGAGTAAAATAAATTCACTGCACTAAAAATATCAGCTCCTCACACGCGGCAGCCGGGGCCAGTCGGTGTGATTGGAAATGTCACCTAAAATATCAACAATGCTATAGATAGCAGCCGGGTTCAAGGGGTCAGATCACCTGTCACCAGGGCTTGTTGGAATTCAGCACAATGTGGTGTATATTCTGCCTGCCTCTGCCTCTCTCTCTCTCTCTCAGTTCTCAACAAGCGAAATATAACAGCCGGCTTTTTGACAAGCATGGAGGCAGTCGTGTGCACACGACGAGCTCATTTTCGAGTTAAAAAAATGTTAATTCTTTTTGAAATAGAATAAAAATTATATTTTTATATAAAAAGTTAAAAGGTGTGTTCCATCATTATTACACAACGTTCATTTCCAGCTCAGTGGTCCCAGCCAGTTTAGCATGCCAGCCAATGAAATACCCAGTTCGGTATGACTGAACTCCTTCATTAAGCGAATATGCTTATCGCTGCCACTTGGGGGAGCTAGTGTGTGCTGTTACCCAGAACAAAAGATCCCTTCCAAAAAAGTCTCCAAGGATCGGACACACCAAGTCACACTCCCGGCTGTGACTATCGTCCAAACGTGATTCCTCACTGGTGATAACAACGAGCACATTTCGTCCTGTTCTAAAGATCGCCCCAGCAAACAAACAACCTTGTTACACACACATATATATATATATATATATATATATATATATATATATATATATATGAAGATTATCCAACAAAAGATATAAGAGGCAACTAATATCTTTAATTAGTGAACATCCGGATTAAACTGAAGCTCAATATACTGGATAGAGCATTAATAGCATAATATAAAATGAAATAATAAAATAAGGTGCGAATCAAATTTTATTAGAATTCAATGTTCAGGCAAAGTACCTTAAAGTCCTTAACTCATGAGTTTTCAAAGAAAATTATTCTCCTCAGAGGACCATTACCGCAATGACATTACAGCAGATAATAAAATTAAACTTTGAAAATATATAAAAATATATATAAAAATACATAAAAGTATATAAAGCATCAAATATATCAGCCCAAAACATACTTTTTTGTTAAAGCTATACAGTTCATCCAAGTCATACAATTTAAAATATATTCAGGAAAGATATCCAAGATGTTGATTGAAAAATGGTCCAGGTGGTGAATGATAGTCCAACAACGAAAAAATTATCCAAGCGGGAAACCTGTTTGCAATCGATGCCGTAAATGACAGTGAAAAATGTATCCAAGGTGTATTCAAATTAATAAAACGATAAAGAAACCAAAACATATGAAAAGTTCAGAAAACTCACTTGGTGTTTATATTATGATATATATATATATATATATATATATTGGGGAAGGGGTCAAAGTTCCCTAAACAATCTGATGAATTTCTTCTGCTGACATAAAGAAGGTTTACGAATGGCGATAGAGACGGACTGCAAATTTTTTAACAGTTTTTGTGAATCTGCTAGTATAATGTGGCACAAGGCCATAAGAAAAGGAGGAGAAAAAAGTCAGCGCTTCAGCAGAAGAACCAAGCTGGCCTCTAAATTTAACCTGAGCAGCCCTGTCGGCATTCTCCTGTAGGGGCGCTTCAGGCAGTTAGCAATTAACTCCTTCCCAAAGAGAAAAGGCAAGGACTGGGAGGGTGGACTTCCTAGGACTACCCAAGACATATACTGAAGTCCGACAGAAAAAAGGCCACCGAAATGGCCAGTCTCTGTTAGAGTGATTTTTGAGAACGTATTCTCGACTGGTATTTAGACGGAAGAATCATCTGATGACTTTCACCGACTAAATAATTCTTCAGCCTGCTCTACAAAACAATCCATATTATAGTTTTTTGGAGCACAGCAATGGCTTTCGACCAAGTGCTGTTCAATAGCAAAGTCCAAGGTTGAGGAGGAAGGATGGAATGACAAAGATCCTGCCCTTCCCTGTCGAATTTTGGATATATATATATATATATATATATATATATATATATATATATATATATGAAGAAGAATGGAAAGGAATTAGAGAAGCAAAAGCCAAATCAAATTTCAATTCAATTGCTCAGAGCAAGGTATATTCCGCAAAAAGGCAATTTATTCAAGTTAAATTTTCCTTAAGCCAGGCTTTTCAAAGATCAAAATCTTATCATAGGAAGTCACTGGGATAGATAAGTTGGCAAAGGCCAAGATTTAAAATTTGAAAAAGTAAAATAAAAGTTGTAGGGAAAGAAACACAGGGCAAAACTCTGCCCGAATGCAAGCAAATGTCCGATTGCTAAAAAGTCCGGTGTCGAAAAGTCCAGTGGAGAAAATGAAATGTAGCTACCTGCTCTATCCTGGATATTGAGCTGTATACTTTTCACAATAGGCTTTACCTTTCCTAAAAGTTCGCTTTTAGTACACCACTTATATATATATATATATATATACATATATAATAATGGTAATAACCCAGGTAAAAACATCCACAGGGTGGTAATCCAAAGAATTTCAACCAGGTTTATAAAGAGTGCCCAATATCAAAATAGAGCTTTATATATGATAATTTTTATTTACACAGACATGTACAAAATCTGCGACACTGGCATGTCGATGTTATCGATCAACAGTTACTATAAACTGAGATCTCATCAGGCAGAGTTAGAATCCAATCTTAACCTCAGATCATATTTGGACTCCAAATATGATCTGAGGTTTAACTGTTGATCGATAACATCGACATGTCAGTGTCGCAGATTTTGTACATGACTGTGTAAATAAAAATTATCATATATATATATATATATATATATATATATATATATAAACATAAAGATAGAGGTAAAATGACTTCATTAGAAACCATATGTTAGATGCAGATATTTTTATTAAATCAAAATAAAAACTTTTTTTTCTTCTTCATCTTGACTTTTTTTTATCTAATATTTCGCTTGATAGAACAAGCCTCGACAGAGCTTTAGACAAATAAAAGGTATTAACCTCTTTTTTTTTTGTAATAATCCTTCCTGGTCTTGTAGAAGTGGCGTCCGATCAATAATCCCAGCAGAGTGCTCGATTAATTGAGAGACTCAAAGTAAAGAGCGTAAATATCTATTTATTATTTAGTACAGAAAATTTTTAATCGATTTAATCGGAATATCTTTCAATGGCGGTGGATAGTGTAGTATCGGTTCTGTTGTCATAAGACCGTCTTCCCAGGAATTACCTTCTCCTAAGAACTCAACATTTTTTTCTGAAAAATTATCAATATACATAGTTTGAAATAAAAACGTTTTTCACTTAAAATGCAAACCAATAAAATTGGATTTTCCGTTTAAATTGTAAGTTTTTTATTATTTAAAGTTTTCTTTCACTTCTTAATAAATCCTGTTAGCCCCCCCCCCCCTCAAATAAATACATTCTTATAAAAAGCCATGCTGGCCCTTCTATTATTATCGTTCAATTTACGTGACTGAAATAGGAAAAAGACTGAAAATACTTTTTTTCAAACTTAAATAACTTAGGGTTTTAAATGTTTGTTTTTGTTAAGTTTCACTGTACACATGAAATGCTGAAATAAAAGGTAGGTCATAAAAATATAGTCGCCATCTAAAGTCGAGACAGAGGGTAGCTAAAGAAGAACGATAACTCAAGTTTATAAACATATCTTTTTAACTAGAAAATTACGAAAGGAAGTTATCGTTCTTCCTTAGCTAGCATATATTTTTTTTTAATAGATTTCATTTGTCACAATAAATTTTTCTCAGGTAGTATCTCCTCTTTTGAAGGGAGGGCAATATAGTATACGTTCGTTCTTCACAATACCATTTTCCAAGGATTACCTTCTTATTTGTGTGTAGGATGGGAGTAGTGTACTATCTATTCTGTTGTCATGATATCCTCCCAGGCATTGGGGGGGGGGGGGGAGGTCAGTGTATGTAGTTCGTTCATCATGATATCATCCTCTCAGCCTAGTAAAAATATGCGACCGGGGTGGGGAGCATATACTTTCTAGTTTGATACATAAACAAGTTAAATTTAAGATTTTTCAAATATGATAGTTCTAGAAATATAATGAAATGTTACCAAGTCAAACAATTTTTGCACGATTGTACACTTATTATAATACATTGGATAGTCTTGTGTCCATCTAAGGAATAGCCTTATAAGGTAGCTTTTGGGGGGTTCAAGAGGTCAGGACTGACATTTGTGGGAACAGAGAAAACGGAAATGAGAACACATGTTAATCACATGACATCATAAACGAAATTTACTTTTAGTCAGATCCTCCCTCCACCCAATTAAACCAATTACAATTCCCGGACAACACCGGTAGGGACGCCTAATAATAATAATAATTGCAGTTAAGTGGTTGAATCAACCAATGATATCCTATTTGGGTTCGGGGAAGAATTGGGTTTTCTTTTTGTCCCCCTCTCCCCGACCACTCCTGAGTGCAGTCACTTCTGGTCAAGCTGTAAATTCGCCCATGGCATTATGTACTCATCATCATATTCTGTTTAAAGTCTATTTTACATGCTGGCATGCATTGGATGGCTTTAAGAAATTGGCTTCTAAAATAACTTATATCTGGCCAGGTTTTTATTTTTATCCCTGAATTCCATTTTTATCACTTGCTCCTATGTTTTGTTTGGCTTTCCCCTGTAAACAGGACCCTACTATCTCAACTGTTCTACACCTACTAACCCAAGAACTCTCATTCATTCTATCAATGTGGCCATACCATCAAAGTCTACTGTCTTGCACACATCTCCCTATCTATACTGTCTAGATTTAATCTTCTGAGGTCATCAGATTTAAGCCTGTCTTTAAGACTCACATTACACATCCACCGTATCATTTTCATATCATTTCTCTCCATGCCATGCATATCCTCAACCCTCACTGACCAGGTTTCACTTTCATACATCATCAAACTGCGTACACATGCCTGATAGACCCTTCTCTTGGTCGACAGCAGTAATAGCCGAAGTTCTGACCTTAATCCATGAACTCCTAATTCTTGCTATCACACTAGCACCGGCTCCACTTTGTGCTCCAATGGTATCACGAAGGTAACAATACTTCTCGATAAAGGACAATCCCCTAATAAAGTCAAGTTGTTGACAAGAGGGCGGGAAGGGCTTAACCAAATTCCAGGGGTCTAATTAGAGCTAGCTAAGGCAGTAAGTGAGATGGGTGAGATCTTAGTGATTTCTAATAAAAAATTGTTAATGTTACCAACAGCATTTTGTCAGTCATTAAATCTTGTCTCCAGTTCACTCTAATCGCGATCTATATTTGAGAAGGCATAAGAAATTGTTTACATAATAACGTACTTCAATACAATTTAACTAATTAAAATTGCCTAGTCAGAGCATACATTAGTCAGTTTAAATGTTGTTTAGGTCTGACTTTGAAAGATAGCTTTACATGTTAGAAGAAAAGTGATGAAATTTTCAACTTCTGTATTGAAAATGGTTGAGATGCTGTTATATTGTAAGAATAACAATAAGTAAATAAGAAACCCAAGAAAGGAATAGGAATTGTATTAAGAATACTTAATTAAAATAAATTGGTAGCCATTACTGGCTCTAGGCAGATGTGCTAAGCGGTTCTCCTTGGTAAGGGAAAAGGTGTCGACTTCATAGTTACCCGACAAATCCATCCTGTCACTATGGGTGAATCCAAAACAGATACTTTTAACAAGAAAATACTATACATTTTTTATATGGTCTTCTGTATTGAAAATGGTTGAGATAATTTTAATAAAAAATAACATTCATATTTTATATGGTCTTCTGTATTAAAAATGGTTGAAATAATTTCAATAAAAAAATACCATTCATTTTTCATATGGTCTTCTGTATTAAAAATGGTTGAAATAATTTCAATAAAAAAATACCATTCATTTTTTATATGGTCTTCTGTATTAAAAATGGTTGAAATAATTTCAACAAAAAAAAATCCTGTATTATTTCTTTTAATATTGCAGATCAGCTGATGATTAACTCTGCTTCAAAAATGTTAGCAACGAGGAGAGAATTAAAGGGTCTAAGACTGTTCCATTACTATTAACCTGTGACGGCTATTCCAGCAAGTAAATCATGATTCAAGTATTGAGCTTTTCACTTTTGTAGATGAGTCTGTTCAAGTTGCCCATCAATAATTACAATTCACTGTTATGATAATTAAATGAAGCAAACAAATCATTGGTTGTTTTCTTCATTTTTCTGCAGTTTGCACTTGGAGAATTTAACCATTCAGGCATAAAATCCGGCACTTTTGTAGGAATTCAAATGCAATCAAGTGGAAGAAGAAGAATTACAGAATTGGAAGAACAAAATGAAAAGAAAATCAGGAGTTGAGAACGATTCATTTATCATTTGAACTGAAACTGATTCAGATCACATGACATTAACAAAAGTTTTTTTTTTTTATCATTAATATGTGTACGGAAATAATTTAAAAATGAATATTTTGGGAAATACTTAGAAAAAAGGAACACATAGGAATATTTAAAACTTAAGCATGACAGACCATCAAAAAATCCTATTTCAAACTAGCATAACAGACCAACAAAAACCCTATTCTGAACATAACAGACAAACAAAAATTCTATTTTGAACTAATATGACAGACCATCAAAAATGCTATTCCAAACTTTAGCATGACAGACCATCAAAAATGCTATTCCAAACATGACTGATCGACCTCTTACAAGGATGCTTTAATACATTTGAACTAAGATGAATCCATTCAATCTGTGTGTTAAGCAATGAAAACGCCATTTAAAACTTATGCGTGACAGACAAAGCCTCTATTATCTATTATTGAAATTTTCCTTTTGTAACAGATCCATTAATCAACCTTTTAATTCCAATTCCAGAATTATATCATTAACTTGATTAACATTTTATTTCTAACAAGGTGAATTACTGGTGAAGAAAAGGGTTCAAAATGTACTGTAATATTTGATTATTTTCAAAGAAACTATATCATATGAAAAAAATATTTTGTTTGTTAAAGGTTCGATCATGTGACCTTGCGGTCTTTCAAAAATAGAAGTATGAGAGTAAAATATTTCCAGTACATGAAACCTCTTTTTAAAAGATTAAAAATAGTAACTATTAAATAGATTTTAAAAAATGATAAATAGATAAAACATGAATAAAATCATTTACCCTTAAAATATTGTGAGATATAAAAATCATTAAAAAAAGAAAAAAACATGAAAAGAAAGAACCCATGAAAAAAGAAAGAACCCATGAAAAAAGAAAGCCATTAAAAACATCCATTAAAAAACCATTAAAAAAAGAAAATCCATGAGAACCCCCATTAAAAAAGAAAATCCATAAGAAACCCCATTAAAAAAGAAAATCCATAAGAAAAACCATTAAAAAAGAAAATCCATAAGAAAAACCATTAAAAAAGAAAATCCATAAAAAAAAGAAAATTAAAAAAGAAAATCCATAAAAAAAAGAAAATTAAAAAAGAAAATCCATAAGAAAAAGAAAATTAAAAAAAATGTTTTTAAAAAAAAAGAAAATCATTAAAAAAAGAACCCCTTAAAATCATTAAATAAAAAAAAGTAGAAGCAAACATTGTAGAAAAAAAAACGTGGTACAAAAATAAGTTCAAACGTAAATGTGTACAATTTGATTAAACATTAATCGTTTAATTTCTTTTCATGTTAAGAGTAAAGTGATCTTTTGGAAGGACTTCACCCGAAAGTGTGACAGCTAGTCTAATCCAGCACTGCAGATGGCTCAAATAACTTATACTTTTTTCCATCTCTTCTGGATACTAGACCAGTCTAACAGTTTAATACTATTTAATCAGCAGTGAAAATGAGGATATAGACATAGTGTATAAAATATAGTCTGTTCTCGCACTGAAGTTCAGAATAAAAAAAGATTTCTTTGTTAACGACTAGCGCCATCATCTGAACTCGTGTGCAACTGCATAGCCATTTTGGAATCCATTCTTCATAGTTGGCAAATGACCAAATGGATGTAACACTAATTTATTTATCTTCTTACCAATTTTCATGGCTGGGTAATTAGTCGCAGGATAAATCCCTAGGAACCTTTCATTAAAATCTCTCTTAAGTTCGATATAAAGGTTTATATCATTTGGATTATTCAGAATACTGTTCATATCTTCGATGTTATTCTCACAACGTTTCGACCAATATAATCCCCGGTCTTCTCCATGTGCATTAAATATTGAAAATACTATATAGATTCCTGAGTTCGACAAACTCAGGAATCTATATAGCATTTTCAATATTTATTTAATCAAAGAAGGTAGATTGTTCTCATTCTATCAGTTGTGATCGGGTAGAAGTCTTTAGTCAGTATTGATTTACTCCTCTCCAGGAGTTAGGCACAAGGCCAGTTTTTATCTGACTCCCACAAGTAAGATGTGACCCAAGGTCAGGTCGAGAAAGTGGGGTTTAAAAATTGCCTGGGCAGCCCCGTCGGCATTCCCCGGTAGGGGCGCCTAAGGCAGTAAGCAATAAACTTACTCCTCCCCAAAGAGGGGAGGCAAAACCTGAGAAGGTGGACCTCCCAGAACTGCACAGGACAGACCCATTGACCGGCGTAAATCAAGACCCGAAGGCCAAGATAACACCAGTATGGGGTGCAGTATCCATCGGAACAGATACAACACTTTGATCTTAGCCAAAAGGCCAAGAACAACTCTTGTTTCTACATTTCTACTTCGTATCACTTGTTGTGTGGATTGAACATTCAACCTCTAAAAGACTACAATTTAGAACTGGTTGTTTCTGAAAACCTTTATCCGCTACACCATGTGTCCATAGAGGCTTCTGGGGATCAAAGGTTCAATCCTCACTACAGATGATACTAACAGGTCGCATATTTGCTAATATATATCAAGTGGTGTGTTTGCTAATGAATAGCTGATTGAGACAATTTCTTGTTGACGTACGTTATTCTCCCAAAGGAGGAGGTAATGCATTGAAGTATGGTCTCATGACAAAAAGAAACAGAATCTACACTACAGTTCGAATGGAGGAGGTAATGCATGGGAAAATGGTTTCATGACAACAGAACAGATACTACACTATACCCCCCAAAAAACTAGAAAATAATCCTTGTGAGGATGGTATCATAACCACAGAACAGATACTACACTACCCTCCTGCATTATGAATTAAAAGTAAAATAGTGCAAGTAATTGAAGTAATAATATAGTTTCGCCTTCAGAGAGACATTAGAAGTACAATAGTACAATAAGCAGTAGTAAAATTGTAGTTTCGACTTCAGACGGACAGATAACTACTAGGTCATGGCTGACAGAATGAGAACAATCTTCCCCCATTGATTAAATAAAGGGTTCAGTTCGAAATTCCGTATAGATTTCCAAGTTTGACAAGATGCGCCTGAAGAATGTAGAGAGAAAGATCAGCCGAGACGTTTACAGAATATCATCCAAGAGAGTAATAGTCCAAATAATCCAAAATTACAATCCTCATCTAAAAAATTCTAAAAGTCGTAAGTGTGTTTGTATTCCATCATAAAAGTCATAAGTGTGTTTGTATTCCATCATATAAGTCATAAGTGTGTTTGTATTCCATCATATAAGTCATAAGTGTGTTTGTATTCCATCATATAAGTCATAAGTGTGTTTGTATTCCATCATATAAGTCATAAGTGTGTTTGTATTCCATCATATAAGTCATAAGTGTGTTTGTATTCCATCATATAAGTCATAAGTGTGTTTGTATTCCATCATATAAGTCATAAGTGTGTTTGTATTCCATCATATAAGTCATAAGTGTGTTTGTATTCCATCATATAAGTCATAAGTGTGTTGTATTCCATCATATAAGTCATAAGTGTGTTGTATTCCATCATATAAGTCATAAGTGTGTTGTATTCCATCATATAAGTCATAAGTGTGTTTGTATTCCATCATATAAGTCATAAGTGTGTTTGTATTCCATCATATAAGTCATAAGTGTGTTTGTATTCCATCATATAAGTCATAAGTGTGTTTGTATTCCATCATATAAGTCATAAGTGTGTTTGTATTCCATCATATAAGTCATAAGTGTGTTTGTATTCCATCATATAAGTCATAAGTGTGTTTGTATTCCTTCATATAAGTCATAAGTGTGTTTGTATTCCATCATATAAGTCATAAGTGTGTTTGTATTCCATCATATAAGTCATAAGTGTGTTTGTATTCCATCATATAAGTCATAAGTGTGTTGTATTCCATCATATAAGTCATAAGTGTGTTGTATTCCATCATATAAGTCATAAGTGTGTTGTATTCCATCATATAAGTCATAAGTGTGTTTGTATTCCATCATATAAGTCATAAGTGTGTTTGTATTCCATCATATAAGTCATAAGGGTGTTTGTATTCCATCATATAAGTCATAAGGATGTTTGTATTCCATCATAAAAGTCATAAGGATGTTTGTATTCCATCATAAAAGTCATAAGGATGTTTGTATTCCATCATAAAAGTCATAAGTGTGTTTGTATTCCATCATATAAGTCATAAGGGTGTTTGTATTCCATTATATAAGTCATAAGGGTGTTTGTATTCCATCATAAAAGTCATAAGGGTGTTTGTATTCCATCATAAAAGTCATAAGGGTGTTTGTATTCCATCATATAAGTCATAAGTGTGTTTGTATTCCATCATATAAGTCATAAGGGTGTTTGTATTCCATCATATAAGTCATAAGTGTGTTTGTATTCCATCATATAAGTCATAAGTGTGTTTGTATTCCATCATATAAGTCATAAGGGTGTTTGTATTCCATCATATAAGTCATAAGTGTGTTTGTATTCCATCACTGCCTAACTATCTATTTTACACATTTCTCTCAGAAATCATGATATCGCCCAACCAATCAGAGCCTCTAGTATAACTCAGTCAGCACTTTTTCTTTATGTAGAAAAAACGACCATGTTTACCATTTGAATAAATATGCTAATCTTTTAATTTCTTTTTTATGTTCCTATTTAAATGCCTCTTCACAAAAACAGAGTTAGACACAAGGTCAGTTTTTAATGTAGGAAAAAAATTCAGCTCCCCAAAAAGGAGCACTGGATTGAAAAAAAAAGAAAAAAAAAAGAAAAATTTCCTCAATCTAGAAAGATTTATCCTTCACAAACCGAGGACAGAAAATATGAAGTGTAGTATCAGAACAAATATTACATTTTGCTCAGTCATTTCTTTTTTTTTTAACGCTAACTAAAGTTGTCTTTTGGAAGAACGGACTCACTCTGAAACATGCGACAGGCTGGAGGCTAGTCTATTTTGGGGCGGCACTAGTAATGGCAGCAGTAGCAACGCATTAGATCCAGTTTCATAAAACTGGAATAAGGGAGGAAAAACCATGAAGATAAATGTAGAAATAATTTTTTGTCAAAGATCAAGGGTCATCATTTGAGATGCAATCTTGTATTCTCAGGATAAAACGCTTCCAGAAACTTACGTAAGATGACTCTTTTTGTCTTGAAAGATTTTTGCATGCCTATCTTGGCACCAGTTGAACAAAAAATAGCCTTGACACTATTTCAGAAATGTTGGAAGCAACCATTTGTTT
This sequence comes from Sepiola atlantica, assembly GCA_963556195.1. Taxonomy (NCBI): domain Eukaryota; kingdom Metazoa; phylum Mollusca; class Cephalopoda; order Sepiida; family Sepiolidae; genus Sepiola; species Sepiola atlantica. Next base: position 43,877,479 of record OY744517.1, read on the forward strand.
TTTATCAGATCTTTCAGAAATAGAATTCTTTTGGTTTGACTAAACTCCAAACAACAAGATTTTTCCATATCTATGTTTTTTCTTACATTGTTCTATCATCACCATCATCACCACCATCATATTTGGTTTAACGTCTCTTTTACATGCTGGCTTGAAGAAATTGACTTCCAAAGTAACCTATCTCTGACCAGGTCTTTATTTATTCTTCTTTCTCTCAAGTCCATTTTAATCACTTCCTCCCATGTTTTACTTGGTCTGTGAACTGGACCTGCTACCTTAACTGTTCTACATCTACTAACCCAAGAACTCTCATCCATTCTTTCAATGTGACAAAACCATCAAAGTCTCCTGTTCTGCACACATCTTATGCTGTCCAGATTTAATCTTCCTCTGAGCTCATCATTACTAAGCCTTTCTTTAAGACTTCATATTACACATCCATTGTATCATTCTCATCTCATCTGTGTAATGTGAGTCTTAAAGACGTGCTTAGATCTGATGACCTCAGAGGAGGATTAAATCTGTACAGTATAGGGAGATGTGTTCAGAACAGGAGACTTTGGTGGTATGACGAGGTTGAAAGAATGAATAAGAGATCTTGTAGACCAATCAGAGTAGCATGTTCAGTTCACAGTTGTAGGCCCCAAAAACATGGGAAGAGTAATAAAACTCGGGGGAGGGGAAGAGTAATAAAACTCGGGGGAGGGGAAGAGTAATAAAACTCGGGGGAGGGGAAGAGTAATAAAACTCGGGGGAGGGGAAGAGTAATAAAACTCGGGGGAGGGGAAGAGTAATAAAACTCGGGGGAGGGGAAGAGTAATAAAACTCGGGGGAGGGGAAGAGTAATAAAACTCGGGGGAGGGGAAGAGTAATAAAACTCGGGGTAGGGGAAGAGTAATAAAACTCGGGGTAGGGGGAGAGTAATAAAACTCGGGGGAGGGGAAGAGTAATAAAACTCGGGGGAGGGGAAGAGTAATAAAACTCGGGGGAGGGGAAGAGTAATAAAACTCGGGGGAGGGGAAGAGTAATAAAACTCGGGGGAGGGGAAGAGTAATAAAACTCGGGGGAGGGGAAGAGTAATAAAACTCGGGGGAGGGGAAGAGTAATAAAACTCGGGGGAGGGGAAGAGTAATAAAACTCGGGGGAGGGGAAGAGTAATAAAACTCGGGGGAGGGGAAGAGTAATAAAACTCGGGGGAGGGGAAGAGTAATAAAACTCGGGGGAGGGGAAGAGTAATAAAACTCGGAGGAGGGGAAGAGTAATAAAACTCGGGGGAGGGGAAGAGTAATAAAACTCGGGGGAGGGGAAGAGTAATAAAACTCGGGGGAGGGGGAGAGTAATAAAACTCGGGGGAGGGGGAGAGTAATAAAACTCGGGGTAGGGGGAGAGTAATAAAACTCGGGGTAGGGGGAGAGTAATAAAACTCGGGGTAGGGGGAGAGTAATAAAACTCGGGGTAGGGGGAGAGTAATAAAACTCGGGGTAGGGGGAGAGTAATAAAACTCGGGGTAGGGGGAGAGTAATAAAACTCGGGGTAGGGGGAGAGTAATAAAACTCGGGGTAGGGGGAGAGTAATAAAACTCGGGGTAGGGGGAGAGTAATAAAACTCGGGGTAGGGGGAGAGTAATAAAACTTGGGGTAGGGGGAGAGTAATAAAACTTGGGGTAGGGGGAGAGTAATAAAACTTGGGGTAGGGGGAGAGTAATAAAACTTGGGGTAGGGGGAGAGTAATAAAACTTGGGGTAGGGGGAGAGTAATAAAACTTGGGGTAGGGGGAGAGTAATAAAACTTGGGGTAGGGGGAGAGTAATAAAACTTGGGGTAGGGGGAGAGTAATAAAACTTGGGGTAGGGGGAGAGTAATAAAACTTGGGGTAGGGGGAGAGTAATAAAACTTGGGGTAGGGGGAGAGTAATAAAACTTGGGGTAGGGGGAGAGTAATAAAACTTGGGGTAGGGGGAGAGTAATAAAACTTGGGGTAGGGGGAGAGTAATAAAACTTGGGGTAGGGGGAGAGTAATAAAACTTGGGGTAGGGGGAGAGTAATAAAACTTGGGGTAGGGGGAGAGTAATAAAACTTGGGGTAGGGGGAGAGTTATAAAACTTGGGGTAGGGGGAGAGTTATAAAACTTGGGGTAGGGGGAGAGTTATAAAACTTGGGGTAGGGGGAGAGTTATAAAACTTGGGGTAGGGAGAGAGTTATAAAACTTGGGGTAGGGGGAGAGTTATAAAACTTGGGGTAGGGAGAGAGTTATAAAACTTGGGGTAGGGGGAGAGTAATAAAACTTGGGGTAGGGGGAGAGTAATAAAACTTGGGGTAGGGGGAGAGTAATAAAACTTGGGGTAGGGGGAGAGTAATAAAACTTGGGGTAGGGGGAGAGTAATAAAACTTGGGGTAGGGGGAGAGTAATAAAACTTGGGGTAGGGGGAGAGTAATAAAACTTGGGGGAAGAGTAATAAAACTTGGGGGAAGAGTAATAAAACTTGGGGGAAGAGTAATAAAACTTGGGGGAAGAGTAATAAAACTTGGGGGAAGAGTAATAAAACTTGGGGGAAGAGTAATAAAACTTGGGGGAAGAGTAATAAAACTTGGGGTAGGGGGAGAGTAATAAGACTTGGGGTAGGGGGAGAGTAATAAAACTTGGGGTAGGGGGAGAGTAATAAAACTTGGGGGAGGGAGAGTAATAAAATTTGGGGGAGGAGAGAATAAAACTTGGGGGGGGGAGAATAAAACTGGGGGGAGTAATAAAACTGGGGGGATAATAAAACTGGGGGGGGGGAGTAATAAAACTAAAACTTTCTTGGGGGGGGGGGGAAGGAGAAATAAATAAAAACCCGGTTCGAGATAGGTTACTTTGGATGTCAATTTCTTAAAACCGTCCAATATGTGCCAGCATATAAAATGTACGTTAAACCGAACACGATGATTATGAATACCCATCCCAGGAGAGATAAAATTTATTCTCCGAATAGTTTTGCACTTATTTTATGTCCCACCATCAAGATTAAAATCAAGATATACTATTACTAAACCTTATATCTAGAATCCTTAATCAAATTTTCATCATGAACCATTACATGATTTTAACTAAAAAGTAAGGCTTCAACTTAAGGGTTCTTAAGATTGCGGAAAAAAAAAAGACGAATTGTAATGTTTTCTTTGCTGTGAAAGTCTAACGTTCCTCAACTACTTAAGAATGGCATTATTTCTAATAACTCTGTCACGGTGCCAACATTTCTGTTGAGGATGCTCCGTTACATGAGACTAAAAAGAAACACTTGTCTTTCCAGAGAATAATTCTCCTAGCATTACTGGAAGCATCTTTCCCTTGCAGATTGGTTTACAATTGAAGACTCTGAAAACACAAAAGGAATTTTCATAGCTTACTTTATTTGCTGCTATAATGTTTCTCACACTCTTCTATTTCGTGTACCGTGCGGTGAGCTCTAAACCTCCCCCCTCCCTAATGAGAGCAAGTGGTGAGGACGTCCTTGCTATCCAATCACAAAATCTGCTCTGACATTTTTTTTTTATTCCATTGCTAATATATTCTCCTTGTTTGTTTTTGTGCATGCCTTAATTAGCCTAGTCGAGCCACAACTCAAAATATTGTACTGAAATTCCATAAACGCATTCATCACTACATTCCTAATTTAACCTAGTGCCCTTTTCGTCACAAGTAGTATCACCCCCCAACCCCTCGGGGTGGGGGGTGCATTCTCATTACAATAGAAGAGAAACACTGAAAAGGAATAAGTGAAAAAGACTATGATAAACACTGAAAGTATATATATATATATATATATATATATATATATATATATATATATATATATATGCGCCATTGTCATGGTTTTGATTAGGTCTCAGATGCATTGCTATTTAGGTTTAAAGTAAAAAATAAGGCTGACTTATATATATATATATATACTAGCAGTATTTACCCAGCGTTGTCAGTGTGGAGATATATTGCTGGTCAGAAAGTTTCTTAGGAAAAAAATAATTTAAAATATCGTCAAGCTTAGAATTTTTGCCTTGAAAGAAAAGTTTTAAATAACATTTGCAATATGAGGTCAAGTAATAAAAAAAAAAATAGTGCAGTTATGATCTGAAAAAAAAGTCATTTGAATAATAACAAGTAGTTTTTTTTTTTTCCATTTAAGATTTTCGATGTGTTTTTTTTAAGTGTCCAAGAGACGATATTCTCTTCTATTGTATCAACTTTTTGAAGTTCGAATCAACGTCTCGGGGAAAATTTGAAAATCTTAAAGAAAAACAACTACTAGCTTGTTTTTCTTAAGCAAATGGCTTTAATGAATTCACTTTTATTTAATTATTTTCAATCTTAAAAATACCAATAATTTTTTTTTTAAACGTTTAGACCTTTTTTAAATACTGTTGTGGCCCTGTTTAGGGGGCGAAACGAAGACACGGAACACAGGGTTAGGTGAACAATATATATTGAAGAAAAGATACAGAGAACAAGAGAAGTGGTAACCTAACCTATCTCTAACCGGGTCTTTATTTATTCCCCCCACCCCATGTTTTTGGGGCCTACAACTGTGAACTGAACATGCTACTCTGATTGGTCTACAAGAACTCTCATCCATTCTTTCAACCGTGTCATACCACCAAAGTCTCCTCTTCTGAACACATCTCCCTATACTGTCCAGATTTACAGGGTAGACTGGAGTTCAATCTAATTAAAAAGGTAACGGTAAAGGTCGCATAGCCTGGACGCGCACAAGTGTCGTTGCCGACATCGCACACTGCCCATGGCCGTAGCGGCAGTGATTTGTTAAGAATCACCATGTCTAGGGCACAGCATATGGAAGGCGGAGCTTATCCCTCTCCTTCCGCTGCCTTGAACCTTCCCTGAGTTTTAGTCAGGTACCCATTTACTGTTGGGTGGACAGAGGGAGTTTTCAGACCCGAAAATTCGCATGTCGTGAGTGGGATCGAACCCGGGTCGTCCAGCCCAAAGACAAGCGCTATAACTACTCGTCCACAGGCCCTTCATTTTTTAAATCTAATTACAAGAAGCCTAAATACTTCCAGTATTTTATTAGGAATGGACGAGTCCAACTGTTCGTCATATAGGTACGGCACCATAACAAATACATTCTTCACTGAGATATTCTTTGTTTAATTTTATTTTTTTATAAAACTAAGAAAACCTATAAAAATGAATTCCGTTATTTTATCACCTAGCCGATTATTGCCCCGAGTAAACCCAGATGGAAGATTTCAATGGTGTCTTTATATTTCTTGAAAAATTCGACCCTTATTGAAACTTATTTGAATGTTCTAACCGTTAACATGTGACTAAGCGTTTGTGTGCTTTCACTGCACAGACCGTGATCGTCCACTCGTTGTGCTGCTCCAAAGTCATTGCTCGATTCCGACACCGGTCGCAGTGTCAATTGTGTGGTCTCAGTCAGTGTTGTAACAGAGGAATTCTCCGTCCAAATAAAATTACAACTCCAGTTAACAAAGGTTTATTTTTTGGGGGTTACAATGATACTCGTTTTTTTTCTAATCAATAACAGATTTGCAAACTAGAATTTTTAGCTAGACCAAATCAAAAGACAAGTCCAACCAAACACAAACAGCCCATCTGTTTTTGAGAGGCACCGAAAACCAACTGGCTGTCAGACCACAGAAAACTAAACTGACTGCCTGCCTGCCTGTGAGACACACAGCCAACCAACTGAACCACTGTCCATCTTCTGGATAGTATATAGATATTCCGATCTTCTGTGGCATACCACCCAGTTATCCACTTGAAAATAATGGCCAGCCTTATCTATGAACATAAAAAAATACTACTGCCTAGAGGTTCTGTATCTGCACAGCCATTAAATCTGGAAGACCCTGGGTGGGATGTAACCACAGCAGGGAACCTAGTATCTGTACAACCATTAGTTTTTTTTTCAAGTGGGCAAATCAAATTCTGGGTGGCCAACCCCCACACCAGAGATATTTCCCATATCTTCTCTTAGTTAAATATTTCTCACTTACAGTCCCCCTGTCATTTGGATGCATTGCAAAGATGCAACTCACTAAACACCTAGTGCATGTTTACAAACATATTGATGTCAATAACACACAAACATTGAAAATATATATATATATATATATATATATATACAGTCTCGGAAGTTTTTCAACCATTCAAACTATATGGAAAAAAAACAACACTTTTGTCCCAAGTCCTTCAGTAGAAAATTACTTTCCTTGTAAGTCAATTTACTTTTTACAGTCACTATATTAGTTTGCTTCCAAGAATTTATGCTAGTCTTAAGATTATTTAAGGGATCATCAGTTGTTTACCATGAAAAACTGTTTTGGGAATTTAATACATACATATATATATAAGAAAAATCATCTCTGCGGAGCCTAAAGCAATTGCAAATGCAGGCTGCTCATGCCAGGACAAAAACAACTGCCTCCTAGAAGGGAATTGCAAAATCAATTCACTCGTATATGAAGCCATCGTCACTGGACTTACCGATACACATAAGGGCCTAGCTACCCCCCCCCCCTCTGCCAAATACATAACTCCATAATTTGCCCCACTAAATACTGACTTCCACTCCGAAAAATTCTCCCAACTATCACCTCTTATAAATATAAATAAAATTAAAAAATAGGAACAAATACTTTAATCAACCCATATCCATACCACTATTCAAGAGCAATAATTATAACTTTCCCAAAAATATTTCTTCAGTCATTAAGAGGGTAACACCCCCATTTTACAACATTATTATTAATCCCATAAGTCCCCACCATTTCTCGGTCATAATGCTAATCTTCCATATCTCATAAACAGATCCAATCTTGCCGACCCAATCCTTACTCTTATCTCTAAACCAGTCTAAAACAGTTAATAATGTTACATTCTGAATACAAATCATTCAAAAACCCTGCAGAGTTATTGCCCGGCTGATATGTTTATTTAAATTCCGTTGGGATTGATTTAAAGTCCTTTAATCCAGGATTTAAACTTGAATTTAATTAATGTTGTTCTTTTTAACCTTTTTATCTCTTCATAAGTATAATCCTTAAAGCCATTTTCTCTCCCTAATTCCTTTAGAAGACACATCATTAAACCCCAAAACAGTAACGGCCAAATATACGATATTCAAAATATTGGCTCACGGGATTTATATAGAAATATTTTTTAATTTAATTTTTTATTTTTTAAATCTTCTTAAATTTTCTCCAGATCTGTTACTTTTCACCCTTCCTCTTTTTTTTTCAAACCTTATTAAACCTTCCTTACACTAAATTTAAACAAACATGCATAACACTAAGCAAATAACGCGTCCAAACGAGAGTGACACGTGACTTCACATTTCCGAAACAGATGACAACAGAAGCTGAAGAGAGCCGGATGGCTAAATCCTTCTGTGCTTGAAACCGACGGTACGAATGTTGTACTAATTTTTCTGTACCAAAAATAAATATAAAATTAAATAAAATTAAAGTCAAAAGTATAGACTGGAGTGGAGGATAAATGAACAATGGAAAAAACAGCTTCAAATGTAACGGAAGCTGAAATAAAATTATGACCTTCAATATTCAAAATACTGCAGGTATTTTTTTTATGGAAATCGCTCCAGACAAGGCATGAAGCCACTTAATGTAAGGAGCTAACAAGAAGGAAATATGATTATCGCAAAGACAGGAGATGCCTTTTCATCTTAGTCTTGAAAAGACCAAGATTATAGGCAGGAGGAAAACAGTCAGCAGGAAGAGAGTTCCACAAGCCTGCGGTTCTTGGAAAGAAGCTAAACTCAGCTCAATGATTGAACCTTCAGATCAAGCAGAGTAAATCGAGACAAATTTATAACATTATTTATTTCAGTTCAAAAACTTCAAGAGAAATAATGATTAGGTGTACGATTGTTTCTGAGACGATCATCTAATATATAAAGTAGAGACGATTTTTCCCCTGTACCTTCTCGGAGAATAGGAAAATAACCACATGCATCACAGGCTACTAAACTCACCATTATTTTACACTTATTCACTCGAGCGTGTTTTAGTAAATTTGTTATTATTTTTTTCTACCTAACACTGAATATTACATTTGGCCCACCATCAACGTCTCTCCGAAAAACCAACTCCACATAGGTGGTAGCAAACACTTTTCTCCCTAACAATTATGTACTGTTACTCTACTCATCGACAACTAATAAACACAGTTTAATTTTCACAAAACATCGGTTCTTATTTATTATTTGCCTTATTTACTACATAATATAAAGCAATACGCAAAGAATTAATGACCGCTCCTGTTCACTACGATGATTTTCCGCGAATATCAGATTACGTTATTCCTAATTCTACCTATGACTTCTACATTTATATTAATTCTAGAATTAAGCGAATGAAATTAACGAACACAGTTCCTGCAACATTTATTCATTTAACATGGCGGCTCCAATTTCTTCATCGAATCGACATCCTATTTAATTCAATAATCGCCAAGATACTGGTAGACCGCGATACATTTACATTTTCAAAATCATACAGTTTTAACACGCATATTATAGTAAAAATTGCCCAAATAAATGACCTTAACCGTGTCATTGTTGAACCTTATATGTGGTCGACAGAAGCTGCCAATAAACAAGCTTAGCTTAATTCGCCTATTTTCACATTAATTTTTAACTCGAAACCGTAGCGCAATCGTTAAGGAGGGAGGTTTCATGATCGCCAGTTTTAGCATTCGATCCCATTCTACTCTACCACTTTTTCTTTTTTTTTAAATTTAAAACATTCGCCAACACGGTAGAGGTGGGGGAAGAACAATAGACCGTTTCTTTTTTATTCGACGTCATGCAATAGGTAGTACTTTCTCCAGTGTAACGCCGGGCGATGGGTTCCGCTAGTGAATTATATTTTGCTTAGTTTTTTTTTTTATTTATTAATTCCAATATGTCTTTCTGTTACAAAATATCATACATTTATAACATTATTTATTTCAATTCCAAAAATTTAATATCAACAATGATTAGGCGTCCGACAATTAGGAATTAAAAAAACATTTTTTTTTGCTTTTTAATTCTGGTATGTCACTTCTAATCCATTATATATTTTCTCATTATTTATTTCGTTTTATTATTATTATTACTATTATTATTCATAGTAGTCTCAACTTTTGGATGTTTTTAGTTGGGGTTTTGTTTTTTTGGGGTTTTTTTTAACATCAAGTCAATTCCCTTGACCTTAGATATTCAAGCTGTACCTTAACACTTTCGCCGTTCCTAATCGGCAAGCCTTTTGCAGAATTGGAAAAGAAATTGTCTTGTCAATCTGTTTAAGCCATTTATGGTGGCTTTTCGTTATGGTTCCAAGCGCTCCAATTACAACAGGGATCTTCTTTACATTTCCATAGTCTAACTATCTCCCATTTTAGATCTTGATATTTATTTAGTTTTTCGTGTTCTTTCTCCTGCACCCTGGTATCGAAGGGGCAGGCTATATCAATGATTAAGCAAGTTTTTTTGTTTTTGTTCAGAAAGACTAAGTCGGGTTTAGAATGCTCAAGAATCTTGTCAGTTATTATAAGTTTGACATTGTCATTCTCTTGTACCACTTCTGGCTTATGCTCATACCACTTTTCATTGTGGTCCAATTACTATTATTATTACTATTATTACTTTTATTATTATTAGTAGTAGTAGTAGTAGAAGTATTATGAATGTTTCTCTTTTTATCTGTAATCGTTTTTTCAGATATTTTTCTTTTAAGTAAGAAAATGTTGATGTCTTTTACTTGACTTTTATTTGTAATCTTTTGTAAAAGGTGCTGAAGAAGACACAATTCTTGGAACTACAATAATGTTATTAATCTATTTCTCTCAACTTTCTTTCTCTCTTTCTGTCTGTCTATATATATATTATATTATATATATGAAAAATTAATGAATAATTATTGGTGTTGGAATCAAATTTTTCAAGGAATATAAATACACCATTGAAATCAATGATGGTACATCTTCTGCGGGCGACCGTGGAGACTGTTACTAGGTGTTGGGGTGAAAAATTCCTCTACAGGTAGATTTACATTCCTGTTGATGATGCTGTATTCCAGAATCAGGTCTCCTCGCATCCTTTGCTGATCAAGTGAGGACAGATTTAGTCTTTGAAGCTGTTCTTTGTTTATAAGCATGTAGAATCCCGTCACCATCCTGGTTGGCAACCGTTGAACACGCTCCCGGTGTATGATATCTTTTTGAAGATAGGGATTTGTTGCTTAGATGGCATACTCAAGAATGGGCCGTACCAAGGTTATGTATAGGGAATAGCATACTCAAGAATGGGCCGTACCAAGGTTATGTATAGGGAATAGCATACTCAAGAATGGGCCGTACCAAGGTTATGTATAGGGGATAGCATACTCAAGAATGGGCCGTACCAAGGTTATGTATAGGGAATAGCATACTCAAGAATGGGCCATACCAAGGTTATGTATAGGGGATAGCATACTCAAGAATGGGCCGTACCAAGGTTATGTATAGGAAATAGCATACTCAAGAATGGGCCGTACCAAGGTTATGTATTAGCAATACACATCGACCAGAAAACTGTTTGGATAATCGCAGATTTGAGGGTAGTTCTATTAAAATAGTCATATCTTAAAAACTAAAGCACTTTAAGTGCTCAAAATACCATCATTTTGTTAGGAAATGAATATCCTTTCAGGTGCATTCATGAATAATAATATACATTATATATTTTTAAGAGTTTTGAGCAAATAAAGGCCAAAAAATGTTAACGCTATTTTCAGCAATTTACGTCACTTTTTTCTTTGACCCCCCCCCCCTTCGTTTAAAAGTCTCGTACCATTGCTGTGTGTGGAATTTCGTCCTGAAATTTGGAGACTAATTAGAGAAAGTATCACTTTTAATGTTTGTCGGTGTACGAAGTAATTCGGCTCATTCATTTTTTTGAAGTTTAAAAAATAAGACTTCAACTCGCCGTCGGTCGAACATTTTTGAAAAATACATTTCCGTCGCCCAATTAGTAAGTAAATCAATCATTTTACTTTTTTATGCATTAAAATTATAATTGTATATATGTTTCTCTTTTGGTAGTCCTGATATTTCATGACCCTATCCGGAAAAAAAAAGCGTTTTCTATTTCGTTTGAAAAACATTGTAGTAGCAGTTATAAACACGAGGCGATTTTTGTTTATTTTCATTCTAGAACGAATTTGAAAAATTTTAAAATATGAATATAAAAAATGTTGTTACATTTTTCGTACCCAACTAGTAAATAAATTAATCTTTTATCTATTTTTATGCATTAAAATTATAATTGTATGTTGTTTTGTCTTTCCGTAGTAGTAAGTCTAAATTACCTTATCCGAAAAAATATTGTCCTTTTTTTGAGCGAAAGTCAACAATGGCTGCTAGTATTGCTGATATAACATCAGCAGCAGCTAACTAGTCTTGTAAAGCTTTTTAAAAAGACAAAAATATTTTTGTGCTTAAAAAAGTTAATCCTATTTGGTTCTTTTATAAAAAATACTTTAAAAAATACTGGTTTTCACTCAACTTTCGAACTTCTAGTAGTAATGACTTTCTAGTCGCCAATTTAAAAAAAAAATTAAGATTCTACTTTTTTAGGCGATTACGTGTAAACACCCTTAAAGTCTTGGCGAAAAAAAGAAAAAACAAAACAAAAAATAATTTAGAATTTAAAGTGGGGGATCAGTTTCACATATAAATTTAATGTAAAATGATCTCCGATTTCCCGGCCCCTCTTGCCTTTTAGTGAAATTTATAAAATAAATAATTACTCTACCATTAACTCTAGGTACGACTAACAAGCCCACCTCCTAAAAATGTCTTCTTGAACGTATCGTACTATTAACCTTAAATATGAGTGGCAAGCCACCCCCTAAAAAAACTCCCTTAACCCTAACACTAAGTCCGAATGGCAACCTCCATCCAAAACAAAACCCCTTCCTTAACTTTATCAATAACCGTAAGTCCGAGTAGGAAGCCCTAATCCTAGAAAAAAGCCCATTAAAACCAAACATAATCGTCTAAAAAAAAAAATTTTTTTAAATAAAAAATAAAAAAGCAGACCCCCATAAAAAAAACGCACAGGATTTATTTGCCATAGAAAAAAAATTGATTAATGCCCTAAAACGCTAGAATGGCCCGGAAATGGTGAATTATTCTACATTAAATATATGTGAAACTAATCCCCCACTCGAAATTCTAAATGAATTGGGTTTTTTCTTTCTGCTAAGTTTTCAGGGTGTTCACACTTAATTGCCCTTAGCCCTACCACTAACCTGAAGTTCAAGTGGTAAGCCCCCCCCCCTCCTCCCACAAAGACCTTCATAATCATCTAAAAAAAGAAAAAACAAAAACGCACAGGATTTATCTCCCATAGAAAAAATAATTAACTGCCCTAAAACGCTAGAATGGCCTTGAAATGGGGGATTATTTTATGTGAAACTGATCCCCACTCTAAATTCTAAAATAATTGTTTTTGTTTCTTTCTTTCTGCCAAGTTTTTCAGGGTGTTAACATGTAATTGCCTAAATAAAAAAAGTAGAATCTCATATTTTGGGGAGGTAAGGGGTGAGTTAGCGGAAGGTGTTAATCTACAATAATGCCAAAGAAATCTTGCAATATATTCATTTTTAAACAGTCCTAGTATTAGATTTTAGTTTCTTGTACATAAAATGTATTACAATTCAACTTTGAGTTTTCTAACTTCTTTCTTTTAATGGATACATGGTATTTTTTAAGTATTGCAGCATATTTATGTGCACTTAGTGCAGATTACTTGGAAACCATTAATTTCTGGAGATTTTCAGTGGCACATTCTGATTCCTTGTACAAAAATACATTTATATGGTAGATTTCATTGCTTAATCTTGTATTTTAACAAAGATATAACATTTTTACTGAAAAATTAGTGTAAAAAATGTGACGAAACGCATATGGTCTTAAAGAAGGGAAAATATCCAATCGTGTGAGGCACAAAAATAGTCATAACTTCCTTATTTTTAGTCAGATTTAAAAAAATTTAAAAGATTCTTTCTTAGATCATCAAGCTCTTTCTATATATGCCATTATTGAGATATTTTAAGCAATTTAAATTTTTTCATGTGTATTGCTACTTTTATATAAGACTTTCTGGCTGCTCCATATATATAGCATCCATAGTCGAGCTTGGATCTAAGGATCGGTAGAGTTTTAGTAGTGTAGTTTTGTCAGCACCCCAGTCTGTGTGTGCCAGAACTTTGATTAATTGCATGGCCTTGTAGCATTTTGTTTTTAGATATTTTATGTGGGGTATATTTTCATAAATATATATCTTACAGAAATAACAGAATAAAATCATGAGTTGTTATTTTTTGCCATTTTTTTTTCGTAATGCCCAAAAGTACTTCAGCTCATCGATTAATAAATCTGTCATCTTTTAAAAGAAGAACTGTTAAATCACATTTACGACGTAAGAGTTGGGTGATATTGCGGTGTCGCAAAATCTCCCATCCATATTTCTAACCAATAAAACATTTTTATTTTCACTTCTCATCTGTCATCCAAATGAACCGATTACTTTTTTTTTGTCGCATTGTGTGGAAAAATTTTTGTTCGGAGTCCAAATTCCGTTCATTCAAAATTATGAATTTCTTTGCAAGCTCTAAATATACAGAGAAAAGAAGAAAAACATTTCCTGTTCACCAAATAGACACCATTTTGTTTGGGATTTTCTCTGGCACTTAGCCACGGTTTCTTCATTTCAATTCTTGTAACAAATCCATTTTTCATTGCCAGTGACAATCTTGTCATCCAAAGATGACTTTTGTACTAGTTTTCTAGTCAGAATTATTAAGAATTGCAAATGGCATTCAATTACAGACTTGGTTATCTTACAAGTAAGCATCGTACATTTTTAGTTATGGGAGGCCCTGATCTGCTTATATATATATATATATAGTGTGTGTGTAGATTTCAATATTGCGTTGGGAATCCGAATAAAAGAGCTCAATGTACCTTTAAACAGAGCAAAACAGAATTATTAAAAGGAAAAAAAAACTATACACACATTAAGGTTGTATACATTATAAATTATTTCGACCCTTTAATAAGGTCTCCTCAGACGTATAAACAACCACGTCAAAAAAACAAAAAAAATTTTTGTTTTTTTTACGTGGTTGTTTATACGTCTAAGGAGACCTAATTAAAGGGTCGAAATAATTTATAATGTATACAACCTTAATGTGTGTATAGTTTTTTTTTTCCTTTTAATAATATATATATATATATACATACATATTAAATTCCCGAAACAGTTTTTCATGGTAAACAACTGATGATCCCTTAAATAATGTTAAGACTAGCGTAGACGTACTGAGAAAAAGGGTGCGAGTGGGAGGGGCAACTTAAATTGAGAGCTGTGCAGCGAGATGTCTGTTTACATTAGTTTTAAATTTCTGCATGTCAGTACCATCAGGAAAACAGGGAGCAGGAAGGGAGTTCCAGAGTCCAGCAGGAACTTTTGGAGTAGAATCTGATTCAAACAGAAAGAATCAACAAATATAATAGGGCTATTAAATTGGGTGATACACAGGAAATACCCATACGCCATTTTTGCAATTACGTTACGTCAAAATAGTCATCTATTGAATGAAATATTTTAATTTATCAGAAATAAATATCAGGGGTATAAATAGTTTTAGGTTTAATTGTTTGCATGGACGCATACACACACCCAGAAACACATACATATGGACATTCACTTCACCGTAGATATACATATATACTCATGTATATGCTTACATCTTTAAAAAAAAAAACAAGCAAAAAAATAAGCCTTTTCCTTTCTTATAAAATACAGGTTAAGTTTGTTCGGTTTTTCCTCTAATTCTAATATAAAAATAACGAAAAATCAATCCATGTAGACTTTACAGCAAATTGATTTTCGCCCTATTTACAATAAATCTGCATGAACATAAAAACCATCTGGCAAGCAATGCAATCCGGGCTGGTGGCAGCAGAAGCAATCAATATCTGAAAACAATTCTAGTTTCGATTGATAAAACGTTCAGAAAGTCTTTACAGGATTCCATATTAAGAAGCTGTTGGTGCCACGACTGATTTGCCGCTAAAAAAAATCACCTGGTA
>OY744517.1:43897644-43945144 GCA_963556195.1 Sepiola atlantica
AGTGTTAGGATAAATAAAAAATTAAAAAATATATAAATAAAAATAAATTTAAAAAAATATAATTTGAAATTTTTTTTTTAAATTCTTAAAAAGTTCAAACAAATTTTTTTTTTTTAATTTAAAAAAAATAAAAAAATAAATTTGAATTTAAAAAAATAAATAAATAAATAAATAATTTTTTTAAATTTCAAAATAAATAAATAAAATTATTAAAAAATTTAAAAATAAAAAAGAATTTAAAAATTTTAAAATAAAAAATAAAAAATAAATTAAAAAATAAAAATTTGAAATTTTTTAATAAATATTTTTAAAATAAAATAAAAAAAAAAAAATTAAATTAAAAGAAAATAAATAAAAACATGTGGTGGAAAAAAATAAAGTTTGAAATTAGGCAACGGTTAAGATCATCCATTATCGTACTTTAAAAAGATTATTTGCATGAAGGTTTGTTTTAGCTTTGGTGTCAGAGATGTTGAAAAATAAAAAATAAAAAATAAAATGTTTACCGCAGAGTAATTTGCTTATATTTAAATGAATAAATGCGAAAGTTTGACCCATTTCTCACACTAACGGTAAATTTAAAATGCCCTATTTCAAGTTAATTCAACACCAACTAACAAATAAATAGAATGAACCTTTTCGAAACCAATATGCAAGTCGCAAACTAATTTGCATATTGGTTTCGAAAAGGTTCATTCTATTTATTTGTTATTTTTTTTCTTATTCAATACTTGTTTTGATTTTAATATAACAAATACTTCTGTTTCACAATATTGTTTTATTTCCTGAACAAATTTAGCATGTGTTCAAATGTTCCTTTTTTTCTTTCTTTTTTTTTAGGAGGGACCGACTTTATTTTTCTATATCGCGTGCAGAAAAAGCAAATTGGTTTCTTCTTTCTTTTCCTTTCTTTATGGTAACATTTAAAAGATAAATAAATCTGTTCCAAAATTACCAAAATGTTCATGTTCCGTGTTTACAGCAAAGTTATGGATGCAAAGTTTATTATTTTAAACTAGCAGGGCTACCCGGCGTTGCCCGGAGGAATAGTAAGTAATTTATTTTTATCAATAACAATTGATTGCCTACTGTTGTCACAAGCGAGGTAATCTTACTGTAAAAACTTAAACAATTCAGGTAAAACTTGCAAAAAAAATTTAAAAGATACAAAAATATGCGAGTTTACTTTAAAAACAAATATGCGAGAATAAGGTTTAGAAAATAAAAAAAACTCAAGTTTTATTTTTTTTAAATAAAAGAGAAGCTAATATGCTTTCACTTTCCTTTCGTGAATCTGCAAGTAAGCATCTGTGTGGCCATAGATTAATTCCTATTTTAGTTACAAAAATATTAACACCGAAGGAATATATTTTTTTGGTGTCTATTAAAAGTGGAAGAAATTCTTTCCTTTATTTTTACTAGCAGGGCTAATGTTCCGTGTTTACAGTAAAGTTATGAATGAAAAGTTTATTATTTTAAACTAGCAGGACTACCCGGCGTTGCCTGGTGTAAAAGGGTAACATATTTCGATTAAAACTTAATTCTCTCTTTCCCCCTTCCTCTTCATTCTCCTTCCAGGCGATTCCTCTCTCTGGATATACACACAGACTACTTGAGGAATGAGTCAGCATAAGAGAATAAACTCAGTGACAAAAAATCAGAGTTATTTCCCTTTAGTTAATAGTTGAAAAATAATTTATACAATAGATTATCAGTTATTAAGATTAAGCCTCCTCTTCACTGCTCATAAAAATAAATTAGCATATGTGAATATTAAAGCAAGTCAGACAGACGTACGTTATTATTCATTATTTTAAATTAATGTTTCCAGTATTTCGAGTGGCAAAGTTTGTGAAGCGATCGCGAGTTAGCAGAGCCAGCTAGTGTAAACCTTTAAGGTTAGTATTATTTACTCCTCTCCAAGAGTTAGGCACAAGGCCAGTTTTATCCTACTCCCACAAGTAAGATATGACCCAAGGTCGGGTCGGAAAGTGGGGTTTGAAAAGCCAGCGCCCGAGAGGTGAGCACTCTGACCATCAAAAATTGCCTGGGCAGCCCCGTCAGCATTCCCCGGTAGGGACGCCTCAAGCAGTAAGCAATTAACTTACTCCTCCCCAAAGAGGGGAGGCAAAGCCTGGGAGGGTGGACCTCCTAGAACTGCACAGGACAATCCCATAGACCGGCGTAAATCAAGCCCCGAAGGCCAAGACAATACCAGTCTATGGGGTGCAGTATCCATCGGAACAGATACTACACTTTGATCTTGACCAAAAGGTTAGTATTACACAGCAAAGAAAGTGTTTAAGAGAGAACAGAGACACAAACCTACATACATGTACTGAATTGCTTACAAATGTTTCTGCGTGTGGACACTTCTATACTTCATCAGTTCAAAGACAAACTTAAAAAAATAAAAAAATTAAAGAAAACTTTTCTAAGTGTTTTCTGCATGACTTTCTACCATTAATCTCAATATTTTAAAATTTGCTTCACAGTAATTGCAATCTATGGCTTTTTCCCCCCTCACAAAGTTTTTTTAGAAAGCAAAAGAAAATTTAAAAAAAGAAAATGACTAAAAAATGTAAAGAAAATTTTTATTTTCCCAATAAATATAAATAGATGTTTCTCCGGGCATCGTAAAATCTTATTAAATTCTCATCATTACCTACAGTTCGATTATTAAAGTGTATTTTAAAATCCCCCTCCCCCACACTATTCAACAAATAACCGATCTTTTTTCGAACTTAATCTAATTTTAAATACACATTTGCCATTATTTTCAATGATTGTTAGAATATAAATTTTTTTTTTTTAAACTTCTAAAGAAAATGTTATCAATTTATCTATAGCAATAATAAGTGATCTATAGCAATAATAAGTGATCTACAGCAATAAAAAGTGATCTACAGCAATAATAAGTGATCTACAGCAATAATAAGTGATCTACAGCAATAATAAGTGATCTACAGCAATAATAAGTGATCTACAGCAATAATAAGTGATCTATAGCAATAATAAGTGATCTATAGCAATAATAAGTGATCTACAGCAATAATAAGTGATCTATAGCAATAATAAGTGATCTACAGCAATAATAAGTGATCTATAGCAATAATAAGTGATCTACAGTAATAATAAGTGATCTACAGCAATAATAAGTGATCTACAGCAATAAGTGATCTACAGCCATAATAAGTGATCTACGGCAATAATAAGTGATCTACAGCAATAATAAGTGATCTATAGCAATAATAAGTGATCTACAGCAATAATAAGTGATCTATAGCAATAATAAGTGATCTATAGCAATAATAAGTGATCTACAGCAATAATAAGTGATCTATAGCAATAATAAGTGATATACAGCAATAAGTGATCTATAGCAATAATAAGTGATATACAGCAATAAGTGATCTACAGCAATAATAAGTGATCTATAGCAATAATAAGTGATCTACAGCAATAATAAGTGATCTATAGGAATAATAAGTGATCTACAGCAATAATAAGTGATCTATAGCAATAATAAGTGATCTATAGCAATAATAAGTAATCTACAGCAATAATAAGTGATCTATAGCAATAATAAGTGATCTACAGCAATAATAAGTGATCTATAGCAATAATAAGTGATCTATAGCAATAATAAGTGATCTACAGCAATAATAAGTGATCTACAGCAATAATAAGTGATCTATAGCAATAATAAGTGATCTACAGCAATAATAAGTGATCTACAGCAATAATAAGTGATCTATAGCAATAATAAGTGATCTACAGCAATAATAAGTGATCTACAGCAATAATAAGTGATCTACAGCAATAATAAGTGATCTATAGCAATAATAAGTGATCTACAGCAATAATAAGTGATCTATAGCAATAATAAGTGATATACAGCAATAATAAGTGATCTATAGCAATAATAAGTGATCAACAGCAATAATAAGTGATCTACAGCAATAATAAGTGATCTACAGCAATAATAAGTGATCTACAGCAATAATAAGTGATCTATAGCAATAATAAGTGATCTACAGCAATAATAAGTGATCTATAGGAATAATAAGTGATCTACAGCAATAATAAGTGATCTATAGCAATAATAAGTGATCTATAGCAATAATAAGTGATCTATAGGAATAATAAGTGATCTACAGCAATAATAAGTGATCTATAGCAATAATAAGTGATCTATAGCAATAATAAGTGATCTATAGTAATAATAAGTGATCTATAGCAATAATAAGTGATCTACAGTAATAATAAGTGATCTATAGCAATAATAAGTGATTTACAGCAATAATAAGTGATCTATAGCAATAATAAGTGATCTATAGCAATAATCAGTGATCTACAGCAATAATAAGTGATCTATAGCAATAATAAGTGATCTACAGCAATAATAAGTGATCTATAGCAATAATAAGTGATCTACAGTAATAATAAGTGATCTATAGCAATAATAAGTGATCTACAGTAATAATAAGTGATCTACAGCAATAATAAGTGATCTACAGCAATAAGTGATCTACAGCCATAATAAGTGATCTACGGCAATAATAAGTGATCTACAGCAATAATAAGTGATCTATAGCAATAATAAGTGATCTACAGCAATAATAAGTGATCTATAGCAATAATAAGTGATCTATAGCAATAATAAGTGATCTACAGTAATAATAAGTGATCTACAGCAATAATAAGTGATCTACAGCAATAATAAGTGATCTACAGCAATAATAAGTGATCTATAGCAATAATAAGTGATCTACAGCAATAATAAGTGATCTATAGCAATAATAAGTGATCTACAGCAATAATAAGTGATCTATAGCAATAATAAGTGATCTACAGCAATAATAAGTGATCCATAGCAATAATAAGTGATCTATAGCAATAATAAGTGATCTACAGCAATAATAAGTGATCTACAGCAATAATAAGTGATCTACAGCAATAATAAGTGATCTATAGCAATAATAAGTGATCTATAGCAATAATAAGTGATCTACAGCAATAATAAGTGATCTATAGCAATAATAAGTGATCTACAGCAATAATAAGTAATCTATAGCAATAATAAGTGATCTACAGTAATAATAAGTGATCTACAGCAATAATAAGTGATCTACAGCAATAAGTGATCTACAGCCATAATAAGTGATCTACGGCAATAATAAGTGATCTACAGCAATAATAAGTGATCTATAGCAATAATAAGTGATCTACAGCAATAATAAGTGATCTATAGCAATAATAAGTGATCTATAGCAATAATAAGTGATCTACAGCAATAATAAGTGATCTATAGCAATAATAAGTGATATACAGCAATAAGTGATCTATAGCAATAATAAGTGATATACAACAATAAGTGATCTACAGCAATAATAAGTGATCTACAGCAATAATAAGTGATCTATAGCAATAATAAGTGATCTACAGCAATAATAAGTGATCTATAGGAATAATAAGTGATGTACAGCAATAATAAGTGATCTATAGCAATAATAAGTGATCTATAGCAATAATAAGTGATCTACAGCAATAATAAGTGATCTATAGCAATAATAAGTGATCTACAGCAATAATAAGTGATCTATAGCAATAATAAGTGATCTATAGCAATAATAAGTGATCTACAGCAATAATAAGTGATCTACAGCAATAATAAGTGATCTACAGCAATAATAAGTGATCTATAGCAATAATAAGTGATCTACAGCAATAATAAGTGATCTACAGCAATAATAAGTGATCTATAGCAATAATAAGTGATCTACAGCAATAATAAGTGATCTACAGCAATAATAAGTGATCTACAGCAATAATAAGTGATCTATAGCAATAATAAGTGATCTACAGCAATAATAAGTGATCTATAGCAATAATAAGTGATATACAGCAATAATAAGTGATCTATAGCAATAATAAGTGATCAACAGCAATAATAAGTGATCTACAGCAATAATAAGTGATCTACAGCAATAATAAGTGATCTATAGCAATAATAAGTGATCTACAGCAATAATAAGTGATCTATAGGAATAATAAGTGATCTACAGCAATAATAAGTGATCTATAGCAATAATAAGTGATCTATAGCAATAATAAGTGATCTATAGGAATAATAAGTGATCTACAGCAATAATAAGTGATCTATAGCAATAATAAGTGATCTACAGCAATAATAAGTGATCTATAGCAATAATAAGTGATCTACAGCAATAATAAGTGATCTATAGCAATAATAAGTGATCTACAGCAATAATAAGTGATCCATAGCAATAATAAGTGATCTATAGCAATAATAAGTGATCTACAGCAATAATAAGTGATCTACAGCAATAATAAGTGATCTACAGCAATAATAAGTGATCTATAGCAATAATAAGTGATCTATAGCAATAATAAGTGATCTACAGCAATAATAAGTGATCTATAGCAATAATAAGTGATCTACAGCAATAATAAGTGATCTATAGCAATAATAAGTGATCTACAGTAATAATAAGTGATCTACAGCAATAATAAGTGATCTACAGCAATAAGTGATCTACAGCCATAATAAGTGATCTACGGCAATAATAAGTGATCTACAGCAATAATAAGTGATCTATAGCAATAATAAGTGATCTATAGTAATAATAAGTGATCTATAGCAATAATAAGTGATCTACAGCAATAATAAGTGATCTATAGCAATAATAAGTGATTTACAGCAATAATAAGTGATCTATAGCAATAATAAGTGATCTATAGCAATAATCAGTGATCTACAGCAATAATAAGTGATCTATAGCAATAATAAGTGATCTACAGCAATAATAAGTGATCTATAGCAATAATAAGTGATCTACAGTAATAATAAGTGATCTATAGCAATAATAAGTGATCTACAGTAATAATAAGTGATCTATAGCAATAATAAGTGATCTACAGTAATAATAAGTGATCTACAGCAATAATAAGTGATCTACAGCAATAAGTGATCTACAGCCATAATAAGTGATCTACGGCAATAATAAGTGATCTACAGCAATAATAAGTGATCTATAGCAATAATAAGTGATCTACAGCAATAATAAGTGATCTATAGCAATAATAAGTGATCTATAGCAATAATAAGTGATATACAGTAATAATAAGTGATCTACAGCAATAATAAGTGATCTACAGCAATAATAAGTGATCTACAGCAATAATAAGTGATCTATAGCAATAATAAGTGATCTACAGCAATAATAAGTGATCTATAGCAATAATAAGTGATCTACAGCAATAATAAGTGATCTATAGCAATAATAAGTGATCTACAGCAATAATAAGTGATCCATAGCAATAATAAGTGATCTATAGCAATAATAAGTGATCTACAGCAATAATAAGTGATCTACAGCAATAATAAGTGATCTACAGCAATAATAAGTGATCTATAGCAATAATAAGTGATCTAT
The DNA here is from genome assembly GCA_963556195.1 of Sepiola atlantica. Lineage (NCBI taxonomy): Eukaryota > Metazoa > Mollusca > Cephalopoda > Sepiida > Sepiolidae > Sepiola > Sepiola atlantica. Next base: position 43,905,105 of record OY744517.1, read on the forward strand.
AGCAATAATAAGTGATCTACAGCAATAATAAGTGATCTATAGCAATAATAAGTGATCTACAGCAATAATAAGTGATCTATAGCAATAATAAGTGATCTACAGTAATAATAAGTGATCTACAGCAATAATAAGTGATCTACAGCAATAAGTGATCTACAGCCATAATAAGTGATCTACGGCAATAATAAGTGATCTACAGCAATAATAAGTGATCTATAGCAATAATAAGTGATCTACAGCAATAATAAGTGATCTATAGCAATAATAAGTGATCTATAGCAATAATAAGTGATCTACAGCAATAATAAGTGATCTATAGCAATAATAAGTGATATACAGCAATAAGTGATCTATAGCAATAATAAGTGATATACAGCAATAAGTGATCTACAGCAATAATAAGTGATCTACAGCAATAATAAGTGATCTATAGCAATAATAAGTGATCTACAGCAATAATAAGTGATCTATAGGAATAATAAGTGATCTACAGCAATAATAAGTGATCTATAGCAATAATAAGTGATCTATAGCAATAATAAGTGATCTACAGCAATAATAAGTGATCTATAGCAATAATAAGTGATCTACAGCAATAATAAGTGATCTATAGCAATAATAAGTGATCTATAGCAATAATAAGTGATCTACAGCAATAATAAGTGATCTATAGCAATAATAAGTGATCTACAGCAATAATAAGTGATCTACAGCAATAATAAGTGATCTATAGCAATAATAAGTGATCTACAGCAATAATAAGTGATCTACAGCAATAATAAGTGATCTACAGCAATAATAAGTGATCTATAGCAATAATAAGTGATCTACAGCAATAATAAGTGATCTATAGCAATAATAAGTGATATACAGCAATAATAAGTGATCTATAGCAATAATAAGTGATCAACAGCAATAATAAGTGATCTACAGCAATAATAAGTGATCTACAGCAATAATAAGTGATTTATAGCAATAATAAGTGATCTACAGCAATAATAAGTGATCTATAGGAATAATAAGTGATCTACAGCAATAATAAGTGATCTATAGCAATAATAAGTGATCTATAGCAATAATAAGTGATCTATAGGAATAATAAGTGATCTACAGCAATAATAAGTGATCTATAGCAATAATAAGTGATCTACAGCAATAATAAGTGATCTATAGCAATAATAAGTGATCTACAGCAATAATAAGTGATCTATAGCAATAATAAGTGATCTACAGCAATAATAAGTGATCCATAGCAATAATAAGTGATCTATAGCAATAATAAGTGATCTACAGCAATAATAAGTGATCTACAGCAATAATAAGTGATCTACAGCAATAATAAGTGATCTATAGCAATAATAAGTGATCTATAGCAATAATAAGTGATCTACAGCAATAATAAGTGATCTATAGCAATAATAAGTGATCTACAGCAATAATAAGTGATCTATAGCAATAATAAGTGATCTACAGTAATAATAAGTGATCTACAGCAATAATAAGTGATCTACAGCAATAAGTGATCTACAGCCATAATAAGTGATCTACGGCAATAATAAGTGATCTACAGCAATAATAAGTGATCTATTGCAATAATAAGTGATCTACAGCAATAATAAGTGATCTATAGCAATAATAAGTGATCTACAGCAATAATAAGTGATCTATAGCAATAATAAGTGATATACAGCAATAAGTGATCTATAGCAATAATAAGTGATATACAGCAATAAGTGATCTACAGCAATAATAAGTGATCTACAGCAATAATAAGTGATCTATAGCAATAATAAGTGATCTACAGCAATAATAAGGTATCTATAGGAATAATAAGTGATCTACAGCAATAATAAGTGATCTATAGCAATAATAAGTGATCTATAGCAATAATAAGTGATCTACAGCAATAATAAGTGATCTATAGCAATAATAAGTGATCTACAGCAATAATAAGTGATCTATAGCAATAATAAGTGATCTATAGCAATAATAAGTGATCTACAGCAATAATAAGTGATCTACAGCAATAATAAGTGATCTATAGCAATAATAAGTGATCTACAGCAATAATAAGTGATCTACAGCAATAATAAGTGATCTACAGCAATAATAAGTGATCTATAGCAATAATAAGTGATCTACAGCAATAATAAGTGATCTACAGCAATAATAAGTGATCTACAGCAATAATAAGTGATCTATAGCAATAATAAGTGATCTACAGCAATAATAAGTGATCTATAGCAATAATAAGTGATATACAGCAATAATAAGTGATCTATAGCAATAATAAGTGATCAACAGCAATAATAAGTGATCTACAGCAATAATAAGTGATCTACAGCAATAATAAGTTATCTATAGCAATAATAAGTGATCTACAGCAATAATAAGTGATCTATAGGAATAATAAGTGATCTACAGCAATAATAAGTGATCTATAGCAATAATAAGTGATCTATAGCAATAATAAGTGATCTATAGGAATAATAAGTGATCTACAGCAATAATAAGTGATCTATAGCAATAAGTGATCTATAGCAATAATAAGTGATCTATAGTAATAATAAGTGATCTATAGCAATAATAAGTGATCTACAGCAATAATAAGTGATCTATAGCAATAAGTGATTTACAGCAATAATTAGTGATCTATAGCAATAATAAGTGATCTATAGCAATAATCAGTGATCTACAGCAATAATAAGTGATCTATAGCAATAATAAGTGATCTACAGCAATAATAAGTGATCTATAGCAATAATAAGTGATCTATAGCAATAATAAGTGATCTACAGTAATAATAAGTGATCTACAGCAATAATAAGTGATCTACAGCAATAAGTGATCTACAGCCATAATAAGTGATCTACGGCAATAATAAGTGATCTACAGCAATAATAAGTGATCTATAGCAATAATAAGTGATCTACAGCAATAATAAGTGATCTATAGCAATAATAAGTGATCTATAGCAATAATAAGTGATCTACAGTAATAATAAGTGATCTACAGCAATAATAAGTGATCTACAGCAATAATAAGTGATCTACAGCAATAATAAGTGATCTATAGCAATAATAAGTGATCTACAGCAATAATAAGTGATCTACAGCAATAATAAGTGATCTACAGCAATAATAAGTGATCTATAGCAATAATAAGTGATCTACAGCAATAATAAGTGATCCATAGCAATAATAAGTGATCTATAGCAATAATAAGTGATCTACAGCAATAATAAGTGATCTATAGCAATAATAAGTGATCTATAGCAATAATAAGTGATCTACAGCAATAATAAGTGATCTACAGCAATAATAAGTGATCTACAGCAATAATAAGTGATCTACAGCAATAATAAGTGATCTACAGCAATAATAAGTGATCTACAGCAATAATAAGTGATCTATAGCAATAATAAGTGATCTACAGCAATAATAAGTGATCTATAGCAATAATAAGTGATCTACAGCAATAATAAGTGATCTATAGCAATAATAAGTGATCTACAGCAATAATAAGTGATCCATAGCAATAATAAGTGATCTATAGCAATAATAAGTGATCTACAGCAATAATAAGTGATCTACAGCAATAATAAGTGATCTACAGCAATAATAAGTGATCTATAGCAATAATAAGTGATCTATAGCAATAATAAGTGATCTACAGTAATAATAAGTGATCTACAGCAATAATAAGTGATCTACAGCAATAAGTGATCTACAGCCATAATAAGTGATCTACGGCAATAATAAGTGATCTACAGCAATAATAAGTGATCTATAGCAATAATAAGTGATCTACAGCAATAATAAGTGATCTATAGCAATAATAAGTGATCTATAGCAATAATAAGTGATCTACAGTAATAATAAGTGATCTACAGCAATAATAAGTGATCTACAGCAATAATAAGTGATCTACAGCAATAATAAGTGATCTATAGCAATAATAAGTGATCTACAGCAATAATAAGTGATCTATAGCAATAATAAGTGATCTACAGCAATAATAAGTGATCTATAGCAATAATAAGTGATCTACAGCAATAATAAGTGATCCATAGCAATAATAAGTGATCTATAGCAATAATAAGTGATCTACAGCAATAATAAGTGATCTACAGCAATAATAAGTGATCTACAGCAATAATAAGTGATCTATAGCAATAATAAGTGATCTATAGCAATAATAAGTGACCTACAGCAATAATAAGTGATCTATAGCAATAATAAGTGATCTACAGCAATAATAAGTGATCTATAGCAATAATAAGTGATCTACAGTAATAATAAGTGATCTACAGCAATAATAAGTGATCTACAGCAATAAGTGATCTACAGCCATAATAAGTGATCTACGGCAATAATAAGTGATCTACAGCAATAATAAGTGATCTATAGCAATAATAAGTGATCTACAGCAATAATAAGTGATCTATAGCAATAATAAGTGATCTATAGCAATAATAAGTGATCTACAGCAATAATAAGTGATCTATAGCAATAATAAGTGATATACAGCAATAAGTGATCTATAGCAATAATAAGTGATATACAGCAATAAGTGATCTACAGCAATAATAAGTGATCTACAGCAATAATAAGTGATCTATAGCAATAATAAGTGATCTACAGCAATAATAAGTGATCTATAGGAATAATAAGTGATCTACAGCAATAATAAGTGATCTATAGCAATAATAAGTGATCTATAGCAATAATAAGTGATCTACAGCAATAATAAGTGATCTATAGCAATAATAAGTGATCTACAGCAATAATAAGTGATCTATAGCAATAATAAGTGATCTATAGCAATAATAAGTGATCTACAGCAATAATAAGTGATCTATAGCAATAATAAGTGATCTACAGCAATAATAAGTGATCTACAGCAATAATAAGTGATCTATAGCAATAATAAGTGATCTACAGCAATAATAAGTGATCTACAGCAATAATAAGTGATCTACAGCAATAATAAGTGATCTATAGCAATAATAAGTGATCTACAGCAATAATAAGTGATCTATAGCAATAATAAGTGATATACAGCAATAATAAGTGATCTATAGCAATAATAAGTGATCAACAGCAATAATAAGTGATCTACAGCAATAATAAGTGATCTATAGCAATAATAAGTGATCTACAGCAATAATAAGTGATCTATAGGAATAATAAGTGATCTACAGCAATAATAAGTGATCTATAGCAATAATAAGTGATCTATAGCAATAATAAGTGATCTATAGGAATAATAAGTGATCTACAGCAATAATAAGTGATCTATAGCAATAATAAGTGATCTACAGCAATAATAAGTGATCTATAGCAATAATAAGTGATCTACAGCAATAATAAGTGATCTATAGCAATAATAAGTGATCTACAGCAATAATAAGTGATCCATAGCAATAATAAGTGATCTATAGCAATAATAAGTGATCTACAGCAATAATAAGTGATCTACAGCAATAATAAGTGATCTACAGCAATAATAAGTGATCTATAGCAATAATAAGTGATCTATAGCAATAATAAGTGATCTACAGCAATAATAAGTGATCTATAGCAATAATAAGTGATCTACAGCAATAATAAGTGATCTATAGCAATAATAAGTGATCTACAGTAATAATAAGTGATCTACAGCAATAATAAGTGATCTACAGCAATAAGTGATCTACAGCCATAATAAGTGATCTACGGCAATAATAAGTGATCTACAGCAATAATAAGTGATCTATAGCAATAATAAGTGATCTACAGCAATAATAAGTGATCTATAGCAATAATAAGTGATCTACAGCAATAATAAGTGATCTATAGCAATAATAAGTGATATACAGCAATAAGTGATCTATAGCAATAATAAGTGATATACAGCAATAAGTGATCTACAGCAATAATAAGTGATCTACAGCAATAATAAGTGATCTATAGCAATAATAAGTGATCTACAGCAATAATAAGTGATCTATAGGAATAATAAGTGATCTATAGGAATAATAAGTGATCTACAGCAATAATAAGTGATCTATAGCAATAATAAGTGATCTATAGCAATAATAAGTGATCTACAGCAATAATAAGTGATCTATAGCAATAATAAGTGATCTACAGCAATAATAAGTGATCTACAGCAATAATAAGTGATCTATAGCAATAATAAGTGATCTACAGCAATAATAAGTGATCTACAGCAATAATAAGTGATCTATAGCAATAATAAGTGATCTACAGCAATAATAAGTGATCTACAGCAATAATAAGTGATCTATAGCAATAATAAGTGATCTACAGCAATAATAAGTGATCTACAGCAATAATAAGTGATCTACAGCAATAATAAGTGATCTATAGCAATAATAAGTGATCTACAGCAATAATAAGTGATCTATAGCAATAATAAGTGATATACAGCAATAATAAGTGATCTATAGCAATAATAAGTGATCAACAGCAATAATAAGTGATCTACAGCAATAATAAGTGATCTACAGCAATAATAAGTTATCTATAGCAATAATAAGTGATCTACAGCAATAATAAGTGATCTATAGGAATAATAAGTGATCTACAGCAATAATAAGTGATCTATAGCAATAATAAGTGATCTATAGCAATAATAAGTGATCTATAGGAATAATAAGTGATCTACAGCAATAATAAGTGATCTATAGCAATAAGTGATCTATAGCAATAATAAGTGATCTATAGTAATAATAAGTGATCTATAGCAATAATAAGTGATCTACAGCAATAATAAGTGATCTATAGCAATAAGTGATTTACAGCAATAATAAGTGATCTATAGCAATAATAAGTGATCTATAGCAATAATCAGTGATCTACAGCAATAATAAGTGATCTATAGCAATAATAAGTGATCTACAGCAATAATAAGTGATCTATAGCAATAATAAGTGATCTATAGCAATAATAAGTGATCTACAGTAATAATAAGTGATCTACAGCAATAATAAGTGATCTACAGCAATAAGTGATCTACAGCCATAATAAGTGATCTACGGCAATAATAAGTGATCTACAGCAATAATAAGTGATCTATAGCAATAATAAGTGATCTACAGCAATAATAAGTGATCTATAGCAATAATAAGTGATCTATAGCAATAATAAGTGATCTACAGTAATAATAAGTGATCTACAGCAATAATAAGTGATCTACAGCAATAATAAGTGATCTACAGCAATAATAAGTGATCTACAGCAATAATAAGTGATCTATAGCAATAATAAGTGATCTACAGCAATAATAAGTGATCTACAGCAATAATAAGTGATCTATAGCAATAATAAGTGATCTACAGCAATAATAAGTGATCTATAGGAATAATAAGTGATCTACAGCAATAATAAGTGATCTACAGCAATAATAAGTGATCTATAGCAATAATAAGTGATCTACAGCAATAATAAGTGATCTATAGCAATAATAAGTGATCTACAGCAATAATAAGTGATCTACAGCAATAATAAGTGATCTATAGCAATAATAAGTGATCTATAGCAATAATAAGTGATCTATAGGAATAATAAGTGATCTACAGCAATAATAAGTGATCTATAGCAATAAGTGATCTATAGCAATAATAAGTGATCTATAGTAATAATAAGTGATCTATAGCAATAATAAGTGATCTACAGCAATAATAAGTGATCTATAGCAATAATAAGTGATTTACAGCAATAATAAGTGATCTATAGCAATAATAAGTGATCTACAGTAATAATAAGTGATCTACAGCAATAATAAGTGATCTATAGCAATAATAAGTAATCTATAGCAATAATAAGTGATCTACAACAATAATAAGTGATCTATAGCAATAATAAGTGATCTACAGCAATAATAAGTGATCTATAGCAATAATAAGTGATCTACAGCAATAATAAGTGATCTATAGCAATAATAAGTGATCTATAGCAATAATAAGTGATCTATAGTAATAATAAGTGATCTACAGCAATAATAAGTGATCTACAGCAATAATAAGTGATCTACAGCAATAATAAGTGATCTACAGCAATAATAAGTGATCTATAGCAATAATAAGTGATCTACAGCAATAATAAGTGATCTACAGCAATAATAAGTGATCTATAGCAATAATAAGTGATCTACAGCAATAATAAGTGATCTATAGCAATAAGTGATCTACAGCAATAATAAGTGATCTATAGCAATAATAAGTGATCTACAGCAATAATAAGTGATCTACAGCAATAATAAGTGATCTATAGCAATAATAAGTGATCTACAGCAATAATAAGTGATCTATAGGAATAATAAGTGATCTACAGCAATAATAAGTGATCTACAGCAATAATAAGTGATCTATAGCAATAATAAGTGATCTACAGCAATAAATAAGTGACTTATAGCAATAATAAGTGATCTACAGCAATAATAACAAGTAGCGAGACTCGTGGAAATTCCACAGTTATATCTTTCATCTGTTGTATATTCCTGCCTTGCTTTTAAGCATTATTTCTATTCTATAGACGTCCTGGCACAAACACAGACCCCACGATATTATTGTACAACCTTTGTTCAAACGGAAAACATACGTATGTAAGTATTCTGGTTAATGTAGTTTCAGAATATGTAATAGCTTATGGGGGGGGGATGTCTATCTACAAAACCCTGGTAGAAGTTTCTGATACATTTTCATCCTATGGACGTCTGGTACAAACACAAACCCCACAATATAATTGTACCATCTTCAGACAGAACAGATACTATACTTTGATCCTAGCTTGGAGGCCAAGCAAGTGTATTTTACTTCGAGTTTCATATTCAACATCAGATGAAATCTATAAAACAACATTTTTTTTGCATTGCATCTTCAGTGATCAGGCGATCCATCCTTTAAAAAAAGGGTGGAGGGTGATAACGTATGTATGAACATGAAAATACCTTAGCGTATTATTATATAGACCATCCTTACTATTTTTATATATTTGGTGACAATGGATAGATTTTGAATTGGAATAGGAAATAACTGTCAAGGGTTCAAAGGGTAAAATTTAACATTTATGAGAATAGCATAGACAGAAGGTGTAAAAACATTACGATCAGCAGGTGGAAGCATCTTGGGGAGTAGTTGATTACAAGCAAATCGGTGTGGATTGATAAAATAAGCTCTTAGAACATTAGCCAGAGTATGGAAAGCTAATAAAGAACAAAATGGTTTAAATAACATTGTCTCAGAATTATTTAATTTTAATTAAGGACGATCCAGCCAGACATACAACCCCTAAAAAATTTGCTACCAGTTATATGTATCCTTCTATATCTATCTCTATCTATCTATCTATCTCTTGTCAAACTCAGAGAAACTGTTCAAAATTTTAGAACAGAACCCTTTATGTAATCAACAGGGGTATCTTGCTCTTGTTCCATCAGCCAAGAACCTGTGGCGCAACGGATAAAAATGCTAAGTGATAATCAGTTCTAAGTGACAGTCTTCTGGAGGTTGAAGGTTCAATCCTCAGTAAGGGCGATACTAAGAATGCAATCACCTAATAACGTAAGACTTCTACCCTGTCATGGCTGATGGAATGAGAGCAAGCTACCCGATGAATTATATAAAGGGTTCTGTTCGAAATATTATACAGATTCCAGAGTTTGATAAGACGCACCTAAAGAAGGTCGGAGGTTACATCGTCCGAAATGTTGTGAGCATAACATTCTAATATGAGACCAGTAATCCAAATAATCCAAATTATCAATCCTTATCTCAAAAGTTCCGAAACATAAGCAAATTCATGCAGACAGAGTAATTTGGCAAGTGCATGAATTGGTTGGTCAGCAGTTATGGATTCAGGTATGCAATAGCATCTGATTTTCTCCTGTGACCAACTGAATGGCGTTCATATCCCAAAGAAGAAAGTGTCCAGTTGCAGATATATCCCGGTCAAGGGAAATTACATTAGTTTTTTTTGGTTTGTTTTTTTGCAGGAAGATGTCACCATGATTATGTCAGGCATTTTTAAATGCAATTAAGAAGCCGTCAGAAACGATACTTTTTTTTTCCTGAGAATTATTTACCAGATTTGTGGTAACTTTTTATTTATCGAACTAACAAATCCATGCTTTACGAGGTATCGAGTGTTAACTATTCTGGATTTGGCTGAATTCTTTGATAACTTTTTGAACAAGGGATAAATATGCAGTTCCCAGTTACATGTGTATCCTAGTCAGGGGAGATGACATTAGTTTTTGCAAGAAAATGGCGCTGTCCTCCCACATACAGGAATTGGTATTCCCAAATGATCGCCCGTCTCGTACTGACCAGGCTGAATCTAATGAGTAATGGTGTCTCAACGTGATCCTGCCGAAAACAATGCATACATGATGCAATACTGAATTCAAATTCTCAGCCTCTTATTTTCTCAACATGGTAAGCTGACCAGGTGATGTTGGTCATGTTCGTCAGAGGTGAAATTGCTCAAGCCATTCTTATTCCATTGTCAGCAAGATATTTAGCAAAGGATATGCTGTTCTTGGAGGACATGGATTAGTTTTTATAAAAAATTAGGAAGATCTGGAACTTTCTCTTAACATTGCTGCTTCTAATTTTAATTGGCTTTCAATTTGATTTTCTGATGTTGGATGCTGAAAGATGGAGATGCTTGGAAGTAGTGCTTTGACATCAATCTCTTAGAAAAAAAATGTCAACTAATAGACATTGTAATATATTGTAATGTGGCTCAAACAACTGCTTGGATTACTCTACATCCAGTCGAAACAGAATGTCTGTTTGAATTATGACAAAAATCTGAATTTTAATTGGAAAATGGCTGACATCTGTAAAATGTATATATTTTGACATGAAAACTTCAATGATGCCAATACAAATTCAATCCTAGATCAGTAAAATGTGTTCAGTCATTCAAGTTCTACATTGAAAAAGATATTTTATACATTTGATGCGACCGCCATCTTGAAATATTGCCGCCATCTTAGATTTTCAGGTGATTAACAGGTTTTTGTGAAAAGGTAGGTTCTCGGCATTGTTTGTGCTAAAGTGTGTGCTTGTAACACAAAATGGAGGATTCTTTTTAAATATGGACATAATCTGTTAGACTACAACGCTATATTATTTATTATATTCTATTATTTAAAAGCGTCTTGACATTCCACCTCTTTTAATATAGTGGTTTATTTAAAAAAAAAAAAAAACGAAGGTGAAGCTTTGATAGAAAGTCCTCTTCAGGTTTACCCATGCAATACAAGGCTGTCACACAAAATTTTACCATATACAGAAATGATTTACAATATTAAAAATAAAAGAAATACGACTCACAGATTTAAGCTTATAAATAAACAAAATAAATTAAAATGAAAGATAAAAAATTTTTTTGCTTAACAATAACAAATGAAAATTGGCTAGGCAGAATCAAAGTTGGATTTGTCAACTTAAAGGGTATTTAGGTCCAACTTGTAAAATCTACTCAACCTAATTTTATATAAATATATACGGCTCCGATTTTGTGGGTTCAATTTTCGCAGAGTTCTTTCTTTTCTTTTTTTTGGCATATCAGTCTGTAGTGGAATGGGGTCAAAAATGGATGGTAACTTTTAATGCCGCAAAGACAAAGCTACTTTCCTTCAATAACTACAAGAAACCTCTTCAACCACCGATTGTAAAATAACACCCTGCATGAGAGTTCATCATTCAAACTCCTTCGCCTAACTTTCACAGATAACATGAATTGGAATAAATACATTGAAAACATTGCCAGGGCTGCGTCAAAGAAGGTGGGCTCTCTCTACCGTGCCAGTAAACTTCTCACACCTGACATTATCCTATATCTCTACAAAGCCACTATCCACCCATGCATGGAGTATTGTTGCCACATCTGGGCTGGTGCATCATCCGCTAGTCTCTCCCTCTTAGACAAGGTCCAAAAAAGAGTTACCAACTTGATAGGTCCTTCACTATCCACCAAGCTCCAGCCCCTGTCCCATCGCCACAATGTTGCTTCCTTGTGCCTGTTTTACAAGCACTTCAATGGATTGTGCTCTGATGAGCTTGCTGCTCTGGTACCCCCACGACGTAAATTCACTAGACCAACCAGACAATCTGCCAAATCCCATCCATTTACTGTGGAGGTCACCAGATGCCGAAGAGCTTTCTACTCAAAAAGCTTCTTTCCTCGTGCTACTGGACTCTGGAACTCCCTTCCTGCTTCCCTGACGTTACTGACATGCAGAAATTTAAAACTAATGTGAACAGACATCTCGCTGTGCAGCTCCCAATTTAGCTTGACCGCCCCCCCCCCCAAAAAAAAAACTTTCTCTCTTTTTTCTCAGTAGCCCCTTACGTCTACAGTGGCGGCCTGCCTTGTTTGGGGTGAACTATGTTAAATAAAAATAAAAATTTTTTTAAATGAATTAGCAGACTACTCATTTTCATTCATTTCTAATATTATTTAATATTTTTGCGTTTATTTATTCGACAGCTATCCGCAGGAGCTAGACTATAAGTCGCTTGCTATTAATATATTAATGCAAGAATAATAAAAATCCGAGTAAAAATTAATTACTTTTCTACATCGATAAATTACGTTAAAATCAATCGCAGCTGTGATTGCATTAAAAAAATTTCATAAAAGGTAAACGGAGAAAATGTTTTCAGAAATTTTATAAATTATTTACGCACTTTCTCTGCTTTCGTCTTTGCAAATGGCCTTGGGAGCCGGAAAGAAAAAAACTAAAACGAAATCCGACCGAAAAACTGAAGCGTACTTCTTTATTTGGAATTACAAGTTATAAATATGGAAATAAGTTTCCAATTCCCTCAAGAGATTTCAATCGGAAGAGGATGACAAATTTAACTTTTATTTCCCATCAACCGCATTTAAATATATTGTGTCATAGTTACACAAACACTAACTCGCACATATTCTCTGTTGATCACACATACACATTCTCTCATATATATTAAACAGAATTGTTATGTTTTAAAATCTTTTTAGTTTTTTGATTTTATGACAAGTTTTCAAATTATATATTGGGTTTGTAGGCGCAAATATTCATTGAAACAAACATTGTTGAAAGAAATGGATGCCTCAGAAGAATTGCATTTTTTATCAACTTTTCCATCTTAGAATTTTTAGATGAAGAACGAAGGGTACTCTTATAGCTGAAGCACCATGTTTCCGTGACTTTGCGTAGTCAACGTTCGGGCAGGTCTCGGAAGCGCCAGAGAGTTGACGAAGCTATTAACCAAGAAACATTTGCTTATAAACAGTTTGTTTTCGTTAAAATAAGAAAACTAAACAAAAACAAGTTGTTTAAAAACAGTTGTTTATGTTAACAAGCAATGATCTTCTTGCAATTTATTTAATTTTTTTTTTATTTAATTATTTAAAAAAAAAAATTTTTTTTTTCATTATTTTTTTATTTTTTTTAATTTAATTATTTTTTTTTTAATTAAATTATATTTTTTTATTTAATTATTTTTTTTAATTAAATTTATTTTTTAAAATTATTTTCTATTTTTTTAATTAATTTATTTTTGTTTTTTACTTTAATTCACCCCAAATAAGGGGACACATTGCAACTGAGATGTAAGGGGCGACTGGCCAAATTTATAGGGGCATCCTTAGTAGGGAGTTGTGCAACAAGATGCTTGTACACATTAGATTTAAATTTGTGCATGTTGGTACAGTCCGAGAAACTAACCTTCCTGTACCATATTTTTGTGACCTTCCTGAAAAGAAACTCTGTTCATGTAAATTCGGCCTGACATTCGGCACACGGAGGTAGAAAGTTGCGATAGAAAGAACTTATTTTCCTGTGAATGTTTTACAAGAAAGAACAAGAGATTCAGCAAGTGTTTGGAGAAGACGCGATGGGCGTAACACAATTCAAAAATGGCCGCACATCAGCGGAGAGTGACCAGCGTTCTGGAAGGCCCCAAACTGCTCGGAGTGCAGCTGTTGTTGAGAGGGTGTGAAAAAAAGAGATAATGCGGAATGCAACGGCGGAGATGAACACCATTCCAAAGGAAGACTTCCAGTGGATGGATCGGTGGGCTAAGTGTGTGCAAGCACAAGGGGTCTACTTTGAAGGGGATTAGGGTTCCAACCCCGTCACGTATTTGAAATATTTTTTTCTGGCCTAAGGTCGGATACGTTTTAGACAGGCCTCGTAGATTGTAATCATGTAACTGCTACAAGACTTTTCAGAGGACCTGGAGGTTATTGAAGTCTTCAATAGCTAAAATAAATTTGGCTTTCATAAAAAATGCTTGTAATTGGGTGGTCTGAAATAAAATGTAAGCGTGCGTTTGTCTACTTAATTTCAGATTAATTTACTCAAATAGTATACAACGTGGTGGTATACAAGTCTTGTTATTTCTAGCAACAAGTGACAATATAGAAACTATCACCAAAACAGAGCTTCATAAAATATCACATAGGTCATGAAACTGCACCATTTTTTTGCCGCAAAACGGACGTTCTCCATGCGTGACAGTATCGATGAAAGTGAATAAACTGAATCCATTAAATTTCACTTTCTACTACTGTATTACTTGTTTTATTGTTTCAGTTTTCTTATTTTGTTTTACTGTTTTAAAAGTGGATAAACTGAATCCAGGGCATGTGCTTTGTATTGCTGCATTACTTGTTCCTCTATTGTTACTTTTTAGCAGGTATATAAGTCTCTGCTATAGCATGTGACAAAGGTGAGCAAAACAAGCAGAGATGCAGACATATTTTCCAGTTAAATTTAGAATTAAATTATGTCAGACTTTTTTTTTTTCGTCCATTCTGATGACATTGATTAAAATTTGCAATATTTAATTATTTTTCACACAAAAAATGTGTTGCTTCACAGAATCGATTTTTACTTTTTTTTTGATTAAGTTTTTTTGATGAGAAATAGTCACAAATTTATTTTTCATTAAGTAAATTCTTTTAAGAGTTCTTTTGTAGAACAGGGGCTTTTAAAGAAATTTGACACTTTTTGGAGAGAACATAAAAACAGGACATATGTTGGCTAATGATTGATGTATTCTCAAAAAAGTGCATCTCTTAGAGGATTGCCCGCCAAATAGAGCTCACTCTAAGCTGCCACCCTGTGCCTCCATTACAGCCTCTAGGTGGAACCTGAACCTGAAACATGCAGCCTCTACGGTGTCCTTCGAAAAACACCTGAACATCAGATTGATCCCGGCAAGCGACTCTTCTTTGGCACTGCAGGTGATACGGTTGTTTTCTCAACTACATTCCACACATAATAGACCATGGGGTTGCAATCAGGCAAGTTGGGGGAGCGGAGGGTCAGATGTTAGGGGTGATGAAATCAGAGGTTCTCAAGTCATTTCTAGATTTTCTTAGAGGTGTGCCACACATACGGGCCTCTGCAGTCACTCTCTCCACCAAGCTCACTCGAAGAAGCCAACCCAAGTTTCCATCATGCCCCCCCCCCTATGGGACTTGAACTTGAAGCATGTGACCTTCACAGTATCCTTCCAGAGACGTGTGAACACCAGTTTGATTTTAGCAATCAGCTCATTCTGGCTGAAACGTTGCTGGACGGAGGAATGGCAGGCAGCAGATAAATCAACAGAAGCACAGATTTGTGGAGGACCCGGATAACTTACCAGGCATGGACCTCCCTCGCCGGCAGTGGACAATGCTCAACCGCCTCAGGACAGGTGTCGGCCGTTTCGCCGCGACCATGAAAGGATGGGGACTCAGGGACTCGGCTGTCTGCGACTGTGGTCACTCTGAACAGACAGTAGACCACATCATCGAGTCATGCCTTAAACATCGACCACCCAACGGCGAAGCCGGCATAGCTGTGCTAGACAACAAAACATTAGCATAGCTTTTCTCAACCGAGTTGGTGATCTAACAACGAGATGCTGTGAAGCAAACAAAAGAAGATGAAGATTACTGTTCTCATCTTGGATGTTATCTCACAACATTAAGGCCGATGTAACCTCCAACCTTCTTCTTGTTGAACTTGTAGAAATTTTAGATTATACTTTGGAGTTAAACGTGTCTTCTTTGGTGCAGCATAACACGGCATTAGTTTAGATCTCAGGATCTTGTGATCTAAACTCTCAAGAATGTTGAGTGATGAGCTATCTATTAAATGTAAAGAAAGAAAGAAAGCTCATTCTTCATTTTGCGGGCAGTATGGTTGGTGTCTTTCTCAACTGTTCCCCACACATAATATGCCATGAAGCTGCAATCTGACAAGTTGGAGAGCTGTTGGGACTGAAGTCGAAGAAGTTCTCAGACAGCCACTCTTGGGTTTTCGTGGCGGTGTGAAACGGAGCAGAGTCCTGCTGTTACTTGTATGGCCTTCTTGCAGCCACCCTCTCTCACACTAATCTGGAGAGAAATGATGTTGATGAGGACAATAGTTCGAAGCTGGTGTTATTTAACGTTTCTCAAATTCTGTTTATAATTGTACAATTACGAAGGAAAAAAATATATATAAAGAACAATTTTTTTTATGGAAATCGCTCCAGACAAGACATGAAGCCACTTGATGTAAGGAACTAAAAAAATATAATGCTACTTCAAGGTCAAAAACAAGCCAACAATTGGTGCTAGATGGATAGATTCTGATAAAAAACTCAGCAATTCTTCCTCCTTTGTCAGAAACATCACTCATGAAATGTGAGGACTAAAGGACAAAATAAGGGAAGCGAGAGTTATGAGGCTACTGAAAGTAAACCCAAGGTCCACTTGAACAACAACTCAATATAGCTATCTGAATTGAGTTTTAGTCACTTTCCGAATATGTGATTGTGAGGTGGCATGATGTGGCCTTTGTTGGAAACACACCCAAAGACCATCACAGTTTGAGCGAGATTTCATGCGGACTGTAGACAAGCCACCTGTTATTCTGCGCATTGTGCAACTGATCCTGCCAAGAATGAGAACACCTCCGTCTCGATTGGGTGTAGACATTGTTAAGGAGTTCCTTGGCTTTTTTTTTTTTTTCAGCGGTTTTCGTGGACCTTGGTGATGATTTAGCTTGTGTTCAAACAGTCACATTATTATCCACATGTACATTCTCTAGAAAACTAAAAAAGAACACACATGCAT
The DNA here is from genome assembly GCA_963556195.1 of Sepiola atlantica. Taxonomy (NCBI): domain Eukaryota; kingdom Metazoa; phylum Mollusca; class Cephalopoda; order Sepiida; family Sepiolidae; genus Sepiola; species Sepiola atlantica. The sequence continues at coordinate 43,922,225 of OY744517.1, forward strand.
ATACACATTTTTATATCCCTATATAAAGTTAGGTATGCGTATATGTTTATATATTTGTACGTACAGTATTCACTTCTAAACTAATTAACCGATCATCAGTAATTTTGGAACATAGATGCTGTGGGTAATGTGGCTATATTTAGTTTGATTTTATGCAAAGGGGGTAAAAAATGGGGGGGAAGACCATTGTAAAAATTCAGATACCTCCAATGTTTGTGAAATTTTAACTATAGGTATTCAACACCAATTAATAAATATTCCTCAAATTGTAGTTTCGTTGGTGTATTCTAACGGGTTATAAGGGGGTATAATATGGACATAACCTCTCATTTGAAAATTCAAATATTTCAGATTTGCATTAAATTTGATCCATAGGTATTAGAAACCCATTCAGCAAGATTCCCTAGATGTCAATTTCTTTCAAAGACCCCTTAAGCTTAAGACTTGAAGTTTAGACATTTTCTAGAATCAAAATCATGTAATGGATTGGGATCAAAATTGGAATAAGGATTCTAGACATAAGGTTTAGTATCATTATATCTTGATTTTAATCTCCGTAAAGGGACATAAAAGTGGTGCAAAACTGTTCAGGGAATTAATGTTACCCTTCCTGGGACGGGTATTCTTATAGTAACTCTATAAAATGCATACGGTATATCACATGGAAGATAAACAATGGATGTCATTTTAAAGATTATGACCTTTTATCTCATTTTGGTCCTCAGAGATAACGGTTAAAGGGGGGTATGCCAACTTTAAACGCGATCGAACAGACACAAATGACGCTGAACACTCGGGTCTCCCAAATTCGGCAGTCGCACCAGAAAACATTAAAAAAAAGTCCACCAACTCATTTTAGCCTATCGTAAATTGAAGTTGTGAGAGAGCAAAGTAGTTGAAGATGTCAGAAAGCAGTGTATTGTAATATACAACATAATCACGTTGACACTAGTTCCCGTTAGATCACCAAAGTTAAGTAACATTGAGCCTGGTCAGTACTAAAATGGGTGACCATTTGGGAATAGCAGGTGCTCTATGTGCTCTCTGCCGTTTATCATTGAATTCTCGTATATACAGCATAATCATGTTGTCAATTTCCGGTTCTCATTAGATCACCGAAGTTAAGCAACGTTGAGCCTGGTCAGTACCAGATGGGGGACCACTTGGGAATACCAGGCGCTGTATCTAGGAGGACGTCGACACCTCCCTGTAAGAACTGCAAAAACCTAACGTTGTCATCTCCCCTAATCGGGATATATATATAGGCGACTGGGGACTGCTTGCGAATTTGATACTTCCATGAAACTTTATTTTATATATATATACAGTCAGATTTTCATTGACCGGTCTTGCTTCATATAGAATTCTGCTTTCGTCACTTATCATTACGCGCTTCCAAAAAAGATTCTCTTTTGTTCGAATTCACCATTTATTGAATTAATTAAATATTTATAAAACATTTTTATTCAAAGTATTTGGTACACATTTCCCATAATTCACAAAATTAACATTTTCAGCCTATATACTACTAAAACTGGATCTTACTTGCTTGCTTGCTTGCTTGTATGTATCCAAGCACAGTGGATGACATCAAAAAAGAATGACGCCATCCATTAAAACAGAGAAAGGGGAAAGGGTTCTTTATGGTGTTACAAAAAGAAGATGTCATCCATTAAAATAGAGAGCGGAAGAAAGAGAGAAATCATGAATGCCGTACTAGGTACAGGTAGCTACAGTGTATTCACCATTTTGCATGAACCTTTGCCAATAAGAAAGCCGTCTTCAAAGTGGGTGCCAGGTTGATGACAGTCTATCAAAAAACGACAATGCATCGACGACGATTCAGAGCGTTGTTTCCAGCTGTTTCAACACAAAAAAGTAACTTTTTGCATCAATATGTGACAAAGGATAAAACACGACTGAAAATCAACTGAGTGGACAGAAGCAGGTGAAAACCATCCAGAGTCACCAAAAACGCAAACATCAGCAGGCAAGGTTTTGGCCTCTGTATTTGGGGATACACATGGTATTTTGTTCATCGATTAACTTGAGAAAAGAAGAATCATCAAGAGCATTATAGGTGCATTTGAAGGAAGAAAATCGCTAAAAGGATGCCACAGATGAAGAAAAAAGTGGTCTTTCACCAAGACAATGCACCCTGTCACAAGTCGATCGCAACGATGACAAAACTATATGAATTGCACTTCGAATTTCTTTCACATCCACCGTATTCTCCAGATCTAGCCCCATCGACTACTGGTTGTTTGCAGACCGCAAGAGAATGCTCCAGAGAAAGAGATTTGACTCCAATGAAAAAAGTGATAGCGGAAACTGAGGCGTATTTTGAGGCCAAAGACAAATATTTCTAAAACAAAATGCTTTGAATTGATAGAGAAGCATTGGAATCAGTGTATCACCCTAGAAGGAGACTATATTGATGAATAAAGTCGAATTTTGCCTAAAAGATGTTTTATTAGTTAGGCTATGGACAGTGTATCACCCTAGAAGGAGACTATATTGATGAATAAAGTCGAATTTTGCCTAAAAGATGTTTTATTAGTTAGGCTATGGACAGTGTATCACCCTAGAAGGAGACTATATTGATGAATAAAGTCGAATTTTGCCTAAAAGATGTTTTATTAGTTAGGCTATGGACAGTGTATCACCCTAGAAGGAGACTATATTGATGAATAAAGTCGAATTTTGCCTAAAAGATGTTTTATTAGTTAGGCTATGGACAGTGTATCACCCTAGAAGGAGACTATATTGATGAATAAAGTCGAATTTTGCCTAAAAGATGTTTTATTAGTTAGGCTATGGACAGTGTATCACCCTATGAGGGGACTATGTTGATGAATAAAGTCGAATTAGGTTGATGTGTTAACTACTTAAAATGCACGCAATATATTACATGGAAAGTAAAACACTATGTAAGGAATCTAATTTTAAAGACTATAACCTTTCACCCGACAGAGACGAGTGATTTAGCTGGTATTCAAATAGTTCCTATTTGCTTGCCTCCCCACAAGGGCAAAGTTATAAGGTTGTTTTTTTTTTTTAGTGGGGTATATCTAGCTTCACAAAAAGTGGTACTCTGGATGGGACGAAAATAAAAAATTGACCCAGTCAAGAAGGATTTCTCCTCTTTTAACCAAGGACAGAACAAATACTACATTTTGATCTCAGCACGGAGAAGGCTAGGAATAGTCACATCATTATCCACACGTACATTCTCGAGAACACTAAAAAGGACACACATACATACACGCATTTTTATATAACTGTGTGTAGAATGAATGCGTTATATGTCATAGAAAGCCAGCACTATGTAAGGACTATAATTTTGAAGATTATAATCTTTCATCCTACGGAGATGGGTAATTTAGCTGGTTTTCAAACAGTCACATCATTATCCACACGTACATTCTCGAGAACACTAAAAAAGACACACATACATACACACATTTTTATATAACTGTGTAGAATGAACACTGTATATCACTTAGAAAGTGATCACTATCTAAAAAAAAATTAAGTGGTCGACCATAGTAGAGGGGAACCTGAAGGCTGCCTTTTCATTAGCTACTACACCGAGATGTAGGGGAGGGCACAACTCTTTTCAGGCTTAATCCACTTACCCTTGATCCTGAGTGCTTAGCAAAAAAGTATCAAGTATCATTTTTTAAGTCTTTGGTATGATTTCAGCAATGATTAAACCCGGCTTCCGAATTTTTGAGATGAGGATTGATAATTTGGATAATTTTGATTATTCAGACTACTGTCCTCATTTTGGATGTTATTCTCAAAACGTTTCGGCTGATGTAACCTCCAACCTTCTTTAGGTGTATCTTGTCGAACCTGGGAATCTTTCTGTTGAACTCGGGAATCTGTACGGAATTTTGAATGGAACAGACGTAGCTTGCTCTCATTCCGTAAACCATGACAGGATAGAAGGCTTAAGTAATTCGTAATTGTTTTCTTAGTATTGCCCGCACTGAGGATTGAACCTTCAACCTCCAGAAGGCTGTCAATTAGAACTGATTGTCAATTAGAACTGATTGTTACTCAGCACTTTTATCCTTTGTGCCACAGGCTTAAGTAATTCGTAATTGTTTTCTTTGTATCGCCCGCACTGAGGATTGAACCTTCAACCTCCAGAAAACTGTCAATTAGAACTGATTGTAACTCAGCACTTTTATCCGTTTCACCACCCACGAGTCCTTACAGAGAGATTCCCGAATTCGACAAGATGCACCTGAAGAAGGTCGGAGGTTACATCGGCCAAAACGTTGTGCGAACAAACTCCCAGATGAGAAGAGTAGTTCAAATAATCAAAATAATACAGATGTAACCCGGGTCCTGCGGCCGATTAGCAAACACGCTAAAGAATATCATTTTTTGAGATTGCAATCTTTCACCCTACGTAGACGGGTAGTTTAGCTGGTATTCAAATAATCACATTACACCCATGTGCATTTACCAGAACAATAAAAAGGACGCACATACATACGCACATTTTTATATAACTGTATATCACTTAGAAAATGACATTATAAAAGTAATTTTAAAGATTATATTCTTTCACCGCAGATTTAGATAAATACTCTTAGCTGCTATTCGAATAGTCGTATTATATATGCACTCACATATTTTTATGCATCTGTATGTATGTATAATCGCTGCTGCATACGAAGTATATCACATGGAAGATGACAGTGAACACTATGCCACTTTTGACAGAATGCAGGCCAAACACACACACGATAATCCTTACCTACGCATACACATAGTACGTTCACCTACATAATCAAATATTGCAAATAGCCAATCATTTTAGAATTTGAACTGTTGCCAAAAATCTATGATTCATCATCAACAACTTGAATGCATCTAAGCAAAGTAGAGGTCAACAGTTGCGGCCCAGCGAAATTGAACAAGACAGGGGAGGTAACTTTAAACAGCAGCAGCAGCTGATATATTTATTAATGACAACCGATATTATGATAAAATATCACAGCTGTTCTGAGTGGTGGGAATATTGGTTAAGTATTGCGAAGACTTTATTTCAAATTCTGATTCGTCCGTTTGCTATTTTCTTTGTTTGGGAGGGGGAGTAGGAGGAGGAGGAGGAGGATTACGTCATTTAAACAAAGAAAAGAGATATAGAGAGAGGAGGAGTGGGCTCAATAACCCTGCTTCTTATGTTAATACCTTAAATACGAGTTCACTTATCGAGGATATCTTTTTTTCTTTTTAATATTTTTAATTTAGAATCTATAAAAAAATTGGTGTGATTATATTAAAAATGTGCATATCTAGGAAGTATCTCATTACAAAAACTTGTGGATAATTGCTTTGTTTTACGGCATATCAACCCTTCTGGGTTATTTAATGCCGACCACATTTATTTTGGTAAAAAGTTTTGTATTTGAGGTTCTCAATATTTTAAAATATGTAATAGATTCTATTTCGTATAACTCATTTCTAAATCAATTTCTTTCGCATAGATATGATAAAAAAAAAATTGTTTTAAATAATTTTGACCGATTTGTAGTGATCATTAATTGTCCAGGTGTCTTGCATGGAAAGTATTGGGAGCTTTTGGATGAGATTTTTAAAAGAATCTGAACTTACTGGAAGTTATACCGATTTGATAAACAAAGAAAAGGCAGGAAACAAAACAAAAAAATAATATTTCTTTAATTTGGGTTGTTTAATTTTGTTTTTATTTTATTTTTTTATGTACTTTTTATGACTGTTGAAATTGTATATTTAGTTATATTGGAGATGCTCGATTGATGTTTAAATCTCTCTATATATAAAACAATGTCTGTGTGTCATGTTTGTGTGTTACCTATAGAAAGAAAGTTTAGAGAATCTACATAAAAAAAAAAATCTAAAAGTGCATTCTTATGTAAAATTTACTGGAGAAGACAATGGAAGTGTTCCCGAACCTCTAAATGAGCTATGAGGGCATAACCCTCTTAAAACTTCAAATATATCCTATTTTGATGAAATTTATATATGTATAAAATTCTCCGGGGAAGACAATGGAAGTGGTCCCAAATATCTATGTCACCTTCTATGTGCCCCACACTCTACGTGACCCATGCAGAGAGAACTTCTTTAAGACAGTAATTCAGAGTTTTTTAACATTTCAGCTTCTTCCGATTATATTAGGGGTCGAAACGTGAGGAGGGGCCAGTCAAAACAAAGAAAGTAATAGTTAAAAAGTACATAGTAGTGATCCTCATTCAATCCCGAGCAACGTCAGGTCTTCCTGAATTGAACAAATTTGATTAAACAAAACAGACACCTGTTGCCTATCAATTGTTTTATATTATTTTTAACTTTTTTCTGAATATTTGGTCGAACGTTCGTTTTACATGCTGGCATATTTTGAAAGACTTTTTAGAAATTTGACTTCTAAACTAACGTATCTCTGACCAGGTCTTTATTTATCCCTCTTTCTCTCTTCATCCCTATCACTTCCTCCCATGTTTTCTCTGGCTCACCCCTGCTATCTCAACTGTTCTACATCTAACTCAACAACTCTCGTCAATTCTCTAAATGTGACCATACTAACAGAGTCTCCTGTACCGCACACATCTCCCTATACTGTCCAGATTTAATCTTCCTCTGAGGTCATCAGATTTAAGTCTGTCCATATTTACTTGTCACTCCACAAGAACAGAGTTAGACACAAGATAAGATTTTAATTTGGGAAAATCTAAGGGCACTCTAATTGGGACAAAGATAAAATTGCCTCAGTCTAAAAAGATTTCTCCTTCACTGACTGAGGACAGAAAAGATGAAATATAATATCAGAACAGATACTACACCTTGCTCCTAAGCCTGTCTTTAAGACTCACATTACACATCTATCGTATCATTCTTTGATGTCATTCTTATCCATGCAACACATGTCCTCAACCCTAACTGGCCAGGTTTCACTTCCATAGATTATCACACTTTGTACACATGCCTGATAGACTTATGCAGATTTTTCCAGTAGTACCTGGTCTTCAGTCTAATCACAAGTATTGTTCTGCTTGGTCTCAGGAGGCCATCCTCCAAGGCATTACCTCCTCCTTCTGGAAGGAGTGTGGGGCCGATTGCCTGAGGCACCTTACCAGACAATGATGATAGGTCTGTTCTAGGCTACTGTTTATAACTTTCCACTTTGCCCCCTCGGAGCAGCCAAATTCCTCATATAAAAAAACCGGCTTTGTCTCAAACTCAGTCATTACTCTCTTGTGGCTCTCCAAAGATCAAAGTATCTATTTCTCCTCGGTCAGAAAAGGAGAAAAACTCCTAGCCTGAGGTAATTTTTATTTTTGTCCTAAACGCAGTGTGTCCTTTTTAGGGAAGCTGGATTTCCTCCATGTTAAAAACCAACCTTGTTCCTGACTTTATGGGGAAGCAAGTAAATAGGGACCTGTCATTCCGCAGAAAATTGATATTTCAAGTTTAAGTGAAAACGAGCAAGTTGTTCTTTTTATTAAAGATTGTCCACTTTCAATACCTTGCGAATAGAATGAGTCTGGCTGCCATTTATAACAAATTACCAAGGACAGTAACTCTATCTGATTAAATAAAGATATTTAGTCGAATCGAGTTATAGGTCTTAGTAGTTAGTTAAAAATGGCAGTCCAACTTGTTCCATTCGCAAGGTATTGAAATTTGAAAACTTTTTTTTTTTTTTAATCTCATTTATTTTCATTAAAACTTGAAATCTAACTTTTCTAAATAACAAGGCAGTACTTTTTAACTTTCTTGAATGGAGCAATTTCGTTTCAGGGTTATTTTGTGTTTTTGTATTGCCGATTACTACAGGGTTAGGTCATTTTTTTTACTTTAAAAAAATTAGACCGTGACGAGAAGGTTTTTATGGGGAGTACATTTGTAGATTAACACACACTGCTGAATAAGCCCCACCCACCTCCCGAAAATGAGATTCTATTTTTTTTTTAATCGAGTACATGTGAAAACCTTGAAAATCTTGACAGACGAAATAAATAAAACAAATAAAACGAAAAAAAAACTATTTTAGAATTTAAAGTGGGAGATCAGTTTAGTATATAAATTTAATAGAAAATGATCCCCCATTACTTGACCATTCTAGAGTTTAGGGAGAGTTAGGAAAATCTTTTACCACTAACCCTAGTTCCGAGTGGCTGCCAGTTAGGGTTAGGTTAAGAGACCGTAACAAATGTTGCGAGAAATAATTTATTGGAATGTTTGAAAAACTAACTTTTGAGGGAGGGTGAAATGCAAGTATATCAGTGCAAATTTGATTGGAACTGTTTTTGTCTTCATGATTTTGTCGCCACAGAAAGAGTTAATATCGGATTAGTCAAACAAAGTTATCGTCCTTAACAGTTTCTGTGTTATTATTAAGAAACAATGGCCGCAAGTGACCTACCTTGCATGATAAAACCAACTAAAAAATAAGGTACTTATTTGTTTTGCTTGAAAGTTTAAATATTACTTTTTACTTTTCTCCACAAAAACATGAATTTGAATCATATTCGCATGGATCGTTTAATGAAAAAAGCAGAATTTTACTCAAATAAAATTATTATTTTATCTTCATAAAAAGTGTTCTATGATTATAATATTTGGAAGTTGAGTTTTACATCTGAAAATGATTGAAATTGCAAAGATTGCACGAAAGTAATGAGTTGAACTTTTATTCACTTCTTTTGATATCCACCCCTTTTTAGGGTAGAGATAGAGCAATGGAAGAGAGAGGCAAAATGGGGGGAAATAGTGGGATGAAAAGGTAGAGAAGAGATATGGTAGAAAATAGAGGGGGAGGAGGAGGAGGAGGAGGCGTGAAAAGAGAGGGGTTAGGGAGAGAAAAGAGAGAGGGCAGAGAAGAGGATGAGGGAAGGGGGAAGAGAAGAGAAGTGGGAGAAGATAAGGAGAGAGAGGGGGGAAGAAGAGAAGAGAAGTTGGAGAAGATAAGGCGAGAGAAAAAGGGAGGCGAACACACGTTCACAGCCGATAAAGATGAGAGAAACAGCGGGGGGGGGGGGGGGGGGGGGTGATCTGTATTGCATTGCAACAAAATGCAGTAAACTGTTAATGTTATGCACTGCATGCATTCAGACACGTGTATTTCAGTCAACTGTCCTTTTAATCTAAAGACATCAAGGTGCAGGGTATGTTGCTCATTTAGTAAAAATAGGAAAGCTTGTTTCAGAATAGAGGCCATATATCGATTTTTGGCTTCATTTTGTATTACAAATTAAAAATTTTTTTTTTTTTTAATATATAACAAAACTTTTGCATTTCAGAAGAGGATTATCAATTTTTTCTAATTACATTTTAGAGTCAGTTTACCTTGCTATGGTTATCGTAAAAAAAACAACAAAAAAAACGAACAAACCATGACATCATCATAAATCAATCAAAAAGGCCACCACTCGGAATACAGTCACTGTATGCGCAGAGATAATATTGCATATTAAGAGGTTGCTATTTTCATAAATTGTTAAAAAAATGTCTTTCTTGTATTTATTGACAACTAAAATGGTTACCCGGTGTTGCTCGGGAGAGGGGCATGGACAACAAAATAGAAGAGTTAAATAGTGTGTAAAATTTGTCTTTTTAAACCTCTCTCACTCACCTTCTCTTCCAACTAGAAAAATCGTTGAAGAATTACTACATAATAACATTAAAAATCACTCAAAATGTCGACCCCCTAGACTAATTCTGTTGCTGTTGACACTCAAAAGAATGAATATTTATAAAAAAACAAATGTGTCTATATTTTGTCTGAGGCAATGCCGAAATAGAATATATCAACTTTGTTTGTGTGTCATGTGTCGTATTTTATTAAGTTTTAGCTGGATATAAAGACAGACAACTCTCCGGTAACTTCTTTATATAATGGGTCCTAAAGTGTTTTACTAACTTTTTCATAAATAGTCGAATGCGGGGTTATCTTCTTTTGAGTTACCATAATGGCGTCATTTATTGGAAAATTGAAAACCTCATTTTTAAAATGTTATTTATCATTTATTTTTTTTTTTTATTCATCCAAAAAAGGCACATTGCCACTGAGACATAGGGGGTTACTGTGACTGGGGGCCAGATTTATAGCGGCCATCCGAAGTCCATAAAAGAAAAAGTTTGTTTGACTGTCATAAAAATCGATATGTTCACAACTAGAACATTCAAATCTGTTTCGGTGAGGGTCAAATAATTCACGAATGACAACATTCACATTTTCTTCCAATTTCATCTAGAATCATCATCGTCATATTCGGATTTAACATCTGTTTTACCTGGTGGCATGTGGTTAGACAGCTTTTAGAAATTGACTTCAAACTAACCTATCTACGGTCAAGTCTTAATTTATTCCTCTTTTTCTCAATGACATTCTTATCACTTCCTCCCATGTTTTCTTTGGTCTACCACTGCCAATGGGCCCTACTACCTCAACTGTTCTACATCTAACTCCAAAACTCTCATCCATTCTTTTCATGTGACAGTCCCCTCTTTCTGCGAACACCTTTCTATACTGTCCAAATTTAATCTTTCTCTGAGATCATCAGATCTAAGCTTGTCTTTAAGACACACCTTACACATCCATCGTATCATTCTCATATCAGTTCTCTTCATGCAACGCATGTCGTCAACCCAAACTGGCCAAGTTTTGCTTCCATACATAATCACACTGTGTAAACATGCCCGATAGATTCTTCCTTTGGTCAACAGTGGTAATGCTCTGCTGGTTAGTAATGGCAGAAGTTCCCTAAACTTACTCCATCCACTTCTAACTCTTGCAATCACACTAGCACCTGCTCTTCCCTGTGCTCCAATGGTATCACCAAAGTAACAATGAAATTAAGATTCCAATTATCGCTTACTTGGAAACAAGCCGCGCACGCGTGGTCCCCCTCTGTATGTGACGAGTGTAAAATGCAATAAATTTGGGCAATTTGGGGCATTTTTGACCCCCATTGTACCCCCTGGGGGCGCGAACCAGAATTTTTCTGAGGTCAAGGATGCTTATTTTATATCCAGAACAATTGCCTCTACATTTTGGCCAAGTTTCAGAAAAATTGAATGGATGGATCAAACGTTATGGGAGAAAAGGGTAATTTTTGCCATTTTGGGGGCTTTTAACCCCCTGGGGGCGCGAACCAGATTTTTTTCCAAGTCAGCGATACTTATTTTCTATTAGGAACAATTGCCTCCACATTTTGGCCAAGTTTCAGAGAAATTGAATGGATGGATCAAACGTTATGGGAGAAAAGGGTAATTTTTGCCATTTTGGGGGCTTTTAACCCCCTGGGGGCGCGAACCAGATTTTTTTCCAAGTCAGCGATACTTATTTTCTATTAGGAACAATTGCCTCCACATTTTGGCCAAGTTTCAGAGAAATTGAATGGATGGATGAAAAGTTATGGGGCAAAAAATGTCATTTTTTGCCATTAGGGGCCTTTTGACCCCCGGGGGGGGGGGGCTAACCAGATTTTTTTTTTTAAATCCGAGAATGTCACTTTCTTACCTGACAAAAGTTACAACTTCATGTAAAATTTCAGAGAAATTCAATGGATGGTTGCTGAGAAAAATCCGGACGGACGGACGGAAATGACTCAAAACATAGGTCCCCCGATTTTATAAATTGGGGGACCAAAAAAGAAGACCTATACAAAGATCAAACAAATTTTCTTGAATTAAATTTTTCGAGGAATCCAATGTTGGCATTAATTTTGTATTAAGAGTCTTTACAATAATATTGTGGGGTGTGCGTGTGTGTGTCGGATATCTATAAACAGCAAAGATGACATTTTATAAATTAAAAAGTGATATGGGGTTCAGGGCGTGGAGCACGAGTACACAGAGTTCTTAATTACTGTGCAATGCCAGGGATGTCAAATAGTTTTTTTCAATAATAGTTTATGATTATTTTAGTCTCATCATTATTATATTCGGTTTAACGTCTGCTTTACATTCTGGCATATGTTGGACGGTTTTTAGAAATTGACTTCCAAACTAATCTATCTCTGGACAGGTCTTTATTTATCCCCCTTTTCTCTCAAGTCCATCCTTATCACTTTCTCCAATGTTTTTCTTTGGCCTTTCCATGTGAGCTGACCCTGCTACTCCAATTGTTCTACATCTACTAACCCCAGAACTGTCTGTCTCTTTGCTTCTCTTTCTCTCACATTATTGTTTTATAAATAATTTGACTTGTTTTGGTTTGTCTTCACAATGGCAGCCATGATTGCTTATTTATTGTTGGTTTGAAATTGTATTTCTTGTCCTGGTATAAAATTTTATAATAAAAAAAAAAAAATTTTTTAAATAAAAAGATATGTTATTTTATTAAATAAACCCAAGAACTCTCACCCATTCTTTCAATGTGGTTGTAAACCAACTGTAAGAAAAAAACAGGTCACAATGGCAATCCAAACTTTAAACATAATTCCTTTTCCGCGAACGCTGAAATGACTCTTGATAAATTTCCAGCATCAACACCTTCAAAAACCAATCCGATCCGGCATTTTATTTAAGTCAGTTAGTCTCCAGACATGCAAATTAGTTATGCACGTACGCAAATCAGTCCCAACTATAAAAATCTACAATTGTGAATAGAAGTCCTTTTTTTCCTCTGGTAGATGGGCACACACGACATGCAAAGCATCTCATTCGCTTTTCAGCAGGTAAGTTTTCGTTTCGTCTCACTTGTCAGTCGCCATAACCCCGAAGTCTGTTTAGAAATTAAAAAGTGGTAAAAATGGTATTCAGGTCTCATTAATTGCTTGGAATACCAATTAGTTGTTTTCAATAAAAGTTTCTGACTATTTCTGCATAACATAATATTATGTTTGATCATAGTCAGAAATAGTAGCTACTATATATGCAAATGTTACCCCTATTTTTATTGGGGGGGGGGGGGGTAGTAATAGAAAGTGTTTTTGTTTCTTTGTTAGTCAATAAGGTCCAACATCGCCGCAATGTTGCTTCCTTGTGCTTGTTTTACAAATACTTTAATGGATTGTGCTCTGATGAACTGGCTGCTCTGGTGCCCCCTCAACGAAAATACACTAGACCAACTCGACAATCAGCTAAATCCCATCCATTCACTGTGGAGGTCCCCAGATGCCAGAGAGCCTACTTCAATAGCTTTTTCCTCGTGCTGCCAGCCTCTGGAACTCCCTCCCGTCCTCCTGTTTCCCCGACAGTGTCGACATGCAGAAGTTTAAAACTAATGTAAACAGACATCTCACTGCACAGCTCCCAACTTACGATGACACACAAAACCTACACCCTTATTCTCAGTAGCCCCTTACGTGACAGTGGCGTCCTGCCTTGTTTGGGGTGAAATTTATTTTTTAAATAAATAAAAAATCTATACAGTACTAATTCAGACACTCTACCGACAAGAAAATGAATTAGACAGTCGACACTATTGCAATTCCGTAGAATTGTGTTGCCGCACCATCATTTCCGTTCTTTCCCACTTGAACTACCGTTTTATTTTAGCCGTTTACGTTATGCACACTTTTTGCTTTTTAAACTCTTCCATTCAGTTAGCCATGCCCCAGCCAATTGAGAGTAGCACTTCCAGTATCTCTCTCTATAAAGTTAGATGTATGTATGTATAGGTAAAGGAGTTATTTACTCCTGTGTTGAGATAGTAAACGGGAGTTATCTGCCCATGGTACAGGAAGTACCATGAGTTATCTGCCCCTTATTACTATATAAGAAACTGTGGGGGCAGCCATTTGCAATTCAGTAGTGAACAGTGAGACGTTGGAAGAGACATTTTCCATACTTTACAATGTATATGCTAATATATTTGTACAAGATTCCTAAAATAATTTACCAATCATTCTGAATTTTGGAAGACAGCTACTAGGCGTAATAGTGGGTAATGTGGGCTATATTTAGTATAATTTATTTTCATGCAAAAGGAACAGAAAGGGGGTGGAAGCTCTTTGTGAAAATTCAGAAATCTCCGATTTTTTTGTGAAATTTTAACAATAGGTATTAGAAATCAATTAATAAATATTCCAAAAAGTTCAGGTTCTTAGGAGTATTTTAAGGTATTTGGGAGGCATCATATAGACCCAACCTCCCATTTTAAAATTCAAATATTTCAGATTTGCATTAAATTTGATCCACAGACATTAGACACGAATTAAGCAAGATTCCCAGAATTTCAATTTCTTCTTAAGACCCCTTAAACTTAAGCCTTAAATATTAGACATTTTCTAAAATCAAAATCGTGTAATGGATTTTGATCGAAATTGGAATCAGGATTCTAGAGATGAGGTTTTGTAGCATTATATTTTGATTTTAATTTTCGGTAAGTGGACATAAAAGTGGTGCAAAATTGTTCTGTTTAGGGAATCAATTTCACCTGATCTGGAGCGTGTATCCTACTAGAATACGCTATTGTAAAACTTTCCTATGTTAGTATAATTCTTTAGGTGATCCCCCCCCCCCCAAAAAAAACACAAAAAACTTGCAAAGTGTTGAAATGCTATGACACAAACTAAATCAAGCCATGATGTTATTGGGGTCCAAATCGAAAATACGAAGGATCCACGGGCACTATGAAATAATAGTCTTTCTCATTCATTACAATATATAAGAGCTCAATAACCCCAACCCCAACCCCAACTCCAACCCCAACCTCAACCCCAACTCCAACATTTGATTTATTTAAAAATATTGCATGCACTTCTAACTCCAACCCCAATACTAAACCTAACCCAAACCTTAACCCCAACCCTAACATTTGATTTATTTAAAAATATTGCATGCTCTTTCAGTTCTCATGTGTTATTCACCTTTTCCTTAGACACTAATCCTGCCATCACCATCCATACAAGGCTACAATTAAGGTAAGCTTATATTTGTAAAACAACCTCTCAGCTCGAATTTCTGGTTGATCTTAATTCCCCCCGAAATGACTGAGGCGATTGTTCTTGAAGCTGGTTTGCACCTTCGTAACGAGAAACCCTGCTGCCCTGTATTAGCTTCTGCAGAGTTGAGGGGCACGGGTAATGGCTTAAAGATTATATTTGCGCTTGCCTTTGTTGTAGAACCAAAGGCTGGCTCTATTCCACGTTTGGTCGTAGGTTATGCATTAGCATTATGGAGGTTCTCTCATCACTTGTTCCGATGGCATGCCCAACTCGTTTATGGAGGGGTTAAATCAAAAACGATTTAAGACCTTTCATGCCATCTTTGATAAGATCAGAAATCTTACTCTCATATATCTATCTATCTATATATATATATATCTATATATATATAGTAAGCTATGAAAATAATTTATGGCAATTAAGCTACACAGAGGCTCCTGCGTTTCATCTCCGGGGGGAATCTTTTAGCCTGAAGATTCCCCCCGGAGATGAAACGCAGGAGCCTCTGTGTAGCTTAATTGCCATAAATATAGTTTTCATAACTTACTACCTTTGGCCCCACCCTCATCAGAGGATTAATTGTGGCCCGATTCAACAAATAAACCGGTTGATGATGATGATGACTACCTAGCTCTACTTACGTATCGAGCACTGTTGAAGTAAATACTGAAAATTGATACATAAAAAATTATATCTCCTTATAAAATTTTATGTGGATACATGAAATAGTAATAATTATATATATATATATATATATATATATATATATATATATACACACACACACACACACACTAGTGCCTTCGGAAAAAGACTGCTCACCAGTATTTTTTAAATACTGGGCAGACTGACAAAATTTTCCAAGGAGAAAGAAAGCATTTCACCTTTACTCAAAAGTTTAATAGGTTTGTAAGGATAGGAGCTAGTTCCGGCAGCAGATTCTCAAGTACAATGACTGGAATGTTGTCAGGATCAGTTGCCATGCTGTTATCAAGTTTAGCATATCACTTAGAGTATTCTAAGTCATAGGGTGAATTTCTGGAAGTAGATGTCTTTGATCACAAAAAGTGGAACTTGATGCAAAGTTCTTTGCAAAAAGTTTGACTTTATCAGATATGGAGAAAATCACCTCTGGTCCATTTATGATGGTTGGAATAGAAGTCTTACATCTGTTCAATACACTGTTTTTTTGTTTTTTTTCTAAAACTCTTAAGAACCAACCCTCTGCTCAGCAAATCTTGGATTTAAAAGGTTGGGCATAGGACTCTTTTGCATTTCTTATAATCAATTTGTAGCAAGTTTTAAAGGCGGCTTTAGTTTCAGAGCATCTGTTCTGTTTATAGAAACTGAAATAGTAGTTTTTGTGAACAATGGTAGCAGCACACTCAGGATTGTACTATGGCTGTTTGGTCTCTGTTAGAAATTTTTCGAGGATATAAAACGCTCAATACCAGAGATTAATCAATCAGATATATCGGAGGCTACAACATGACACATTCTGAATGAACAAACAGTAGCATAATTCAATTAAACTTCACAAAAATACGATTTAAGAAGGAAAAAAAGGACCAGGATGCAACAGTTGTTTTAAAAAAAAATGCAGTGTTGTGTACCGTGCCTATTTTGTCATTAAAAGAAAAAGAAATTCGAAAATATTTATAAGATTTAAATTTCAACAACATTTCGATTTAATTGAAAAACTGATTTTGCTTTAGTGACATAAAGCATCTTTCTAAAACTGTAAATATTTTCTTACAGGAAAGGAATTAAGAGAAAAGACAAGAACGGAGGAGGGAGCGATTGAGTTCAATGAGCGAAACAGAAAGGAAAATAAAAACTTTCCCGGGCGATGCCGGGTAGATACAACTTGTTATTTATAACTATCACCTGAAAAGTCACTGACACCAAAGCTTATATGAAATTCTGGGAGGTTTAGATAAAATATGATGACAAGAGAAAGACAATACAATTTTTAAAAAAATAACATAAAAGGTAAACCAGAAGAATACCTGACTCAAAGGCAACAGTAAACGGTGTTCGGTCAGATTTAGTTCCTGACTTCCTATTTTGGGTCGCTTACTTTTCTGGTTTGTCAAGTTTTGTACTAATTTTTATTAAAATATTTATTAAATCGTTAGGTGAAAATAAAGCAGTAACAAAGCCCCATCTTAAGAATGGCTTTCTAAATAATCTTCTGCAGTTCACGGACCTTATTATTTAGAAAGCCATTCTTAAGATGAGGAGGGAGGGGGCTTTCCTAACTATTCTGTACTTTTACCTAACAATTTAATAAATAACTTAATAAACTTGGGAAACTGAAACGCTCGCCAGAAGTTATATTACAGATAAAGTTTAATATCAGGAACTAAATTTGACCGAACACCGTTTGCTGCTGACTTTGAGTCGGGTACTCTTCTGGTTTGCCAATTAAAAATTATATTAAATGAGAAAAAGAAAATTTTAAAAGAAAAAAATTCATTAACGAAAAAAAAAAGAAAAGAAAACCTATAAGTAATAAAAATAAAAAATAAAAAATGCAAAAATTAAAAAAAAGTTTCAGACTAAAAGAATATTCGACCCAAAATGAATTTGCTCAACAGAACAATTTGCACCACTTTCATGTCCCCTTTACAAAGATTAAAAGCAAGATAATAAACCTTATGTCTAGGATCTTTATTCCAATTTTGGTCAAAATCCATTACAGATTTTGATTCTAGAAAACGACTGAAAAGAAATTAAAATTCAGGGAATCTTGCTTAATTTGGGTTCTAATGACTATGAATCAAATTTAATGTAAATCTGAAATATTTAAATTTTAAAATTAGAGATTGTGCCTATATTACATACCTTAAAACCCCTTTAAATACCCTAAAGAAACCCGAAATTTGTGGGATATTTATTAATATCAGGATTTCTCGATATTGAACTAAACAATGTCCAAGTGACGAATAAGGGATTATTTATTGAATTATTAATCTTATATTTTACTTTTTCACCGAATTGATTAGTGTAATATATTAGTTTCTTTTTTTTTTATATGTGATTGAATAAAATATCTTATTAGAGAAAAAAAAAAAAAAAAGAAATTAATTGATGTCTAATACCTATTTGTAAAACTTCACAAAACTTGTTTCATCTTTTTTTTTCAATTTGGTAATTGTAAAATTGAATATTAAACTATTTTCCTATATGTTGGCATGAACATAATAAAACTAATATATTTTGTTTAAAGCATGTTCAAAACCAGTCAATGCAGTTATTACTTTTTTGTGTTTTCTTTTATGAAAGCGGAAAAAAAAAAAAGACAAAGTCGAAGCATGAATACACGATAAAAAATATAGATTTAAAACATGTATTATGTCTTTTTCATATAGTTAAAAATGTATAACGGTCGATTTCAGGAATTTAAAATACCTGTTCGACAATTCAATTTTTTTTTAATGACAAAACTGTGCTCGCAGACCAAAATGGTACATTCTTCAATGGAATCGCTAAACTATAATTGAACAAACTTTATTTTTTAAATAATAGCAGCAAATGTATTCAAAGACTGGAATGTGCAGCAAACGTTCAGAAGTGTAAGACAATGGAGATGGATGAGAAGTCAGATGTGGAGAAAGTATATCTGGATGGATGACAAAGCTATTGCGGTTATTCAGAGGTTTTGTTACCGTGGTGATACCATTGGTACAAGTGCTAGCGCGAGTACAAAAGTTAGAAGTGGATAGAGTAAGTTCAGGGAACTTCTGCTATTACTAACCAGCAGTGTTACCACTTTCGAATAAGGGAAGAGTATGTGTACACAGTGTGATGATTTATGGAAGTGAAACGTGGTCAGTGAGGGTTGAGGATATTCGTTGCATGGAAAGAAATGAGAATGATATGATGGATGTGTAATGCAAGTCTTTAAGACAGGCTTAGATCTGATGACCCCAGAGGAATATTAAATCTGGACATTATAGGGAGATGTGTTCAGAATAGGAGACTTCGATTGTATGGTCATGTTGAAAGAATGGATAAGAATTCTTGCATTAGTAGATGTAGAACAGTTGAAGTAGTAGGTTCAGTTCACAGAGGAAAATCAAGGAAAACGTTTGGTTTAGTTGTTTCGTTTTACGGCATATCAACCCTTTTGGGGTTATTTAATGCCGAATATGGTTATATTGGTAAAAGTTTTTCTGCTTCAGGTTCTATATATCTACAAATATTTGTTCATGGCGTTTTGTTTGGTTGTTTTGTAGAGAAAAATTGTTGTTTTTGTCTCTGGCTTTGTAGAACATGATTGAGTTTTGCAAAGGGAAAGGAAAAAAAACACTAACATCAATGTTTGGTGCATTTTTGGTCAGGAAGCCAGTATCTTCAGACAGCCTGATCTGGTAACACCAGGCCAAGGAAAACATGGGAGGAAATGATAAGAATGGACAGAGAGAAAGATGGATAAATAAATACCTGGCCAAAGATAGTTTAGTTTGGAAGTCAATTTCTAAAAGTTATCCAACGCATGCTAGCGTGTAAAATGGGCGTTAAACCGAAAATGATCATAATATATTAAAAGACGAAAAATAAATGAATTTAATAATTCAATAAATCAATACTTAAAAAAAAAATGAACATTTTTGGTTGACAGCTTCAGTCCCTGTACCATCGCCACAGTGTAGCATCCTTGTGCTTGTTTTACAAATACTTCAATAGATTATGCTCTGATGAATTGGCTACTCTAGTACCCCCTCGACGTAAATTCACTAGACCAACTCAACAATCAACTAAATCCCATCCATTCACTGTGGAGGTCCCCAGATGCCGGAGAGCTTTCTACTCAAATAGCTTCTTTCCTCGTGCTGCTGGCCTCTGGAACTCCCTCCCTGCCCCCTGTTTCCCCGTCACTACTGACATGCAGAAATTTAAAATTAATGTAAACAGACATCTTGCTGCGCAGATCACAGTTTAGGTTTACCCGACCCCCACCAAAAAAAAACCTTCTCCCTTTTCTTTCTTCTCGGTAGCCCCTTACGTCCACAGTGGCAGCCTGCCTTGTTTGGGGTGAACTACGTTAAAAAAAAAAAAATAAATAAATAAATAAAAGATGCTCAACCAACAACTTATTGCCAACTTCCCCTCTTTCTCTCTGAACTTCACTCTACTCACTGAGCAACACACGTCTTCAATCCAAAAGAGTATACAGTTCTTATACTGATCAATCCAACCCCTATGCAAATTGACTCCCAACCAGAGCCATCTAGCGGTTAGAGACGCCAAACAGCCAATTTGCAAAGGGGGAATAACTCAATTGGTGACTAAACCAGTTATCTAAGCCTGCTTTTAGCCTGCCAAGCCAGCAAGACCTCCGATTTAACTTGCTGATGTTTCAGATATATTCACAAAGGCTTTTTTATATTTTGCAATTGAAACAGATTTCTAAAAATAGGATGGCAACAAAGAAAATGTTTATAATTAGAGATTTTTTCCACCGTTGTAAGACCATGCAGATTTTCTAGTGACACGAAGGAGGAAAAAAATAAAAATAAAAAATACAAACTGTTTCTAGTCTTAGAGCTAATTTGATTTTAAATAGATAACTATTTATTTTAACATAATTTTAAATAGATAACTATTTATTTTAACATGATTTTAAATAGATAACTATTTATTTTAACATAATTTTAAATAGATAACTATTTATTTTAACATAATTTTAAATAGATAACTATTTATTTTAACATGATTTTAAATAGATAACTATTTATTTTAACATGATTTTAAATAGATAACTATTTATTTTAACATAATTTTAAATAGATAACTATTTATTTTAACATAATTTTAAATAGATAACTATTTATTTTAACATAATTTTAAATAGATAACTATTTATTTTAACATAATTTTAAATAGATAACTATTTATTTTAACATAATTTTAAATAGATAACTATTTATTTTAACATAATTTTAAATAGATAACTATTTATTTTAACATAATTTTAAATAGATAACTATTTATTTTAACATAATTTTAAATAGATAACTATTTATTTTAACATAATTTTAAATAGATAACTATTTATTTTAACATAATTTTAAATAGATAACTATTTATTTTAACATAATTTTAAATAGATAACTATTTATTTTAACATAATTTTAAATAGATAACTATTTATTTTAACATAATTTTAAATAGATAACTATTTATTTTAACATAATTTTAAATAGATAACTATTTATTTTAACATAATTTTAAATAGATAACTATTTATTTTAACATAATTTTAAATAGATAACTATTTATTTTAACATAATTTTAAATAGATAACTATTTATTTTAACATAATTTTAAATAGATAACTATTTATTTTAACATAATTTTAAATAGATAACTATTTATTTTAACATAATTTTAAATAGATAACTATTTATTTTAACATAATTTTAAATAGATAACTATTTATTTTAACATAATTTTAAATAGATAACTATTTATTTTAACATAATTTTAAATAGATAACTATTTATTTTAACATAATTTATTTAAATATATATATATATATATATATATATATGGGAAATGAAAAAGGAAAAACCAAGAGATATTTTTTATATATTCATCAACGTTTCTTCTTTATTGTAAGACTTACTCAAGATGATAATTTTAAGAAAAATGTCATGCAAGTACATCGAAATATTGGATTGACATGATGGGTTGATAAGGAAAAGTAGTAGCCGTGGCTACTAAGAGCAAATTACATGTAAACAGCCTCAACAAATATCCGCGCGCGCGGATATTTGTTGAGGCTGTTTACATGTAATTTGTCCAAAAAAGTAGAAACTTTTTTTTTTTAGGGGTCGAAATACGAGTGGCCAACAAATGCGTGCTCACTTTACGTATAACTTATATAGGAAAGTGATCCCCCACCCCTCCTAACATCTAAAATGGCTGTTTACATGTAACTTGCCCCAAAAAGTAGAAACTTTTTTTTTAGTGGTCGAAATACGAGAGGTGAGATTCGGTGGCCAAGAAATGCGTGCTCACTTTACGTATAACTTATTATAGGAAAGTGACCCCCCCCCCTCCTAAAATCTAAATTAATAAAAATTTTCATAATTTTTTTTCATAGCGGATATTTGTTGAGGCTGTTTATATGTAATTTGCCCAAAAAAGTAGAAACTTTTTCTGTTTAGGGGTCGAAATACGAAAGGTGCACTTCTATAAATTTACCAAAAAGACGAACCTAGTAAATTTGAAATTAGTCCCAACCAATTTATTTTTGGTTTACTTGCTCATTTGTGAGGTCGTAAAAATGCAAACGATTCATTGTCTGCCATTTTGGTTGGGAAACGACGAATTTACCATTAATCCTTTTATACATGACCCTTTGGATTTTTTTTTAAATTTACCGTAGAACTGTTGGTAAAAGTGCAATATAGGTAATAGCAGTATGTTTCAAAACGTTAAAAGGTACAGTTTCGGGAAATACAACCAAAAAAAATACAGGCGTGACGTACGTACAACGAATGCTACGAAAATGAACGGAAATAGACGAAAGAAGGTACGCCTACGTAAAAAGGTCGTCGTTTCTAGGGTTACTCTACAATTCCATATCATTAAAGTCGTCTGATTCTAAAAAAAAAAAAAAAAAAGTTTCAGAAGTCATTCTTAACATGGAGAGAGGGAGAGGGGGAGTAACATTTGGAACGGCGTAACTTTTTTTCGTATTTTTCCGTTCGTTTTCGTAGCATTCGTTTTACATACGCCATACTTGCGTCACACCTCTAAATTTTTGGTTCTATTTCCCGAAACAATGCCCGTTAAAAATATATACAAGTCGGCATAAAATTAAATTTTAATGCATTTGGTAAAAGTTATTCGTTGCATATCGTTACTCACCTTCTAATTCGTCATTTATTGTTTCCTATCTTTCTCGGACATTGTCGACGCCATACTGTCTGTTTACTCAGAGTTACAGAACCCTATGAAGAAATAACTAAAGTGGACTTTAGTTTATTTCAAACTATTTATTATGGTA